>OY293305.1:55528239-56024816 GCA_958502075.1 Orchestes rusci | reverse complement strand
AAAAGTGTGACAGACACAACTTGCATTTTGTTAAATGAACACCCTATAATATATTATTTTATAGTCAAAAAGACATTATTTTTCTGATCCCAAAAATACAGGGTGTCCGGAAATTACGCGTCAGGATTTTGGTGGGCGATTCTACATGAAAAATTAATGCAACAAAACTTCTATACAATTTTTTCAAAAACTCAAAATTAAGGAAGATACAGGGTGTTAAAACATTTTTTTTTTTTTCTTATTTTTTTAAATAACTTTTTTTTCTAGTGTAATGATTTTCGCCAAATTTTGCATGCATGTCACTAGTGTTTCTTTGTATTCACCCTATTAATTTGACGCTAGTCGTCAATGACAAAAGGCTGAAGCTGTCCTTCACCTTAGGAAAATTACTTAGAACTTTTTTGTTTTAATCTTTTTATAAATTTGGATGTCAAATTAGTAAAGAGCATCAAAATATTTTTTAAAAAGGTGCTCGTGTTGCATCATCGTAGAATTAACGGTTTCCGAGAAAAAACGACTTACCATTAACCGTACCTTAAATAATTAAAAAATTCGTACTTTGAAAACATTTTTGAAGTTTTTGAAAAAATTGTATAGAAGTTTGTTGCATTAATTTTTCATGTAGAATCGCCCACCAAAATCCTGACGCGTGATTTCCGGACACCCTGTATACAACAGTGGGCATTCCTTTCAGCCGTTTTCAAAATATTTGAGTTTTAATTTTTTTTTAATTTAATTTCTGTAATTAATAATTGTTTGAACATTATCTAATAATTTTTATCCTTACCAAAAATCTGAAACAACGAATAAAACAAGTGAATACATTATATTATCAATAAATTGATATCATAAAATGCAATTGAGAAAATGTGTTGTGAATAATGGCGGGCATATTCAATAATTGCATTTTATGATATCAATTTATCAATATTATAATGTATTCACTTGTTTTATCAGTTGTTTTAGATTATTGAAAGGATACAAATTAATAAATAATGTTCAAACAATTATTGTAGTCATAGATACTATACTACAATTTCGCAATACCAAAAAATCAACTATAAACTCGAATATTTTGAAAACGACTGAAATAAATGCCTACATGTTATATATTTTTGAGATTAATAAAATAATGTCTATTTAATTATAAAATAATATATAGGGTATTCCATTAAAAAAATGCTATTCGTGTCTGCCACACTTTTCTTGTGCACCCGGTATACAAAAAAAATATTGTTTTCTGGCGTCTCATGTTAATATCTACCAAGTCCGTATTTGAAGTCCCTATCTATCTTGCATAATAGGCGAGTTAGTCTGCAGACGAAATAGACGGAAACACCCTGTATATCATACTGTATACAATAATCAACATTGGATTTTGATTATACCGGGTGTCTGAAATAAGTGCGCATTTGTCATGGTGATTCTAATCACTTTTTTGCCGAGCAACATGTGTCCGCAAACATTACGTTAAGAAAATGATGATCTCGATTATTTGTTGCTTGTAGATTCGAAACGTTTCAAAGTAATTTGCAGTTTGGTTTTTTTTTAGCAACAAAGCGCGACACCGATCAGTTCTCATGGAATCAATTGATTCTCCATCTATCTTGGGGCTTGAAATAAGTGATGCTATCTGACATTACATTGATCTAATTTCTTATTTCGAAAACGACGCATCTAAAAAGTCAAACTCAGATCACCTTTTTTTATCAAAGTTAAACAAAAAATCAAGAAATACTTTCTACTTTGTGAAAACTTGATGGCGTAGCACTTTTTTCTTTAAAAAAAAATCCCAGTCGCTCTATGTCTGATTCTGGAAAAGATAAACTCGAACGAATTTCTTGAAAATATGCTCAATAACCCCAGTTTATACTTCCTAAAAGTTTGAACAAAATTGCTTGAACAAAAAAAATTATACTTCCTGAAAGTTTGAACAAAATTGCTTGAACAAAAAAAAAATCGAAATTTTCCTGAACTTTTCGCTGTGTGTTTTCAACGAGACGTTCCCGAAGATCAAATCAAATCAGAAATGTACTTCATTGTCAAGAAAATAAGACATTTCTATTGACCAAGCTCATACTATACTACATTGCTTTTCTTTAATGTCCCCCCTCCCCTTTTATTTTTTGAACGGCTCAACTTAGATACTTCAAATTCTAGGTGCTGAAAAACAAGTATGTTCACTATGTTTTGACATAAAATTGACATATGAAAAATTCAAGATGGCGGCCAGGCACCATCTTGGAATTTTTTTTAAATAGGAATAGGGGTCTTGTGACACCTCATTTTGAAGGTCGTGATTAGTACTTCATAATCCTAGAATATTGAGTCGATATCTTTAACTACTACAAAATTGCGGTACATTCAATTACTACATTGATACGTAAAAAAAAATCGTCAAATTCAATTCAAAAGATGCTGGAAATATTCTTGACATAAAGTTTGGGTTGGGAATAAATGACAAAAATGTCAAAAAAGCATCATTTGAATTGAACTTGAATTGATGAATTTTATCAAGAAGTGAATGTATCAATGTAGTAATTGAATGTACCGCCCTTTTGTAGTACTTGAAGATATCAACTCAATATTCTAGGATTATGAAGTACTCATGAGGATATTTAGAATGAGGTGTCACATGACCCCTATTCCTGTTCAAAAGAACATTCCAAGATGGCGCCCAGCCGCCATCTTCAATTTTTCATATGTCAATTTTATGTCAACACATAGTAAACATGCTTGTATTTCATCACCTAGAATTTTAAGTCTCTAAGTTAAGCCGTTCAAAAAATAAAAGGGGGGGGACATTGAAGAAAAGCACTGCTAACATGATATAAACACAATATAACGACAGAAATTTAGCTAAAATATATAGTATGTTGAAATTGTATAAAATAAAAAAAAAATCAGACATCTAGCAGGAAGGTTTATTATATAACTGAAATGCGGGTAATTTAGAGGATACATAATAATAAGGAAAAGAGAAAGAATTTAAACTGAGGTATTGGTTACTCCAATGTATCTTCAAAAAACTCATCCATGCTATAATAAGCCTTCACCAATAAAATATCTCTCAACCTCCTCTTCAGCACCCTCAATTCAGTCGATGACTTCAACCGTGCTGGCAAATGGTTGTGGATTCTCCTTCCTTTATAAATGAAGGATCTTTGAGTGAGCCGTAGTTGGTAGAGGCAGGGGCAGGTCCAGAGCCTGGCGAGTCTCTCGGGGGCGGGTGTGATCTCTTTCTCGATGTTTTCATACAAGCACAGATGTCTCCAGGATAAACAAACAGGTCAGATATGTTCCTTTCAAAAAAATGATTATCCTACTATACTCTATCACTCTATCCAACGTGACAAAATGCGTCCTCATTTCAGACTCTCCCTATATTTCGATTGGTATTGGTCATGTGGTAGGTAGGTATAGGTACCTATTTTATGATTAAAAATTCGGTATAAAAATTATCCTTTGGGATTCTATTGATCATGCAGTGTCTTCGAAATAATTCAGTAAAATCATTACAATTGGGATCAGCCTCAGAAAAAAATATTACTGTGTAGTCCTTGAATGACCCCTCCCTAACTTTTGAACCGTTCAATACACAATAGCGATATTTGGATCCCCAACATACACTGTGTGTACACGGATGGGGTTGTCAATAGGAAAAACTTTTTCATTGCCATACTAATGTTTTGGATTTGATAAACAGGGTGTTCAAATTTTGGAAAAAAAGAGAATGTGTCGAGAGAGAAGTACTATCATTTATTACTTTTATCAAAAATGTTATGGAATAAAGTTGTTCATAAAGTCACATAAAGTCTAAATACATTGAAATAAGAGTTAGATTTATCCGTTAAAAAAAAATATGAAAAACTTTTCAAAGCCTTTACACCTATCCATAAACGTCACATAAACAGAACTCAGTGAAACATGAATCTACGGAGGCGTAGATGGGCCACCGGAATTTTATTTTCATGTTTCCGAGTTGCAACTAAGAAAAATCGATTTTTCTGACTTGGAAGAAAAAAAAACCGGTGGCCCTTTAACGCTTCCATATGAATCATTCGTAAAGTGTACACATTTATCAGGTTAACGGAAAAGTGTGTGTATGTGAGAGGTAGCTATGTACAATAATTTTAAATGTTCGAATTTTCATTATTGTATTTAGACTTTATTTTAGTTGAACAGCTTTGTTTGATACAATTTTCGAAAAAAGTAATACATTATGGAACTTCTCTCTTGATACATTTTCTTTTCTCCTGATTGTTCAACACCCTGTATACTAAATCCAAAATTTAAATATGGCAATCGCAATTTTTGACAAGCAGAACTCTTTATAAAGAATTACTTTTTAAACATGAAAACGTTTTTCCTACTGTCAACCCCATCTGCATTTCTCAAAACAGTGGTGACAGCTGCGAATTTCAAAACGGCGCAATTTTGAAAAAAAACTGGCTCATTATTGAAAAATTAGAAAAAGACAGCGAACTCAAACTTTCATGGACAAGGATGGAAATTCCCTTAAAATGAGGTATCACTACTATATCAAAAAATTCAGAACATGCTCACATATGGTGTATCCAAATATGATTCATATCAAACGGCTCATAAGTTAGAAGGAGGTTGCCCCCCCTCCCTCAAATAGTTGCACTGTATAGAAAACTCAGCAAGTAGTTATGTTGCCATTATGGTGATGAGTCCACAGTCACTAACCAACTGAACAATGATGATATGATTCGTTACAATTAATTAATCTCAATCATCCTCAACTATTCGAGACAATATAAATTAAATACTTGAGCTGGATATCTCCCACTAGATCTATCAAGTGAAATTAACCACAATGAGGTATAACTAGATCATCGTTAATGAATATTTCGGTTATAGGATTAGCGCTCAGATGGTGAATCTACATATAACGATAAATCGTCCATTATTTCCAAAGAGGACTGTTTTCTGATCAATGAAATTGGAAAAGAACACAAAGTCTTTGTCCTCGTGTTTGTTTTAAACATCAAATATGACTCTTGCTTGTACTGGAATGGCTGTGCTTGACCTATAGTTAAAGTTCAATACTCACGTTTTATTTGTGCATCACTGTATCAACAAATATGTTACTCTCCATGAAACTCAATAAAAACTCACTCAAGCTTGGTACTGACACTGACAGTATTTTGGAGGTTATAAAATATTGTCACATGTCATGACTTAAAATCAAAACTATCAAGAATTTGACATTTCCAGCCACCAGTTGCCCTGACATATGCGCGTGCGCGGCCCGAGAAAAACAACCCTATATCAAAGTCAGACAATAAGTCGAAGTGCATTTTGTCCATTTTCAAGGAAATTACCGAAAAGGCCAAGAATACAAACGTCAACATAGGATCTGATTCGGAAACGCTTGCAGATGAATTCAACATCTTCTTTCGCTAGTACCGTACCTGATTTATCTCGAAATTTCAATGATGTGTTATTGCCTCCCAACATTCCTGAGTATAGTCAATCAATGTTTCTTCCGCCGATAACACCCACATAGATTTGCGAGTTGGCTTCCAAGCTCTAAGTTTCATTGATATAGTTTTGTGACTTTACATGCTGAAAGTGTACCAATACCACTAGTGAAGGATGCGAGAAACCTGGGATTGATTTGTGACGATCACTTCAATTTTGAGAAGCATGTTGATAAAAGGTATCGCCAATTTATTATAAACTAAAAAGTTTATACCCGTTCAGAAATATTCTGCCAGAAAAAACAAAATCTTGCTTGTTGAGTCACTTCTGTATCCTCAGTTAGATTACAGTAATGTTGTGTACTATGATTTTTTGACAGAGAAGTACAGAAATAAAATACAGCTGGCACAAGACACATGCTTGAAATTTGTATTTTGTTTAAGAAAATATGACCATGTCTCTCCTATATATTCGGCACATGAATGGCTCAAATACAAATATAGAGTTGAACTGCACTTTGCTGTTCTCATGTATAAATTATGTAGATACAATAGCCCTATTTATTTATGGGAGTATTTTGTCAAAAGGGAAGACCTACACAATGTTAATTCAAGAAATGTAAATAGTTTTCAACTTCCGAATCATTGAACGCACAAATTCAGACAATGGGGAACTTGCCCATTTTTTTTTAATTCTATTGAAGTGTGCGTTAATGTTCAAAAACACCGTATACCAAATATCAGCCCTTGAACCGCACTAGTTATTTTGCAATAAATGATCAAAGTTGACATCGACGCTGAGAAAATTCAAACGAAGTCACAAGCGCGGGAAAGTTTTGACGTCATAACGCGTATCCTTGGCAACCATTTGAATGTTTGAAGTCTCAAGTGACATTGAGTTAGTTTATTTCGTTGTTTTTGAAAAAAAGACGATGGTATTATAAATATGGTACTCTGCCGCAGGCCGCAGTGTAGGTACTAATTCAACTTCGATATTTCCCAACAACTTTTCATTTGCGTGCCTGGGTCTGATGACGAAAATCGGCAAACAAAATTGCCAAGAGTATGCAGAAGAAATGTGGAGAATATCTCATTGAAAAATAGTGCTATTTATGTATGTGGAGATCAATTTAATGTCAGTATTATGAAATGAATACCGATAATTTGGTTTTTACATTTTTAGAGATTTATTCTTAGGTAAGTACCTATTGCTCCGCATATTACCTATATAATATCACAAATTAAAAAAATGGACCTTGTTATCTCATTTTACCTGTATCCTACAGTATTTCCGGCGATGAGGTATACAAAAGGACAAATGGACCAAAACTTCAATCTCTCGAGCAAAAGTCATTCTTTATAAGTATTTTTGCTTACTAAAGAAAAACTATGATGGAAAAAAAAAAAAATTGTACAGGGTCTTTGAGAAGTTAGGAAATCAATCTATTTCAAGAGAGAACTAATTACCCACATTCATAATATATTTAGAAGTTTCTAGCAAAGATGAAACTTTAGACATTCTATTGGTTTACAGTGTTAATTTATTAGTGATTATTAGTCAAGGCATAATTCATACAAATATGAAAACCAATTGATACCACACCTAACAATAATAATGATCACCCAAACACCATAAACCACCTTTCAGTGAAATACAGATTTGAATTGAAAAAATTTTGGCTTCACAATTTAATGTTTTTCTTTTTGCCAAAAATTTTCAAATATGGCGGGGTAATTCACGATTTTCGCTTGAAAAAGAGATTTTATTCCAACTTTTTTTTTGAAGGGTATATTCTTGCATGGAATATATTTTTTTTCATCGACAATCATATTTTTTTAACAAGCAAAATTTTTATAAAAATTTCTTTCTCGAGAAATAAAAATTTTGGTCCATAATTTGTCCTTTTGTAAACCTCATCGCCGGACATACTGTATAATGGTAAAATGAAATGAAAAGGTTCATTTTTGTAATCTTTCTATAGAAATATGTGCCCAAGAATAAAATCTCTCAAAATCTAAAAACACAATAATAGGTAATGGTATTTTTTGACAAAATACATACACACATAAAAATGATCTCCACATACACATAAATACTACATCACCCGCTTGATGCAACATATCTGTTTCAAAGAATTGCAGAAAAAGTACGCAACGGATTGGAACAAAATTTTGGATTTATATTCGGAATATTATGAAAAATTAAGGAAATTCATTTTTTATGAGTTTAATTTTTTTTTTCAAATAGTAAAAAGGTTTTCATCAAAATTATTCAATTTGATATACTTTGCATAATTGCTTATTATTTTCTCTACAACTTTTCCGAATATGTTTTTCTCACCAAATTGCTAGTTTTCTCTCAAATCTTGGATTTCCGTATTTTACAAACTTTGGGTTACAATTCAGAAGATCTCTCGTACAGGAGACAGTTTGGCAACACGCAATGGTACCGTATATCTTGCGGGTTTTTCGAATTTATCAGGTAAATACGTGGGTGATACCGATCTTTTACAAATCGATTTTTCAATATAATTTCGTGTGGGTGATGCAATTTTTGCCATAGCTTTTTTTTTGTTAGTAATTTTTTTACTTGAAAAATTTTCATTTTGTGAAATTTCACAAACGAGGGTTTCATTTATTTTAAATTGTTAAAATATCAAGCACACATCAATAAATACAGGGTGATTTCAAAGTTGAGTCATTTATTTCAACAGCTTGAAGAACTCGTCAAAAGTAGTTGATATTCCAAAAACCACCTAAATAAAAGTTTTAAACTAAAAGAAAAGTATAGCTACGTTTATAAATAATCATAATTTAAAAACTAGAAATATTCATTAGCAGTAAAAGGCAATATCAGTAGTAAACAAATACCGCCAATTTTTTACATGGCAGTGTTCGGAAATATCAAAATCTGTGGGTAGTAAAATTATTATTTATCTATTCAAATTTGAAAATTTTTGTTTTATAACTTTTATAAAGTTGATTTTTTTGCATATCAACTTCTTTTAACAAGTTCTACAAGCTGTCAAAATAAAATAAATGACCCAGTATTATGATATTTCTAATTTCCACTAGGTACACTGTTTTATTCATTCAATGAATTTTGGTGTCTCAAGGACAGCTTTTGTTTCTAAATATGTACAATCTTCATAATTATAATGAATGCTCATGCGATCAATATTGTTTCCTTTAAATTTTGAATGTTTGAAAATAATATGCTAGTTTCCTCAGGACTTACGAAATATAAACTTTTCAATCGATACAAAAGATTGTCAATAGTCATGATGTTATCGACACATCCAGTTCGTCTTCTTGAGAAATGTGCAAAGTTTCGAATCAATCTGGGCATTCAAAGTCGGTAAAAATCGAATTCCAAGATTCCGGTACAAACATACAAGTGAAGCTAATATAAAGCGTGTAAAAAAGAGAAGCTGAACTCTGAATAAGAAATTGAAACAAGGACAAGACTTCAAGGTTTTGATAATGAAAAAAAGCTGTTATAAGCTTTTATATTTTCACTTGATTAAATTCGCGTTTTACTGCATGCTAAGTACATGAATATTTTTGCTCTGAGAATTAAAAACACTGTAGAACTATTTAGAAATAACTAAAAAAACGCATGCATTATCTTTAAGAGACCCAATAGTATTTGAATCGATGAGGGAAAGAGTTTCTTAAAAATAAACTCTTTTCCTCATTGATTCATTTAGAAATAAGAATAGAATATTTTTATTGTCAAAACCTTGAAGCCTTGTACTTTTTAATTGCTTTATTTTATTAGTTAGCGTGATAGCTCCTTTTTTAGAGGTTAAATCAAGATCTACTGTGTGTTGCGTTGGTTTTTTGGAGCAGTGTATATTGCACAGGATCAGCTGTAACTTTTTTGTTTTTGAAGGTATCTAAACGAAACCAATACCATATTGTATAGTTCTAAGTATATTTTATAAAGCATATTATTCGGCATAACATAAACCTATCCTATCTTCAAAGGTTTGGGAGAAAATGGCGTCGAAACATGCAACAGAAAAAAATTTTGAAGTCTTCTTATATTGATAGGAAAGTGTGCAATGAACAATAGAAATGTTTAACATTTTGAAATATCGCCTTTATAAATAGTTTGACTATCACAAAGTTTGTCTATTACTAGTCTATATACATATGATTGTCAGGGTAGGTTTTTTGCAAAATGTTAGTTTCAACGTCATTTTCTCACAAACTCTTGAAGATAGGTGTAACATGATATGCTTTATGAAATATATTGAGATTTTTAAGAAGAATCGAAATATCCAATAATATACAGGGCATGCATTCCATTTAAAAAAATATAAGTTAGGAGTTGGGTTAATATCTCGGAAAAGCGTTGATTTTTTGTTTTATTTTTCAAACAGAAGAAAACTAACTGGATAAAACTATACAATATGGTTTGTATTCGTTGTTTCGTTTCGATAACTTCAATGACAAAAAACCTACAAAATACCTATACCTACAAAACAACTGTAGGTAATGAAATATCAACTTTAACATTTAATGTTTCGAAATCAGGACTAGGTATTCAATAATAATCACTATTAGAAATAACTGTTTTCCTGTTACTCCTCTGTGCATTTGTCATAGTAGAAAAAAAATATATGACAAAACCAATATACAGGGTGTCCGGAAATTACGCGTCAGGATTTTGGTGGGCGATTCTACATGAAAAATTAATGCATCAAACTTCTATACAATTTTTTCAAAAACTCAAAATTAAGGAAGATACAGGGTGTTAAAAAAAAAAATTTTTTTTCTTATTTTTTATAACTTTTTTTCTAGTGTAATGATTTTCGCCAAATTTTGCATGCATGTCACTAGTGTTTCTTTGTATTCACCCTATTAATTTGACGCTAGTCGTCAATGACAAAAGGCTGAAGCTGTCCTTCACCTTGGGAAAATTACTTAGAACTTTTTTGTTTTAATCTTTTTATAAATTTGGATGTCAAATTAGTAAAGAGCATCAAAATATTTTTTAAAAAGGTGCTCGTGTTGCATCATCGTAGAATTAACGGTTTCCGAGAAAAACGACTTTAAACATTAACCGTACATTGAATAATTAAAAATTCGTACTTTGAAAAAATTTTTGAAGTTTTTGAAAAAATTGTATAGAAGTTTGTTGCATTAATTTTTCATGTAGAATCGCCCACCAAAATCCTGACGCGTAATTTCCGGACACCCTGTATATTTAGTTTTTGAGTGAAAATCATATAATCTGACCCTGACTGATACATTACAATCAGCTGTGGTCAAGAGCAATAAAGTGGCTCTATTGCCTTGAACGGTGCCATGTTGCCATTGCCCATTGCTCATAACCAGTCAGGGTCAGAGCTTCTTAGACCCGAGATCCGATTTTCAACCGATCATCTGGTGATGTAGGCTCCTAACGAAATAATTCCCCTCATTGCTTCTGCATGCTCCAAGTAATTTTATTCGCCGCTTTTTGTCAACAGGCACGCGAATGAAAATTTGTGTGGAAATCCAAAGTTGAATTCGAACACAGCGGCATAATGCAATATTTATATGAACTATCCTTGGTTTTTTTCAAAACCACGAAATAAGCTAACTCAATGTCACATCAAACTTCAAACATTCAAATGGTTGCCAAAGATACGCGTTATGACGTCAAAACTTTCCGCGTTTTTTGCTTCGTTTGAATTTTCACAGCGTCGATGTCAGGGGGTGATATTTGGTATACGGTGTTTTGAGACATGAACGCACACTCTAAAATAAATCAAGATAAAGAAAAAATGGGCAAGTTCCCTATAATTTATATTTTTGGGTACAAAATGAATGAATTCAAATGTTTTCATTTCGTTGGTAAATTATTCTTTAGTGGGTTTTAGAAAAAAATTTAGGCAGTGTCTTTTGGTAAAAGTATTATAATTAGGGATAATTTTTTCCTTATTGTAAATATGAACTAGAATTATTCAACATACTTGTTTCATTCACCGGGCGATATGGAAGAACGCTCTGTGAGAATATCACATTTGGTGTAATAATGTTATAAAGTAAATATTGTTCAATGTTGCACAATAAATATTATTCTATTCTATTCTATTCTGTTCTATCTTCAAGTCAGCAATTCCATAGATGTTGAGTAGCTATCGGCCAGTAAGTATTCTCAGCTCTTTGGCCAAATGGTTGGAGCTAGCAATGTACAAGCGCCTTATAGAATTTATGACCAGCAAGCCTACTTTTTGGGAACCACAACACAAACAGCAATTCTCCAATTCACAAAGATGATTTTGAGTCTACTAGAAAATGGCAAGTTGGATTGGAATTTTCTCGACCTGTCAAAAGCCTATGACTGTATAGATCGAGATTTACTTATACCTACTTAAACTAGAGCGATATGGCATTAGAGGAAACAGGGAGAGTTCAACTTCCGTTCTTATCTTCACAAGAGGCAGCAAATTGTCAGAATCTGAAGCAATGGACAGACCTATAGGTAGCAGTTTGGGACCAGTACTGTTTGTTATCTATGTCAACGACTTAACAAATGCAGTATTGGATAGAAGAAAGGAGATGATTTGCTACGCAGATGACACCAATTTATTTACTGGGCAGAAGACCATCAAGGGAGCACTTGAAACTTGAAAATTGATATTTATGGTTGTACATTTTTTCCAGCAAAAACATTTTATACAGGGTGAGTCATGTAGCAATGGGTGACATGCACCAACTTTGATATATTTTAAATACAATACCCAGTAGGAATATTGATCAATGTTCGGATTCTTCAGGGAATTTTGGACATATTTCATTTACTATATCCTATACCTATGTATCTTCAACTGTTTTGGAAATATCAAGTGTTTCCGGATTTATTACAAAAATTAGTAATACAAAAATTCAATTATTTCATGATAGAAATTCGCTACAACACACTCAAAAATTGATAGATACCATGCTGTAATACTGTCTATTTCT
The DNA here is from genome assembly GCA_958502075.1 of Orchestes rusci. NCBI lineage: Eukaryota > Metazoa > Arthropoda > Insecta > Coleoptera > Curculionidae > Orchestes > Orchestes rusci. The sequence continues at coordinate 56,012,409 of OY293305.1, read as the reverse complement.
TAATAATGTAGACTGAAGAAACAAAAATTCATGCCTAAGAACTTGTCATGCAGTCGGACATTTTTTTCCATATCAGTACAAACACACGCTAAAAAAGTTTCACTTACTTTCTCTTTATAAAGGCCTAAATGGTAGATAAGTATTGACTGTGTTCGAGCGAATTTCATTTAGCTTTAAATTTTTTCAATAAATCTGAAAATACTGAATATTTCCGAAACGGCTGAAGATAGGTATAAGACATTGTACATGAAATATATCTAGAATTTTCCAAAGAATCCAAAAATTTGATAATATACAGGGTGTTGTATTCAAAAAAACAAAGTTGATATCAGCCACTGCTATATGACACACCCTGTATAACATGGTTTTGCTGAAAAAAATTAACAACAAAAAATATCGATCGATATTTCCGAGCGTTTTTTTGAGAACGTCCCCATTCATTAGTTATCGAATTTATTCCATTTGGATGTTCCACACTGTATATGAATGCCTTGTGTTCTTCTAGTGTTCTTCTATAAGAACAGACATTTATTTGATCGGGAAATGTTTCATGAATACAACACCAGTGAACTACCCAATCAATAGACTGACCTCAACAAAGAGAAATCCGGGATACATGTGCAGCATGTGCTACAAGTTTCACACTTTCAAAACCCAACATCTCAACTTAACACCATAAAAATCATGTATTTATACTAAAGTATGTTAGAGCGGCTAGGTGGCTGAGTGGTCTGATGCGCCATTCGACAAAAGTCACCGGAGAGGATAGTACGTGATGATCGGGTTCAAATCCCGATGTGGGCAGAAATAATTTCTGTTCGACATACTAAGTGTCGAACAGAAATTATTTCTACTCTCATTGGCTAACGTTACTGAGTAGACTGCAGTATTATTAATCAATGACAGTCAAAAAGTTCAAATAATTAGCCTAAATTAATTGGTCCTGCTAGTTCAAATATATAACTAGGTGAATGTTCTCAATCATCAACTTAGTTACAACTACAGTGGTCCTGTGGTTGGCAGGAAGGGTCATTAGGCCTACTCGCCGGGCAGTGGTTTGCCCCCCACCCATACCAATACCAAAATATCAATAGTATGTAAGTATAGTATAGTTACTTCAATAAGTAGGTAGTAGCTTGATCGCAATGATTCACGAGAAATTCAAGTTATATTTTGAAAATTCTTGAAAAATCGTACCAAATTTACCCCAGTTTACCGGTAACTTGATATTTTTGGCGTAGAATCTTTCACAAAATTTGTCGATGTGAAACTGGCTGTGAGTATTGTTTATATTTTTTTGGGGTATTTGGAATCATGAAATTATGTGTTGAGAATCATATCATTTCACAATACTGAGGATCAAATATAAATTTTTGAAGACTCAATAATAATAATTATTATTGTCTCTTCAACTGCTAAAAGACAACTGTATATTAATAATTAGAGAGTTTCTGCTAAGAAATCAAATCTGGTCAAAGTTCTGATTCCATATTATGTGGTCTCACCACAAAGCTATATCATTTCTGCCTCTCTAAAAAAAAACGTGTGACTCATTTTCACTGAACCATGTTTCTTCTCTCTTGCATCAAGTTCTTTTCCACCCTTCAATGTAAATCACGTCATATACACGACAAAAATTAAAACAAGCAACTGTCAAATGTTGTGTCACCCCTCTTCTATCCTCCATTTGATAAATTACATCAGTTTATCCGCAGATACGCTTGTTACGTTATGAAAACAATATGAATTCCTAACCACATTTTTCCTGTATCTGTTTGAAGTGTAATTACGTTTTTCAAGTGCCCTATTTCACTTTATTTGATTCCTGTCTTTTATTTATTGCCTTGTCCCTGCATTCCCTATTTGAACAAAATACTCTTTATGGCAACTTTGAAAGTGCAGCGTTTGCGGTATTCAGCAGCAAAGCGTCAATAAATAATCATGACTTATGATGACGCGTTGATACGTAGGTAATCGTAATCATTCACATGCTTATACCTAGTTTATACATTTATCATCGGGACACCATTTCTTATAGGCCAGGAAAATGAGCGGGAGATTCGGCTTGTTCGGGCCACTGAATCATCCAGGTAGGTACCTGACAAGTTTTTCAAGTAGGGGAGAGTGGGGCAACACGACAAACGAGGCAAGTTGACGAATTGCATTCAAAACAAAATTTATCAATGTCAACCAAAAGATTTCTGCATCGTTGCAACTCTGTCAAGTTAGAGTCTAATAGGTTAAAGATGGATGACTCTAGTCTCAACACTTCCAGTACAGTAGTCCATAATCTATATCAGAGAAATGTAACGCCAAGAAAGTATGAAAGTAAGCCTTTTTTCAAAAAATCTAAGGTGAGAATAGTCTTTGTTAGTGACTAGGTTTTCAAATATGATAAAATAGAAAATAACACGATTGCTGAGACAAGTTGGCGGGGGAAAGAGAACAAGCTTCTATTATCACATCAACTCATAATACATAAGAGATTGGAAGAAAAATCTAGAAAAGATTGATCAAAAAGATAAAAAGATAACGTTCAAGTATTAGAAGTGGAGGAAAAGTATTTAATGATTCGAGTCAAACCCTACCAACACATTAGTGAGACAAAGAAGATATTTTGTGACCAGTCAATTTTCCTCCAAATAAAATATGCTTTTTTTTTTCAAATGTCAATAAATTTATGCAAAACATAATGAGTTTTCAATTTGCCATAAATTGATTAATATTTAAAAGTATGTACTTTTCCTCCGCCGAAGAAAAAGTGCTTTCTATTACCAGCCTCACTTTGTTCGGCTGCTAAACACGAGCGAAAAGTATTACTTTTTCGCCATATAAAATAATATACTATATTTTCAGATTCGAATCCAACTTTCTTGATTCATCTTTGAATAACTGTTTGATTTGGTAAAATAACGATATGTCGCACTAGCCATTTTGAAATAATGCAGAAAGTTAATACGGGGGTATCAAAATCCAAAGTTTTTGATCCATCCAAAACGCGTCGTGCGGATGGTAACAATAATAACTTGTGGCTCCTTGAGCTTGAATACAGAAGCTCCAACTTTGAAAAAATCGAGGCAAAAAAAATTTAAAAAAAAGTGAGAAAAAAGTGAAGCATGATGCATCGTTATTTTAAGGAAGCGATGAGTTATCTCAAAATGAAAAAAGTTGGGTTTGTTTTCAAAAAAAGTTGATGGTTGCGGAAATTCGAAATGTCGGTTATAAATTTCGACCATTCCAACTATCGGAGCAGAAAAGGCGATAAAAAAGACGACTTAACTGAAGCGGCAATATGATCTTTTACAGTGTGTCCGCGGATGCGGTTGAAAAGAGGTGAAATGGAGCAAAAACTTAAAGGTTTGACAAAAAATAAATCTAAATAAAATGTCTGCTTGCCAAAAAAATAGGACCTTCGATGAGAACATTCATTTTTATCATACAGGACGTCTCAAAAATGTATAAACATAAAATTAAACAGGGGCAAACAGTCAATTTTTGGTCTTCATGAAATGATAAAAAATAATCGCTGCAAATACAAAACCCTGATACCAAACTTTCAATTTATAAAACTTAAAAAAAATCAGACAATTTTGCAACCCCGCATTTTACCACTCGCATATCATGACTTTTATACCTGTACAGGAGTTCCATATAAGATCTTCTACTGCCTTATGTCGGAAGATATGCGATTTACGAAAAGAAGTTGAATATGAAGTCTCATTGTTTTTGGCAACAAATTAAATGGTCAGTATTTCAATTTTATGGACAGTACTCTTTGCCATTATTTTATTTCCCTTGGTCAGTATGATAATAAATGGTCGGTTGAAATAATGAAGGGTAAGTAACATAAAGAAGTGGTCAGTAAAAATAATAAATGGTCAGTATAATAATAAATGGTCGGTTGAAATAATCAACGGTTAGTAATATAAAGAAATGGTCAGTAAAAATAATGAAGGGTCAGTAACATAAAGAAGTGGTCAGTAAAAATAATAAATGGTAGATATAAATAATCAAGAGTCAGTATCATAAAAAAACGATCAGATAAATTAGTAAATGCCTGGTGAAACTAATGGACAGTCCATAAAATTAATAAAGCGACAGTAAAATAATGAATGGTTGGTCATATATTTTATTTCGTATATATACAAAAAAAATTACAACGGAACGAAACACAACTTAGTAAAGAGAAAACACTCTGCCTTTATGTCATGATGAAGTAGTCAGATAGGTTCATTTGAGAAGCGAATTTAGTTTGGGTTAGTTAGGGTTAGTTTGTGTTGGTAATAGAAATTGATGAAAAATATGCAGCGGCTCGTTGGTTAGCACTAGGTTAACATTACAATCATTATTGTATATTATAATTGACGTGTTGTGTACAGGGTTATTCATTATATTTTGACACCCATCTACAGCTCTTATTGCGAGTGATAGAAAAAAACTTTAAATACAAAAGTTTTGGTTATGGGGGTTATGTAGAAAACATGTAGCTTCGTTTTTAATGGAATGTTGATAGTTTATATGATTAAGTTAGTGTTGTGAATATTTGTTGTAGTTTAAAAAAATATATTTTTTAAATTCAAATAGTTTCAAAGTGACTGAACCAAATGCCTACAAACCATATATATTTGAAATCAGATTAAAGAGATCTTTCATTTTAGTCAATAATATACAGGGTGTTCCATTTAAAAAAATATGACTTAATGAATTTTTTCTATGTTATGATTTCGATTTGTTGATTCCGCTATCACCAGAAGATACTACGTGAAAAAAACCAAAACTTTTGTATTTAAAGTTTTTTTCTATCACTCGCAATAAGAGCTGTAGATGGGTGTCAAAATATAATGAATAACCCTGTACCTTTTGGTTTTATGTGGATCAAGTTTGGGTTAGTTCAAATTATTACTGACTATTCTAAGTCATACTGACATTTCATAAATTTTTACTGACCATTAGAATCACAATAGTGAACATAGAAATACAGGCCAAATGGTACTTTTACTGCTCAAAAAGTCCAGTTTTACTTATCATTTTTAACAGAAATACTGAGTCTTTTACAATATTATACTGACTGCTTGTGATATTATACTGTACATAATGAATAAAATACTGTTCGGTTTATTACAACCCATTGTTTTTGAAGGAACTTTATTAATATACAGTGTGAGTCGGGGAAATGGCCCAAATTTCAGGTGTGTATTCTACACGCGAAAACAATGTAAAAAACTCATATGTTCTTATCCGATATTCATCTCTAAATTTGAATGAGTATTCGGCATTTTGCAACACTTAAATCACTGAAACTTGAAAATAAACGTATAGGTACTGCTAAAATACATAATAATTTATAATAATAATGATTAATAATGATAATAATAATAACTAATAATCTGATAACGTGAAAATTTTGATAAAATTGACGTAGAAAAAAAAAATATTGCGCTATAACTTGAAAACAAAAGAATATTGGATAAGAACATATGAGTTTTTTTACATTGTTTTTGCGTGTAGAATACACTCCTGAAATTTTGGTCATTCCTCCCGACTCACCCCGTATATAAGACAAAATATACCTACAGGATGCTCTGTTTTCCCGGGGCTGGACCCAACTTTTCAAAATTGAATCAAACACCTTATGCATATATTATTTTAAAAATGAATTCTACATAAAAAATAAAGGTAGCTTTCTATGGGATGTCCTATACGTATCTAAAATAGTCTGGGCTATGATGGCGATTTTGATTTTTTCTTGCAAAAAACTCATTTACCTATTTCAAGTACTGAAAAAAAATATAGGTGCCTAGTATTTCGTGACCAATTTTTTCCCACACACAAAACAATGATATATCAGTCCATTTGGTTAGATTAGCTGCCAATTATACAGGGTGATGTCAGAAGTTGAACCCAATGAGGACATAAAAAATCACCAATAAGTCGAAAATGTTAATAAGAAAACCTGTATATCGTAACGGATTTTGATTGCTCACCAAAAATGAAGGTGAGTTTGCATCAAATAGTCTATACCCATCTCTAGCCGTTTAGATAATATGCACAATTGTGATCTTTCTCATGAAAAAAAAATGTTGTGGTAATTCAATGAGAAAAAATGGGTATGTATCAACACAGACTCAACAAATACATACATAACGGTGATTTAACGAAATCACCAACAGAGAATTGAAGTTAATGTCCTACAGGTCCTTCATTCTGGGCGATACAAGTTGTATAGATGATTTCCAGTTTTCTTAGGGCATCTCTGACTATAAGTGACTTCTGTGGAGAATTCGAATTTCTTTCCTCACTTTATCCACAAGAATATTGATCTCTTGAAGTTTTTTTAAAAATATTTATAATATTTTTCCTTATTGAATTTGCACAAAAGGTTTTTTTTGTATGAAAAGAATTAAATAGCGAGTGTCCGGAAATGATGAGCAAAAAAATCAGACGAGCATTCTGGACCGAAAATAAATGCTACCTATTCCTATAACATTTTTTCGAAAATTGATCATTAACGGAGTTACAGGGTGTAAAACTTGAATTTTATTTGCAGTTTTTTGGCCATGTCTTTTGCCACGCTCATGGTATTTTGACAAAATCTCGTATTTGGGGCTTTATCGGAATGAGGAATTCAAATTTTCTCACCGTTTTTTTGCATTTAGTAGAGAGCGCCACATACGAACCTGTACTTTGATTTGAATAATCCCAACTTTTTTGTGCTAGACTGTATGCGACTTTTGAGTAAATATTCTTGTTCTCCCAACTTTTTGACATTAAAAAGGTAAATCACTTTTACTTCGATAAATCCAACCGTTTTGGAGAAATACGGTAAAATAACTTTGCTTGCATGTGATGAATACGAAATTATTTTAAGTTAATTTCAACTTTTAACATAGCATGCTTTGAAATCATGCGCTATAAGTTGCCGTAGAAACAAGTTTGAGGAGAACTAGTTTTGACAGTTAGTAATTCTCCACATTTTTTATTTTTTTTATTTTCAGTACTTTTGTCATTGACCACCATCAATCAGCCTAACAACAAATTTTTAAAAAATTAACAACTTTCACAACTAAAACTTCCGAAATTGTTTCTAGGGCAACTATAGCGCATGTTTCCAAGGCATGCTATGTTTGTGGTTGAAAATAAATTAAAATGATTTTGTATTCATTACATGCAAGCAAAGTTATTTTAGTGTTTTTCTGTAGAACGGTTAGATTTATCGCAACAAAACAAGTATCCCTTCTGCGCATGAACAAAATTTCTAACCTAAATGGTATACGAGCTATGGATGCCTGACGCACTATTGCAGGACCCTGTATTTAATAATAAAGTTCCTTCAAAAATAATAAGATATATAATTATTATATTTAACTTTTTTCGTAAATCGCATATCTTCCGAGATAAGGTGGTAGAGGATCGTATATGGGACACCCTGTACATGAAGTGCAGTTTTATACAGGGTGTCCCTCCGGAAACAAGCTCGATCTATATATGAAAAACTATACGTAGGAAAACTTCTAAAATTTGACAGTATAGCAAAGTCTATGTCGGCACTCAAGCCAAAATATTTTCAAGATGGTGGCATTTCCGGTTATACCGGAAGTCGGTGTCAACTTGCTTATTTTAAATAGAGCACCCTATATTTTATAACATTTTTGAATTCTACGTAAAATATCAAGCGATTTTATGTACCACACCCTATATCTAAGCATAAGGGTTTTTGAAATATTTAAGATTTTATGTCAAAACTGACGTTTTTTGGACCTGATTAAAATGTAAATTTTTCGTATCAGAAAGCGTTTTCATCAAGTTTGTGTTGGATTCCTTATTGACATGAACATCATTTGATAGATTTTTTAGAACATTTCAATAACTATTGATATAGGGTGGTCAAAAAATAAGTTCAAAAATTAAATTGAGAAATCCGCCAAAAATCAATTTATTCAAATAGAAACCCCCAAATTTTGTGATCCCATGTTATCGGGCATTGAAAATGGAGGTAAGTTTGCGCGAGGTTATCCTTTCCAAAAATATGTATTTTTGGAAATATTGCCAGTTTTATTCATATTTTTCGGTGTTTCTATGGATTTCAAGTTCAGTTATCCTTAGTTGCTATCACAGTGTATAAAAAACAATCAACTGTTAGAAAGTGCATTGAGAATTAAGTGTCATTCAAAATCTTTTATTTCATACTGTACCGTAAAGTAATGACACTTTACATCATAAGAGACTGTAAAAAAGAATTACTTGCGACTACTCCAAAAATGACATTTTGCATCATCAAAGAATGTGAAATTGCATTGGTAGCATGGTTTGGCTGGCGCCATCATGCAAGTGGTGACATGGTTTGGCTGGCGCCATCTCATGGCAAGAATGTGAGGCGGACTGCCACTCTAAGTGTATGGTTTGACAAGAAAGCACTTTAAACCGGTTAAAAAAATACTACAAAATGGCGGTACATTTAATTACTACATTGATATATACACTTTAAAAAAATCGTCAAATGCAATTCAAAAGATGCTGGAATATTCTTGACATAAAGTTTGAGTCAGGAATAAATGACAAAAATGTCAAAAAAGCATCTTTTGAATTGAACTTGACGAATTTTTTCAAAAAGTGTATGTATCAATGTAGTAATTAAATGTACCGCCATTTTGTGGTACTTGAAGATATCGACTCAATATTCTAGGGTCATAAAGTTCTCATCAGGATCTTCAAAATGAGGTGTCACACAACTCCCCTTTCCATAAAATGTTTCAACATGGCGCCCAGCCGCCATCTTGAATACTAAAAGTACGTCAGTAACATCAAAAAGTATTATTTCGACAGCAATTGGGGTATGCCAAGTTTCAAAATTTTTGGAGCACACATTAAAAAAAGGGAGGGGGACCTTTTAGAGCCGCACTGTATATAGATCGAGCTTGTTCCCGGAGGGACAGCCTGTTTTGTGTACGGCAAACGATCATTCACTCTAATTTCTTTTGATATTGCGAAATTAATAATAACTGACAAACGTAATGAAGAGAGCTTCTTTATCAAAATGATGCCTTTGTAGGTATTTCCCCTGTTATTTCCAGTTTAATTTAGTAGAACCACCAATTTGAATTTCACAATTAGGTACCATATATCCTGAGATTTTGAATATAATTCAATCGCAAATCTCAAAAAAAAAATGGAAAAAATTGATTATGTTCTGTTTCAGAAGAGTTATCAGAAAATACCAAATTCATCTCGAGGTACTAGTCTCCGTTACCTCTGAAAAAATCTTGTCTAAAGCTATACCTACAGCTTTAGTCAAGACTTTTTTTTTATCTTATCTCAGTAGTTGTTAAAAAAAACCCGTTCCAAAGCCACAGCTTACTGAAAATGAGCAGAAAATGCTATGTTCTTTGGTTTGACGAGCAGTTTATTTGACGAATCGGCTTGAAATTTTCACGTTTTGTTTAGGAATACTAAAGCTATCTTTTCACATGATAACACACAAAAAATAATATACAGGGTGTTTCTTTGATATTGCGGAAAAGATCAGCATGAGTTTTCTTGCATGAAAATAGGAGAAAAACTTCTCATAAACATGTTTCTAAAAATGCTTCATCACAGAGCTATAGGGTATTGAAGTTTTATCTTTATTTTTGTTTTTTCCAAATAGCATTTGAATTTATGTCGATCTTTTGATGAAATTGGGTGTTGGGGAGTTTTTTGTCACGCAAAATTAGAATTTGATCTAAGTATTGCTCCATCTTGTAGAGGGCGCTGCGTACACCTATTTTTCTTATTATTAAGAGCCGTAACTATTTTGGACGCGCCTGTATTATATCTTCAAGTGAAAAATCGGATCTCTTCATCATTCTTAAGCAAAAAAGTATACTTGTTGCAAGTCGCTACGTGCAACCATTCTCAATATACATATTTGGATTCGAAATAAAGAATGCATGAATGTGATTTCGAGATTATGGTCAAGCAACGTGTTGCATTTTTATTGAGAAAAAAAAACAGGATGAGTTTCCTTGCTTGAAAATAAGAACTTCCCATAGATATATGTCCGGGAAAGCTTCTTTGCAGTGCTATAGGGTGTTGAAGTTTTTTTTTTATTATTTTTCTAATTTTTATTTTCTGAATAATATTTGATAAAAAGTTGTTGTTCACATCATATATACTAGTTAGATTACATCTTTTTACTTGAAATATAAAGCAATCATATAAAATATTCTATAATTTCTAGCGTGTAACCTCCGCCCCAATTCAAAACCCACGTCTTTATATTATTTCAAATCCGAATATCTCGAGAATGGTATGCTTCGAGACCAAAGGGAAAATTATAGAATGAATAAATAATCAAATACATAATATTTTAAATCAAGATTTTATTCCTTCGTATTTTCAAGGAGGGGCGCGCGGCCATGCGGCCTCAAAGAGTAGCCGCCACTGGGCTCACAAGATGCAAGTTTGATACTTACCGCAAAGATCTATACACATGGCAATTTGGCAAGAAGAATTTTTTTTTTTTTTTAATAGAGATTTCTCAGATACTGCTGAGGTAGTTGGAGCCGGTCATTTGCTACTAAACCCCTCACAATTTAAGCCTCAGTGACGCTCCAGAGGATGATACAACCATCGCATATTAAATTAAAACTAGAAGGTTCACTCGTCATCAAAAGTGGCTCCGGCCCAAATCTTTCCCATCCCCATTCTGGTCCCGCTATCACACAAGGTGTCGCCGATCGGAAATTCTGGCCTAGATGCGTCATCGAAGTTTTGTGCACCAGTCAGAAATCGATCGCCTTTTTCCAACTTGACTTCCTCGTGAAATTTTCTCTCGGCCGGTTTTTGTGTTTGTTCCAAGGAATTTTGGGTTTAAGACACGATTTTCAAAGGCCCCGACAAAAAATGTGTATCAATCGGAAATTCACGTGATTCAAGCATGCGTGCACAAGAGATTGCTAGATTGGGATGTAATAAACAGAACATCCACATTCTCTCGGATAGAAAGCAATGAAAGCCCTGACACCTATCGCTTCACATCGAAAATCTCAATGGATTGCCTTCATGACCTGGGTTGGCACTAGACAAAAACATGCACAGTGACGCTAATCTGCGTTCCCAGCCATCCTGGGGGCGCTATTCTGTACACGTTACCGAGAGCCGTCGGTATCGGTAACTGTCACATACCGATAGTTATCGTCAAGCCGCTCTGTGTGCTATTCTGTATGCTTAGTTACCGACCAATATCGGTAAATCAAGCCAACGAGAATCGGTATCTGTACCGTGATCTCGCCAACCCTACGGTGGCCGTTACCGATGTTGATATTTGTTTCGTAGTTAAAGTTTTACCTTGAATTGGCGGATTTATTAAGTACGTTTAGAATATTTTTAAAGATATTTTTCATTATAGTGTCCAATTTAGTATTTTATTAAAAGTTTAAGTGACAATAAATAAGCATATATTTTTTTAAAACATGACATTAGAGATAGGTATTTCATTCAACATAATTTAGACTATTACAAAATATATTCTACATTGAATCGCGAATATATTATCACTTAAACCACCAAAAAACCAAACTGAACACTACCAGTTTGGTATTTTATAAAAGGTTTCTACCTAAGTGATAATATTATATTTGCAAGTTTTTCTAAAATATGACATTGGAGATAGGTATTTGATTCAATATTTATTGATTTATTGTTTGATGATATATGGTCCCTCTATGCGATATTAAACCACTGCGATTTGCTGAAAAGATTTTGATAAATGTTTGATAAAAATTCAATTCAAAAATTGCTTTCCCAATATTAACTGCATTATTATCACTCAATATGACCATGCATCTACTAATAACACAATCACACTATACATTCATGATAACTTTGAATTTATATGATTTCACTCGAAGCGTCAAACACCTCGCAACTCAAACCGAACAGAAACATATGAATTTAAAGAGAATAATAGTCAATAATATAGCTAGGTTCAAGTCTATAATCAAGTTTTTATAGTAAAACAGTTGTTGTGGATTTACCTTATAAACAATATAGTAGTACCATGAATAAATTAAAGGAATGAACAGGTATAATCTTTAAATAAATAAATTCTAAATTCTTCACTTGAGCACAAAAATGCCAACCACACTCCAAGAATAAAGCGTTTTTCTCTCAGATGCTTCACTCGACCCTTCATGGGATTTGTTTAGATAAAACAAAAATAAAAATATATCTTTGACATCTTGTTATCTCGAAAACAAAGCGTTTTCGCAAAAAAATTGTGTATGGTAAATAATATTTTTTTTTTAGTGTAGAGAATACTGTTCAAATATTTCAACCTAGTTCCGGGACGCCCTAGGCAAAATTGCTTGAAATGAATTCGAACAATATTCAATCATAAAAAAAATTATATTATCAGTTTTTTGATTGATCATTCTGTTTTGTTAATCTACACAGAGGTAAAATAAATACTTGGACATTGGTAAATTTTTAATGTCAAACGACAGTGCAACATTAAAAAGAAACTGAAAAGCCCGTTTGAATTCACCCCATATTACTGTACTTAGGTATACCTACGCCAAATATACTCCAAGTTCCACACAGACACACAAATAATATAACAAACCGGTAGATAGATTCGAGTGAATATACTTTGAATAAGTACCTCAAATCGAGTAAAAAGTTCATATTTTGAGAACGTGATATTTTGGCGCGATAATTTGTAAACTCTTTATCTAGAAATGTAAAAAAAGTAAACTGCTACAAGCAGCAAGATTGACTCTTTATATTTTGTATAATAGATGGAGGACATACACTTAATTATTTTCATTCAAATAGTCGACATTGTTAGTTGCGAATCCTTCATCAAGTTCCTATAACTTGACGCAAAAGTTTTGTCTCGACTTGCCTTCATATCTAAATGAATAAATGTGACAATGAATGCACAAAATTCACTGACCTTATAGCTTTTGTAGTAATTTTTTTTATTCGATAACGAGCGAAAAACACAAACCTTTCAAAGCAAATCCAAAAATGTCATCTGAGCGGCGAAATGGAATACGCTCGTGGACGGATCTGACAGGTCTGCTTATCGCTCATTGGCTGAACGTACCAAATCGATCGATATCGGTATATAACGATAGTTGACGGTTGCATTTCCGACAGTCGGTAACTATGGCATACAGAATAGCGTCGTCATGATCCCATCGGCCGCGCAACCGTTAAATGTCGGTAGTTACCGATACCGACGGCCAACGGAATCATGTACAGAATAGCGCTCCTGGGACAATAGACGAGAACCGGCACATCTATACCGTTCAGAAGAGCTGAAAAAAGTAACTGACAAAGTACTGCGGCTAACGCTTACTCAGATAAGACTTGTGGTGGGCTTTTGATAAGAGCACTGCCACCTAGTAGTACATATGCAGGGACTGGGCTCCTACGATGGTCCCACGAGCTGCAGACTATGTGGTGAAGATGAAACTGCCTCACACATCATCTCTTACTGTGAAGCTCTAGCTCGCAAAAGGTACGTACAAAATTTGCCGATACCTCCAAGTTTTCGAGGTAGTATTGTCCCATATTTCTGAGGCGTCTTTTTTTTAGAGTTGGGCACTTCCACAAAGGTACTCACTTAGGATATGCTCTCTGCTTCAGTGATTTCCCTGTTTTTTTCATATATTTTTTTCATGGCCATAGAGCTCTTGATGCGTTGCAGTCGTTTCGATCGCTCCACCTGTCGCTGTGTGGCTTTATATATATTATCGACTGTATCTTTCAATAGTTTGTTCGTTGGTAGCGATGTGTTTTCCATTCCGGCTTCGTCCTTTTTCAGTCCTAGTTTCACAAGTCCATCTGCCATCGTGTTCCCTTCCATATTGCTATGTCCAGGAACTCAGCATAGAACGAGCTTCTTGTTCCTAATCCAGGACAATGCCTCACGGCAACTCATCACTACCTTTGACCTTACTATATCTGATTCTGGAAGTCTCAACGCTGACTTTCTATTTATCCAAAGCACATATGATGAAGTTTTGTTCTGTTGTGTTTTATGAATTATATCCGGTAAATTTTGGCCTTGACGGGCAATGCACATATGGGACCGTTTCCTGAAGTTGCTTCCACTCTTACTTTTCCAGATGTTCTTACGGATCTAGGACGGATCAAAACAGTTTTCCGAAAAGAAACACTCGCGTTTGCATTTGAGCCCAAGTCACGCATGAGTGCGGAATGCCATCTGCGTCGCAGTCACAGACGGAGCGTATGTGTGAAAGGTCGAGGTCGCAACGATCAAGTCTCCGCGTTCACCTGATCACGGCATGTTGACAACTAAAAACTTCATCACTCAATACTCTCAATACACGTAACTGGATCATCCGCGCAGTTCTACTGAGTCAGGGCCATATTCAGTGGCTGTTTGAAATGTGGGAGTCCATTATGCCGCACCCTGTATTATCAGATTACTTATTTCTCATTAAGTATGTGGTCCAACCAAGAATGGTTAAACCATGAATGAATGGTCTTTAGTCAGTATTTGAACAGAATTCTGCTAATAATCCAGAATGTTGCTGTGTTTAGTTCAGCACATTCATGAAAACAATTTTTCAATTAGATAAAAATCAAGATTTGAGATATAATTGCGTGATTTCCTGCGGGTCTGTCAATATTTAGCCCGATATTTAGTGATAATGATAATGCAATCGTAACATCTAGATATGTTTATTGTACTTACTGATTACAAGAAAGTTATCACCCAAATTTTGCAAATATGTATTCTAATCTATTGCACATTCACTTATCATAATATCAAGAAATGTCAAGTAAAGGAACTGGTTTGACAACAAATTATAAAGGATGTCATGGGTCATAGTCACGATAGTTTGAAATATTGTAATACAATGATATAGTACACTCTTCATGAAGTCTACTCATTCAATATATAGGATCCATTACCATCAAAGATACGAGAATGGTTTAATTGAAACAAAGTTAGTTTTTGTGTAGTTAAAAAGTTGTGAACTTATTTATATCATATACGTTGTCATAGGAGGAATCTTAAATAAAATAAAAAATGCAATAACTCTTAAAAAGTAAAAAATAAATGATGATTTCTTTGGGCCATATGGTTGGTCACGTGAATGTGCAATGTTGTTCTAATATAACCATTCTCGTATCTTCAACGGTAACGGAAATTGTTTATGGAACAGCCTGTACACGGGAGAGAGAAGAACAGGAGTCGTTTCTCAAATATGTATTCAATTGAAATAATAAAAAACACTAGAAACGATAACCGAACACAATCAGGAAAATTATTTTGATCTGTGACTAGACTTTCTTGTCCATTTGTCCAAATCCAAATAATATTTGTGATCTTTATTTACAAGAACTACAAAAACTGTGAAGACTGTCTCTTCAGTTCCAATCTTGTGAACAAATCAAGAACGTATGCATTAACAGATTGAACAGTTCATGAGTATCGATTGATATAAAAATATTCATCAGAAACTAAACCATTGGAAAGCTCAAGGAACCCAACGTGTTTATGGTGATCTACCTCACAAATCGCCTCAACATTTCTTATCAATCATAATATACCGACAATCATTTCTGTTCTTTGTAATTGTGAAAAATATCAAGCCTCGGTATCCGAGCTGTTCATTTCATGAACATCAGCATGAGTATCATCAACCATCATCTGTTGTTGTTTTAGTACAGCCAGTCGTTGATGCGTCAACTCCAGATGATGCTTTCTCCATTTGATTCTTCGATTTTGAAACCATACTTTGACCTGTAGATAATTTTTGTTGACGTTGTTATGTTAATATCATCGTAGTTGATTACCTGGGCTTCAGTTAGCTGTAAAGTATGCGCCAAATAAAGTCGTTCGGGTCCAACCATATATTGTTGTCTTTCAAACTCAGCTTCAAGTCGTTCCAATTGTTCTGGCGTAAAAATGGTTCTGACTCTTTTACTTTTACAAGATTTTTTCGATGACAGTATGTGCTTCGAACTTCGTACTAAAGGAAAAAAAAGATTGTCACTTGACATGTTATGATCTTAATCATAATAAGCATACCACTATAAAGTCAGCTCAAGAATTCTGAATATACTCAACCTGATTAGAGCGGTTCATCCCCAAAATATTTTATGGAAAGGGGGTCGAGTGATACCATATTTTGAAGTCCTTCGACCTTGATCACAACTGACAAGTTTCAAGCATCTGCTGTTATTCATGTTACTACGACAACTTATCAAAATGATTTTTTTTCAAATCAAAACCACAGATGCATTATTTGAAGTAAGTCGCATCATAATTTGGTTCTTGAACATTGAACTCTCAGTTTTCATTTGAGTTAGACAAAATCAATAAGTCAGTAGAGAACTCGCATCAATTTTATTTATTCCTGAATTTTTTTGATAGTCGAAAATTGACTGAGATATACAGCTTTGAAATATGCTAAAGTCACTGAGTTATGACCTCACACCTCAGTTGTACCGTGCTCATAGTTATTCACGGATTGACTGGATTTTCAAGCTACTTGACTTGAAATCAAGTCAATCTCAAGTCAAGTATCTTTTTTTGGAATTACAGTCAAGTCAAGTAGTTAGACATCAAGTAGCTTGACGATCAAGCCCAAAATATTCAAGCTTCTTGAGTTGATTTAAAAAAACGTACATTTTATAACAATAATCTGAACTGCCCAAACGTTACAAGAATAAAAATCTGAGTACAAAAAAAAAGCATTTTTTTATCAAAAATTTATATAAAAAACAAACGGACATACTTTGTTAAATATTAAATAATAAAACAACAAAACAAAATCATCTAAAAATACAAAAAAGGCAAAAGTGAAAACAGTAAATGATAATTGTTATTGTTTTCGCGGCAGCTTAGTAAGCTACGTTCCGGACAGTTGACAGTAGTGACATTGGCAGGAATGACGCATATCACCGCATCGATCAAGATCTCAATTTGAAGTTGAAGAGGTCGGTAAAGATGTTTCCACATACATGCCGGCTAGACGCAAGTGCATGCTTGCTGTGAGCTCGGTGAATCCCCTGTGTACATTTCACGGAATCAAGTATCAAGTAGCTTGATTTCAAGTCAAGTCAAGTCAAGTAGTTCAGACCGTGAATCAAGTCAAGTCAAGTGAAATGTTTTAAAAAGCTTGAATTTTCAAGTCAAGTCAAGTATCTAAGAAAATAGTCAAGCTACATGGCTTGATGAATCCCTACATGCTCAGTATATCTGTATAAACAGAACTTTAAACTTGAATAACTTTTGGAGAAATCATATTTGATTGAAATTAAAAAAATACATATCGATTTTTGTGTGATTTTCTACAGTTTGTAATAAAAAATAATCGATTCAATTTCACATGCAAGTTTTCCATTATCATAGTTGCATGTTAATGGGCTCATATGCTCATCTCTGACCAGAACAGAAGCATCGATTTATTAGAATATCCATTTTTTTTGTCAGCTCAATAGAAGAGTGAAATACACAACAATGAGTCTCTACCCCCGCGGTCTCCAGAACCGATATAAGTGCACATTTCAAGATGCACAATACATTAGTACCACTTTTTGTTTTTAATGAGATTCCAGGTACTTCTGCTTTAAAAACAGTCTGATCTTTTGACATGGTTCCCAGTTTCCTGATGCGATTAATCGTGGATGACCTCGAACTTCAGAAAGGATTGATTTTTTTTGAAACCAGTGGCAAAAACTGTAGATCTCACACTCACATGAGTGTCAAAAAATCTCCATACTCGTTACAACAGCGTCAAGTGAGCTTATTTTATCACTTACTATTCAAATATTGTGCAACAAATTATTATAGACCTGTGGAGCGTGGGAGAACCTTTCGGCAAAATTGCCACGACTATCTATGAAACACGTAATCAATCAATTCTAAAAGACTGGTTCATACCAGATAAAATCCTATTCCGGCCATACAAAAAAGTTCAATGTGTGAGAAAGCATCTTTAGTTAAGAACATAACGAGCAATTCAGTGCTCTCAAATTATTCACGCTCAACAATGAATTCTCAAAATTGGTCAATCCACGAACTGTATAGAACCGCATGGTGCAGGGTACATCGTGCCCAAAAAAAAACTGGGTAAGCAAAATGAAGTGTGATCTTCCGGGCTATTAGCTTTTTGAGAATGACTTTCATGAGTGGCAGACGTGCAAAACATTTTTTTTTTCAAATGCCATATTCAACCCCTAAGCCAAAAGCACTTATCAGGACGCGATTGAGAGATGGACATATTGGATGAAAAACATATCAGATTCTCAGATGAATTGGGAATATCTGCAAAAATGCCGTGCTGCTACGTATTTTCATTTCATATCATTGAATTTGTCTTTTTACTACTATGACAACAATCTTCATAAATTTTATTTCATACTGTACCGTAAAGTATGATTTACTAGACCCAAAACCAGTCCGGTAAATGACACTTCACATCATCAGAGACTGTAAAAAAAATGACTTGACTACTCCAAAAATGACATTTCGCATCATCAAAGTCTGTGAAATTGCATTGATAGCATGGTTTGGCTGGCGCCATCTCATGATTTCAACTAATAACTTGACATAGAATCTTGGAAACATATAATAATCCTATCTATTACCCAAGTGTTAACATGGTTTGGCTGGCGTGGCGTCATCTCATGGTAAGAATGTGAGGCGGACTGCCACTCTAAGTGTATGGTTTGACAAGAAAGCACTTTGAACCGATAACAGTATGAAACAGAACAATGTACAATACACAGCAATACAGTCCTTGACCTTATCTGACTCGAGTGACTAATTGGGGGTTATGATTGAACGTTTACGTTAACTTGAAGTTTCTGTTAGGATCGTTTACTAATAGCGTTTTCATGAAGTATGGGATCATGAGACCATTCCAGTTTGGTCTGTCACCAACGTCACTTGCAGCTCGTCGATTGGCTGAAAGTGACGTTAATGACAGACCAAACAGGAATGGTCTCATGATCCATACTCCATAAGCGTTTTCATGGAGTATGGTCTGTCATTACCGTCACTTGCATCTCGCCGATTGACTGAAAGTGACGTTAATGACAGACCAAACTGGAATGGTCTCATGATACCACACTCCATGAAAACGCTTCAATGCAAATGTTCCATTTGCTAACAGCGTTACCATGGTGAAATCGACATGTTAAGTTAATGTGAACGTTCAATCATAGAACCCATTATCTGGCCCGAGTCAGATGATAACTGGCCGTATAATCTGACACGGGCCAGATAAAAAAACTTGTGTGGCCTCTCAGCGCTTCCGTAGACCATAGTAAGTAGGTACCATACTTTTTCATAATTGTTATTCCATATACGCAAGGTATGATTTTTGTTGAACGCCACTTATCTCTGTCAACTTGGCAAGTCTAACTATTTATCAACGAAAAAAAATTGTTATGTCCATCTGTAAAGATCAACGTTCATTTTTGTCCATTTTTCACACCCTATCTTTTACGGCAATTCTTCAATGGCACCACCACTAAGTAAATTTGGCATTTGGGTCTGGGACTCTAGCGCGAATGGTGTAGTTCTCCAGTCGTAAGAATCATTTCTCTTCAGCTATGTAAAAGATAAGTACGTTTAGATGCAATTTCAGGAGGGACTGCATTCAACCAATGGAATCGGCAACCAACAGTGATGTGTCCTCTGTGAGAGTTTCATTTGCAGGAAAAGCCTTCGATAACGAGATTTTGACAGCCGATCATATAGATTTGTACAAACAGGTGAAGATGTACCTGGATACTTTGAAAAACGAACATTTCTATTTTGCTGAACTCTTTGAAAAATTTGTTTTTTTGATATTTTATTTTCGGAATGATTTATTTTGTAGGCCAAGTTCCGAAAACATTATCAGCGTCAAGTGAGGCATACAGATGTCCCTGTGACAACAATTCAGGACATCAAAGATGTTGCCCTGTTCACAGCGAATGTAGATGACCTTTATCCAGAATTTATAAATTATTTCCACACCAGCTCCATGGACAGATTCTTGAGATCAACAATCGTGTATTTTCAATACTATCTTCAAGTAAGTTATAATAAATACATACAACTGTTGCACGGTGGTCAAACAAAAAAAACCTTGATAAAAGCAACTTTCTGCACAAGCTGCAAATTCGATTATTTTAAACTAGTTATAATCTCAATAGACCGGGCGTGTTTTTCTTTCACCAAACATTCACCAGGTGAAAACATGGTGCCACCAAAGCGTTTTCTTATTCGTGGTGGAAGAATGATGTTCCACCACACCACGTTTTTAAATTGCTGGTGAATTTCATATGGTGAAAATCTGATGCCACCATGTCCCACCAAAAATTGTATGTGATTACTTTGGTTGTTTTATGTTGATAGACCAAAATAACCTCACAAACACTCTATTGTCAATGATTGACACATTAATGGGAATTGTTGTAAGCTTGAGGCTTGATTATTGAGCAGATATTGAAACAAAAATTACAAGTGATCAAGATTAAAAATGTTGATAGGTACTGTTGCTTCAGAGCTGCAGCTTCAAAAGATCGTTTCTTGCTCTGGTATTATACAGGGTGTTTATTAATTGAATGCCGATACTTAAGGGTGATAATCCTTGGATGATTTTAAGACAAAAAGTTCATATGAACATATGTCCGCAAGAGCTTAATTTTGAAGATACAGGATGTTGAAATATGAAAAATAAATGTTTTTTTTATAATTACTTTGATACTATTCCAGATATCTTGATGAAATTTGGTACACGTCTTCTAGACTTCAATATGCATTTTTAAATGTTCAAACAATTTTATTATTTTTACCAGTGGCGTCCGTACGGGCTTTGCACTCAATATTTTTGGAGAAAAAACTTTTACGCCACTGCTTCCTTCCAAAATAAAAATCATTTTTGAAATCTCTATTCATTTCTAAGCCAATTTGTTCTCTTGATTTTTTTCCGTCCGGCGCATGGTTTTCGCTTAAAAAAATAAATTCTACTTAATTGCATTGACACCCTGCTGGGTCATCCAATATTTTTTACATCAGTGGCGCTCTCTCTAACATTCCCATGCATTTTGATGCATAGAAGACGTGTACCAAATTTCAAAAAGATATCTGAAATAGTATCAAAGTGATGATAAAAAAAAGTTTTTTTTTTAATTTCAACACCCTGTATCTTAAAATCTATGCTCTTGCGGACCTATGTCCATATGAACTTTTTGTCTTAAGATCATCCAGGGATTATCATCCTTAAGTATCGGCATTCAATTAATTAACATCCTGTATTATAGCCTTAGAATAATATATTGTTAGAAAGATTGGTATAAAGTAGGTACATTGGCAAACCATTTATTCATCATATTTTAAAAAAAATAGAGTTCAAATAAATAATTTTGAAAGGGATGTTAGCATATTATGAAGGTATTCATGATTGAGATTTAGTACAGATTTCATTTATTTACGTTGTATAATGACAGCACAAGTCAGAAAAGCAGGTCCGAGGTTATGTACTTGCTATTTTGATTCACCAAAGCGTTTTTTTTTTGTTGATTGTGGTGTTTCCACCAACTCGATGCGAAAGGTCACGTGACAGGATCAGCTGATGCAACAGTAAATTTTTGGTGGAAATGTTAAAGTTTGCACGAAGACACGAAGGAAAAAATAAAACGTCAGACTTTTTCAATATCAGACAAGACAATGTCATACCTTTTATTAAAAACCTTTACCATGAATATAATGACACTCAAGTGGTTCCATGTATACAATATTATTTGAGATGAATATAATGACACTCAAGTGGTTCCATGTATACAATATTATTTGAGATATAATAGTATCCAACACCCCCACTATCACAAATAATATCATTAAACTAACAAGTTTAATTTTTTAACAAAATAAGAATGTTTGATTCTTGCCAAACTCTTGGTCATAACGTCAGCTACCATTTCATCAGTTGGTTGATACTGAATATTTATCAAATTGTTTGAAACACATTCCCTAACAAAATGACATGAATAATTCATGTCAATTGGTTTTTATCAGTCCCTTTGTTCATTGTGCTTTGTTCCGTTTAACTTGTAATATGCGTCCTTTTACAATTTCAACATTTTAACCCCTTTTACAAGTTTTAAACCATTTTATCTTTTTAACATGTTTAGTGTAGTGAAAGTTCGTTTGTGTATTTTGAACATTTATTTTATTTCTTGTGTACAATTATTAGCATATGTATAATGTGTGATCTTCTGTTATGTGTTGGTGCCTTTTGAAACTGTCCTTCTCATTCGGTGAGTTTTTCACTGGTTTTCTTGAGTTTCGTTGCCTTACCAATTATTGTATCTTTCACCATTTTATGTTAGACTTCCTGAAGAAGGAGAAAATTTCTCCGAAAGCTTGAAAATCGAATAAAGAAGACTTAAAGTAGCCTTCCTCGTATTATTGACTGCCTCCCACGAGCTCCTGTCATATAATTTAAATGTCCAAACCTCCTGTGCCAAATATCCCCAGAAACAACTAATCCTACAACTGGATTAACATGGGACCTCACAAAATCAAGTTTGTATACGTTGTTCTGCAAAGTTGCTGTAGCTATTAACTGCTTTCTGTCATCGTAAATCTCACAGCCTTTTTCAGTCAAAATAACTTGATTCTTATTTTTAATCATTTGACTCACAGATAATAAATTAGTCATCTTAGGAACTTAGGAACATAAAGAACATCACTTATCTTCACTACATACGTTCGATTCCCAACAATAGTATCAATTACTACATCACCTGCTAGTTCTACGGATAACTTGCTGTCAACGGAATGTTGTTATGCACATTTTCCATCCAATCCATTCTTGATGTCAAATGAACACTGCATCCACAGTCTATGTACCAATCTGACTTGCCAAAATATGCCGACAGAAACACTGCATTGAAAGCATTTTGAAAACCACCATGATTTTTCTTGTTTTCCACATTCTCTGGACATTTATTTCTAAAATGACCGTTTTTATTGCACCTATAACAGATCACATCACTTTTGTTTTTGTTTACATTTCTTCTACTGTCACTGTCCATCCGGTTTGTTTTAACTTTTTCACGATTATCAACCTTTTTGAACTTCATCACGAACGCACCTCCAGCTTGACAGTCTGCAGCACTTCCAAGATGCATGTCAAGTAACCTCGATTTGATAGAATCTGCTGTTATGTCAGTACCTGCATGTTCGATGGCTATCACCATTGGTTCAAATCTGTCTGTTAAACCGGCCAGCATCAAGCTTCCAATCAACTCCTGACTCAATTGAAAACCACTTCTTTCTAGCTTCTGAGAAGTATCAATAATTTGATTGATATATTGCTCCATGGACTCAGAGTTCTCCAGTCTAATTGAAATTAATTTACGAAGCAAGCTGATTTTTCTCGCAAATCCAGAATCTTCATAAAGTTGTTTTGATTTATCCCAAACTTCTTTAGCTGAACTAGTATTTTTGACATGTATGAACAATGAAGGATCCAACGTCAAAATCAACTTCGCCTTGGCTTTGCTCACTAACGTAGTATCTGTTTCAGAACCATCAATACACCTCGACAATCCTTCCAAAACAAAAACGTTTTCAATCGCAAATGCCCAATCGGCATAGTTCTCACGGCCCATCAATTTTGGAATACTGCTGAGATAATTCACTGCTGCTGCCATCGTACCGTTTTATATCAATTTCCCGACCTAAAAAAACCGAATTAAACTATTCGAATATTTATAGGTCGTCTGTTTGATGTGTCTGGGTTAATCTGGGCCCATAACCTGTTAAAGTTTGCACGAAGACACGAAGGAAAAAATAAAACGTCAGACTTTTTCAATATCAGACAAGACAATGTCATACCTTTTATTAAAAACCTTTACCATGAATATAATGACACTCAAGTGGTGTGTTCCATGTATACAATATTATTTGAGATATAATAGTATCCAACAGGAAATCAACACAAAATTTTGATGGAAACACAAACACGCCCACCAATTCCATGTGACGTAGGAAACATCTGATTCCTGAAAAAGCATGTTACACGTTCACAGTAATTTTTTTTTGAAGTACAGTGACAGTTCAAAATTTTAGGTTGAAGTCGCCAAGGTTGTCAAAGTCACGCTTACGCCAAATTCATTGTGGATGGTAGCATATGGTTCCCGTTTGCCAAGCGGAAATTTGACAGTTCCACTTCGAAATTGAATTGAATGTAACTCAGGCATAACTTCAACCTTGAATTCTCGAATATGTCACAATGATTTTAATGTGTCACTTTCAGGAATCAGCTGAGATTCGGGACGTACTTGGAAACGATCTATTCACCAACGGAATATTTGACAAAGTAGCAAGTTGATTATCGAATTCGTTCTAGAGTTAGGGACACTTAAATGAAGCAAATGTTTTACAGGGTGACAATTTAAAAAGGACCAGCATTTGATTGTGTCCAAACCAATGATATAGTATGAAGATTTGGCGAGACACGTCGATTTAGATATCGAGGGGAACAACTTTTGAGGTATCTGTTGTTTTTCTGGAATCAACCCTATCACGCAAATTTCAAAAAGCAACCCCCACTTATTTCGCGATTTTTCTGATCTTCGCGTTATTCTACATAGGCTAAATCACTTTTTTTTTTAAATTGAAGTTCCCAACTTCACACAAATTTTCAAACGAACAGAATTAATTATTCTTTGAACTGATGATAGAATGAAAATTTGGTGAGACACGTCAATTTGAATATCAATAAGGGGGGCAACTTTTGGGGTATCTATTAATGTTCTGGATTCAACCCCCTCACTCCCAGGATAACTAACCCTGAAATTTCAAATAGTAGCCTCCACTTATTCCGCTATTTTTGAAATCTTCATGTGATTCTCAATAAGCTACATCACTTTTTTTGTAAATAAAGTACATAACCTCACAATTGTTCTGTTTGTGAAATTGAGAATCCAATAAAAAAAAATATGGAATTGATCTAGAGATACATGAGGAACTCAAAAATTACAAAAAAATAGGAGATTTCATACAAAATCTTGAGGTAGGCGCCCTGGAGGTAAGGGGGTTGAAAGGAATATGACAGCTAACACCTCGAAAGTTGTTCCCCTTGATATCTGCATTGATATCTTTCACAAAATCTCCATACCGGCATCAGTTTAAGAAATCATAATTATTGCTGTCCGTTTGGAAACAAATATGAGGTTATTTAGTCCAATTTAAAAAAGTGATACAACTTATCAAGAATGGCATAAGTATTTCAAAAATCGCGAAATAAGTGGAGGCTGCTATTTGAAACTTCAGGGGTAGTTACCCTGGGAGTGAGGGGGTTGAATCCAGAAAATTGATAGATACCTCAAAAGCTGTCGATATCTGAATTGACGTGTCCCAACAGATTTTCATACTATCATCAGTTTAAAGAATAATTAATTCTATTCGTTTGAAAATGTTTGTGAGGTTAGGAACTTCAATTTTGAAAAAAAAAGTTATGTAGCGTATGGAGAATAACGTGAAGATTTCAAAAATCGCAAAATAAGTGAGGGTTGCTATTTGAAATTTGAGGGGTAGCTACCCTGGGCGTGAGAGGGTTGATTCAAGAAAAACAACAGACGTACACCTCATAAGTTGTCCCCCTCGATATCTCAATTGACGTGTCTCGCGAAATCTTCATACTATCATTGGTTTGGACAAAATCAAATGCTGGTCCTTTTAAAATTGTCACCCTGTATGTCTAGATATTCAGCCAAAAATATGACTTTTTCTGTTGGAGTTTGAAGTAGGTATTGCGTTAGATGTGGTTCAAATATCTGCCTTTTTTAATTGAATATGATCTCTTTATAAATGTGCAAAATACAAGAATATTAAACGAAGTATACATCAGTTTTTAGCCTATTAATGCTCTTCACGACAAAAACAACAAAGTGCTTTTTGATAGTAAAATCACTAGTTATGTATCTGAAGAAATAAATCTTTTTGATCTCTAACTATCATTATAATAATACAGGGTGATTCATTTAAGCTAAATCATCTAAATATAGCAAGAACGGTGAGTTTTTGAAAAAAAAAATTCAGCTAAAAAGTACTGGATGCTTTCAATTATCAAGGTCATGGAAAAATTTCACTATTTTGTTTGTCCTATGCCTTCCAGTATTTTTTTTTTCAGAAATCCTGCGTCTTTTCGATCGCAAGCTGTCTAAACTTGAATGAGTCAAACTGTATATTATTATTTATATTATATTATATTATTTGCTTTTTTAGGTTTTGTTCAATGTAGTACAGTCTGTTTTGAAAATACTGCTCACTTATTTGAACTCAAGACTTACCCCCTGGGTTAAAAAATGTGTTCCAATAAAAATACCACTCACTTCTTTTTAAAGAGTCTTTTTCAAGATGACACGTGAACATTCTAGTTGAAAATACTTTCTCATTGTAGCCTACATCTAGCAGAGTCGAAGCCAATTTTTTGACCACCGAGTGTCGTTCGACAATGGAAGTGATCATTTCGAGGATTCAAGTTCTTCTACCGATGGATGAATACCCGTTACATTTCTTCTAAGTAAATAACAAATTTCTTTGGATTTTTTGGAAAGTTTCTACGTTGGAGTCTAAAACTCTATTACTGATGTTCTTTGAAAAAAGATTCTGACTGATCCACTAAGGGCCGATATTTCAATTTCAATGTCCATTTAAGAATAAGGTACACTTGAAGATTATTTTGGACCTTGAATTTTTTCTGTATTTCAATTGCGACACTCACATTAGATCCTTAGCTAAATAAAAAGAGTGACGCAATTGAAAAACTGCACTTTCGATTGCCAATTTCAAAATTCACATCAAATTCCAGTATGCCTTCGCTAGAATGTCACCCAAGGTGACATTGAAATATCGGCCGTAAGACTATGTTTCGATAAACTTAAGTTGGACATCTCGGTGATTTCTATTTAGTGATGATTTGAAATAAACTACTTTGATAGATAACTCTGTAATATTTGATAAAACAAACAAAAAGTTCCTGCTGTATAACTATGATCGTTATGATCGGATTGCAGCTAAAAATAATTCATAAAACATATTTTACGTACACTAAGTAAACGATTACAAATCGATTGGAAACAGAGACTGGCAATCTATATTTTCTTTATTTTTTGACCATCAATTTCATTCTCTCTCCTGAATCAGAAGAAGAAAAGACCTGAATTCAAAATCAAATGTGTCATAGTCAAAGAACATAATATACAGGGTTCGACAAGGTAAGTTGCCTATTAGAATATCTCGGCTAATAAAGCGATTGAGATCCTGAAAATTTGTAAGGAGAGATTGTTGAAGATGCTCTCTTCAAATACTGGCGAATCTGCACGACTTCTGGATATACCGGAAAAAGGTGACAACCCGCTTGTTTCAATTGGAACACCCTATATATAGTTACATTCTTGGTTTAAACGTAAAATTCCAGGCAGATTTCGTGTATCATGTCCAATACCTAAGTATAAGCGTTTTTGGAATATTTTAGTTTTTATGTAAAAAATGACGTTTGTGTGCTCTTATTTGAATGTAAATTTTTCCTATGAGAATGCCTTCATTATTCAATTTGTATTGGATTTTTTGTTGCAAGGGACCTACTTCACAAGATTTTTCACGAAATTTTGAAAACTATTATTACAGAGTGGCCCAAAACTAAGGTCAAAATTTAAATTAAGAAAACTGCAAAAAAACAATTTTTTCAAATAAAAATTGGGGGTGTCCCCCAATTTTTATCATCTTATCTTATTGAGCATCGAATACAAAGGTGAGTGTGTGAGAGGTTGTCCATTCCAAAAATTAAAAAAAAAATAATAGAAATGAGAATTTTTGAATTGGACCATCTTACACAAACTCACCTTTATTTTCAATGCTTGATAAAATAAAATGATAAAAATTGGGGGTTCACATTTAAAAAAATTGATTCTTGTCAGTTTTCTTAATTTGAATTTTCCTGGGAATTTTCACTTCATTCTTGGGCCACCCTGTACTAATAGTATTCAAAATGTTGTGAAAAATCTTTCAAAACAGGTCCTTACCTACTGAGATCCCCATGCATGCACTTGAATCTGTGGCACCCTGTATAATCATAATAATAATCATCAATCGGCCCTAAGGGTGCGACATATAGGTTTTTTTTTTATTGATTGCAGAACCAAAATTCAAATATCATTATTTAAAGTTGTTGCATGGTCGATACACTTATAAGGTGCCATTGGAATGGTTGTGAGTCTAACATCATACACGGTGGGTCAAAAATATAAAAATTATGAAAAACTTCAGCAAAATGTTATAGAGAAAAGTTGTTTAGAATCTGAAGATTTGCCTTTATGCCAAAAACAAAGCACCCTGGAAATATTTTTTTTCTGTATGAAACAATAGACTCAGGTATAATGGTATAAAATATAAAAATTGCAGTTTATGATCACTTATGTTTTACCATGTTGAAGAAATTATGGCGAAATTTAAAAAAAATTAAAATGCAAGTGAATTTCACAAAAATGCTGGAAATTGGACAAAGTTATGCGAAGCTGATCTGATTTTGATCAATTTATGAATATTGCGAAGGGAAATATTGAAAAAACAATTTTTTGGGGCAGTGATTTAAAAAAAAAAAGAAATGTTTTTTTTTCAGGATGACACAATTTTGGTATTCAGGCATAATTCTCAATTCTAGACAACTTTTCTCCATAACATTTTGCGGATTTTTTTTAAATAAGGGTAATTGAATCTTGTGATTTTTTTTTGTTTTTTGACCTACCGTGTATGATATTTTATATTGCACTTTATAGGTCTATCGTACATGCACCAACTTTTGATGATATTTGAAATTTGGTTCTGCAATTGATAAAAAAATTCCATATGTTGCACACTTGAATGGACACGCTCTATATATTTCATAAACCGGATTTTTTTTTCACTGCACCACAAGAAATTTTGAAAATTTCAAAATTAAACAAAAAAAAACAAATCTGGATGGGAAAACTGACTCAAGGCCCAACTCATAAACTTTTGCTGGAATAACTTACGATGTGAAATAGAGTTTTTGTCCTAATTTTTGAGATTATCAAGTGAGCCAGTAGATAAATTGGGCAACATAATGTCCAGACATTGTGTTACCTACCCTTTTTCAAAGAAAGTCGATACTGACAATCCTCTCTTTTTAACAACTACATATTTTTGTTTTGATCACTTTTTAGACGTGTGCTATAAAGGAGTCCATACTTTTTGATGTTTTTGTGAACAATCAGCTCAAACTTCCAGAGAACCGTTTGCACAATTATTGACATTCAACCACAACATTTTGCGAAAGTCTGTGATCACAGCATTGTTCAAATAACAACAAAGTGATTGAATGCCTAATCCTAGATAAAGATTTAACTGGGACTTAATCTCGGCAGGGTAGATCGCAAGAATTTGTCCAATCACTTATTCAATCACATTAATTACAGATCTGTACCAAACTCCTGTTGAACCAGAAACATTATTGTCTCCTTAGTCTTAGTATATACTACAACATCTATTAATATTTCAATGATGTCGAACATACGAGTTTTTTTTTACATTATTTGTTCAAATCTTTTCTTAGGGACCTACTCGAATAAATTAAATGGTCTCAGAAACATATGTCGTATGAAAAATCACATACAGTGTGAGTGTGACCCATTTGTTTTTGGGTCAACCTTAAAAAAAGTTTATCAATTGACCGATTTGACAAGTCTTTTTTCTTTAAATCGTAGAGCTTGACAAACTGTATCTCCTCACCAAACAAGACCTCGCTCATACAAAATTCCAGGCCAACTTTGCCAGTTCTCAGGAGCAAAATTTTTGCAAATCACATAATCGTTTTTTTTTTTTAAATCCATGCACGCCATTGGATTTGGCATCTTTTAAAACGAGCCTATAACAACTTTGAACAAAAAGTATCAAATAGTATTTCGTAGAAAAAATCTATCACAGATCACAATTGGTCATAAAAATGCAACTAAATTCTAGTGATTTCCCTCAGGCCATCATTTTCTTTAATGCACATATCATTTTTTTTTCCTACGAGCGTGCGTAAAAGTTACTTTTCCGCACGATTTTTCGTTTTGAAAGTTGTACTTTTCCGCACTAGTGCGGAAAAGTTACTTCACCGCACTAGTGCTGAGAAGTTACTTTTCCGCACGATTTTTGTATTGTTGAAAATGAAGATATTTATGAGTAATTTAATTATTTTTGTTACTTCACAATTTTGCACATAGGAACTGGCAAAGTTGTACTTGAGTTTTGTATGAGCGAGGTCATTTTTGGTGAGGATACAGTTTGTGAGGCTTTAAAATTTAGAAAAAAGTCGAGCCAAATCGGTCGATCAATATACTTTTTTTCATGATGACCCGAAAACAAATGGGTAACACTGTACGTTTTCAAGTTCTAAATAATGTTGAACCCATCATTTTTTTTTCTCGACGCTGCGCCATTTTCAATTTAGGTACAGAGGTATTGAAATATTAAAGAATAGTCTAATGCTGGCTACAAACGAAGGTGTCAGTCAGAGTCAGTTTGTGATCTGCATTCATTTGCAGAACTACTGAAAAAATGCCAACATTTTTGAAAACCAGAAACACAAAACAACTTACTCTACGTAAAAAACGTGAATATTCCAGAACATTTCGATATGGATATGAAGATGTGTAAAAAAAATAGTATACAGGAACAGGATCTGCCTTATAACATTTAAAATTCCTGTACCGCGTCCTACTACAGGGTGTTTCAGAATAACATGCTGATAATAAAGGGGGTGATTCTTGGGCTCATTTTAAGAAAAAAAATTCATATGAACGTATGTCCTAAACGCCTTAACTTTTGAGATACAGGGTGTCAAAGTTTTAAAAAATAGATACTTTTTTTACAATAACTTTGTCATTACTGTAGATATCTTTATGAAATTTGAGTCATGTATTTTAGGCATTAATACTCATTCTTTGATGCACCAACAATTTAATTATTCTGACCAGTGCCGTCCATGCGGGTTTTGGTTTGCATATTTTTTGGGAAAAAAGTTAAGGCGTTTAGGACATACGTTCAAATGAATTTTTTTTCTTAAAATGAGCCCAAGAATCACCCCCTTTATTATTAGCATGTTATTCTGAAACACCCTGTATATGTAGAACTGCTTGACCGCGATACATTTTTTATTATTTAAAGATTATTACGGGCATTTTTCACCTTTTTGCATTTTTTCTCAAACAAAATATGGTGATTCTTGTTTGATTACTATAAGCGAAAAAATGCGTCAGCAACCAAGTATTCTTTTTCAAGATGGCGCCTTTATTTTAACAATCTGAAGTGGTGCCAACCTTATGGCACTGTTTTTTACTCTTTAAGCCTGGTGCTCACGAGGCGATCTGTGTTGAACGATTTTTGTTGAACAACAAAAATAGCAAGCGATTTGTGTTTTCGTTGTTAGAACGGCTTTAAACCCTGGTTCTCACGAGTCGAATTTTGTCGGTCAACTTGAAATCGCTTTGGAATTGAATGACAATCGCTCTTTCCCGTTCTCACTAGGCGATTTCTGATGGTCAACGTAGAATCGCTGTCGAATTTAATGACCATCGTTCAATGAGAACATGCTTTCGATAGAAGTTGAACAACTTTTGTTGAACGACAAAAAGTTGCCAGGCTCTGAACTTTGAATCGGCTGGTCGTCGTCAAGCGAATTCAAAATTGTCATCGTGACAACCTCCTGTCAGAAGTTGAAGTCATCAAAATTTGTTCCGTTGAAATATTGAAAATATTGCACGAAAATATCACTTCCCATGAAAAACATTTTATATGGAGTGATTTTTTGACCCTCAAGTTCCTAGACCGTTATCAGCAACAAGAGTGCCTGTGGAATCACACCATCGATAAAAAACAAGGATGCCAAAGAAGAAGTTTTGAAAGAAATCCAACATCTTAACCAAAAAATAAAGTCGTTCTACTAAAATCGTCTTTTGAGAACACAAATCGCTCGCGATTTTTGTCGTCCAACAAAAATCGTTCAACCAAAATCGCCTCGTGAGAACCGTACTTTAGGTTTTATATTATTCTAATAAGTTGAAATGAAATGAAAACACGAGAGATTTAAAACAATAACCAATTTTTTTCTGCAGAAGTGAAGCTAATTTTCAGTATGCCTAGCACACATCCGGTAGCTTAATTTTTATTTTTTGAACTCAGCAATCATAATATCTTCAGTGGTTAAAATACCAGCGACGAGAAAATCAGTCAGCAAAATATGTCATTATCTGACGGTGTATAAATTAATAATTGGTAAATAAATTCATAAAAACATATGAGACATGATACTGCTTTTCATTTGACAGATTTATATCCAAATATAGGTCTGGGAGAAAATCCAATTAAGAAGAAAAGAAGCGGTTCGGAAACTGAGACAGCCCATTGTTACAGAATTAGAAAACGAAGTGAGGGATAATTTGGCAGATTTACGGAGTATGGTATCTCGTGATTATGCAGCGATCCTGACTGGAATTGGAGATGCGAAGACATTCCATCACATGAATAACAAGAACAACATTTCCATGGCTGACAAGGATCGGAGATTATTTGAACTGTTTATTTTCATGACCACAAAGGTTGTTTGGATAGCTTTGTTTAGAAGAGGGCTCAGTCTTATTGGTAGAGGTTCTGAAACGGTAGCTTATCGTATGATTTTTATGATGATGATTTTCTAGAGAAAGAAGTTAACAGATTGCTAAGGACACAAAACTACAGCCCTATCGAACATTCCATCAAATCGTTTACATATCCTACGGCATCAAAGGAAGAACAACGTGTGGTGTTAGGGAAAGCATATAAAAAGGAGAAGAAGCTATTATCTAGGTCTCCAGTAATACAAGAAATTGTTCGCGATGACCACGATTATCGACTTTTGTCTATTGGCATTAACAGAATTCCAGAGTAAGCATGAGCCCGTCAAAAAATATAACCTACGGTTTATCATTCATCTTTTAGGGCAGATGATAGAATACGATACTTAGAAATTGCTTTGGCAGCACCAGAAGAGCTTTTAGTGGATGAAGGGATTGCTGTTGGGGTATTAGGAGTTGAAAGACGTTTCTTAGACCCGATGATAAAACCATTGGATATTTCCACAACAGTAAAAAAGAGAAGCGTCATGAAAATTGGTGAATTCAAGATGCCTCCTAGATCCATCAAGAGGTTAACATGTTTCCAACTTGTTTATAAAAATGTGAATTAAGTTCATCTGATCATGAACTTTTTGTCCTGATTAGCAATACTTTTCGTGAGATTCTCTCGAGTCCTGATAAATTAAAAGATTCCTCTCTCAGGCATGTTACAAGAAGCACTCTCCCGAACACCCCTTGCAAATATAAAGAGTCCCAGAATACAATGATTTCCCGTGTGCAGCAATGCAAAAAATGGAAAGAGTATCTAGAAAATGGTGGAACATTGAAAAGTGAAACAGAAGATCCAACTTCCATAAGAGGTCTAGTTTCAGATTAAAAATAGAATAAGTTAACTTTCAGTAGCAGAACTCTATACATGATCTAACTATGAGTATCTATAATAACTATGATACTATTATTATCATAGTCGTCTTCGACATGTCTGATTTTTTTTGTGAAGTCGTCGAGTTTCCATGAACTGCATCACTTACCAGTTGATTTCGAGCTTGATACATTATGTCCTGGCACATGATAATGACTTTGTGGTACCAGAGGGGGATGTCTTCCAACAGGAAGCTGTATCCTTCCACAATTGGTTGTTCCAGGATGTACAGTCAAATTCATTACATTGATATCGCTGGAGGGGTTACCTGAAAAAAAGATATCAAAGTTCGTTCATATTTGGAATCATCAATCTTAATCATCAACATTTTTATGTATGATTGCATTTCATGCCATTCCCTAATTTGCAATGCAAAAAATGACTTGAAGTGAAAAAATATAATGCATGTATTCTTGTAAAATTGAGATTTTTATCATGCAGTGACGCTGAATGATGAATTGAAGGACAGTTTATAGGATCTACACACTTTTTTTTTGATAAAAATTGACAGAATAGGAAGTACAATATTTAATGTTCACATGAAACAATTTACAAAAAATAGTGGCATGGGAAATATTTTGAATATTTTATTTTGATTGGTCCCCAATAATCAATGATTTTCACCAAAGAAGATTTCAAACCAATAAAAACTGACGAAGTGAATAACATGAGCCATTTTTTTTATCCGCTTTATGAAGTCTTTGACGACTTTTATTGGTCTTTTGAGATACAAATTCAAACATTCTCATGGATTTATTTGAACATTGTATTTTGAATGCATTACAAATACTATAATAATTGATTGAGAGATGTTTTCATCATTGCTTTGAAACTTTTCAGAGGATCTTCATAATAATTACAGTATTGTTCGGTATACACACACGAAGAAAGCAGGTCACCTGCTGACTGTTGGCTCGCGCCCATAAGCGCCAATAATTCACTTCGTTTTCAAATGAATGCACTGGTATTCAGTGTCAAAATCAGGAGATGAATAATCTGCTTTCTTTGTGTGTGTGTAGCTTTGTGGTTTGGTAATAAGCTCGTGAATTTTTGTTTAATTTCCATTGTAAGTAGATAAGAGGTCACATTCTAAAAACCATAAATGGTCATAACACACAAACGAAAAAGGAAGGAAAATCCCTGGAACCGTTTTTTATCAGGTATGGGGAAACAGAATGAAGTAATGATAACCTCCACCCCACTCCCTCACCCCCAGCCACCTGTAATCTTGATACGTTATCGGAGGGCTCTAAAAAACTTTCCAATGGAACTATTGAAAAGCAGATTTCAAGATATTCAATTTGAAGTATAACAAAGAGGGGGGGGGGTGCAAGTCCATGAAGTACAAAGATGAAGTTTCTTCTACCTATCAAAAAAACGGTTCCAAGATTTTTTTATCTCGTCGCTTTTGTTCATTATTATTAATTCTTAGAATATCTAGAGTGAACTTACAAATATTTCCATTGTCATTGGCATTCAGTCCCAAAATAGCGGCTATCGTGAACGATTTACTTGTAGCAGAAGAGTTACTTCTACATCTTGGTTCCTCGTCCTGAGTGGAGTCTTCGCACAGAGCGGCAAGTGGGTTGTCGTTATCATCATTTTGGTCATCCAACTGGTGATAGCCAGTCAGAAAACGATTCAGGGTGTTGGTGTAGTTGTTATAGTAATGTAACTTATCATACATTTGAACTGTCTATCGTTAACGGTTTGAGAATAGAATGACTGATTTTGCAATCACATATTGATGTTAACTGAAAATTAAAAAAATCACATATAAAAACCAAGCACTGTTTTCAATATTATAGTACCTACAATGAGTACCTTTGCGCTTTTATCATGATGATAATTCATGAGCTATAGTTTTCATGCTGCTGTGAACTTGTTTCATCAAATTCAATAGCTTTTGTCCAATAAAAGAATTCTGTGCGTCTACTTGTCAAGCATTTTCATCGAAAACTTTTTACATGCATGCTTTGAATAAATTCAACAAAGTTTTTACCATTTTAAGGCTAGGCGTCGCGTTATCGCTCTATCGATATGCGCTGACAGATTCAAATACGAAACATGTTTCCTATTGATTTTTGTTCTCGGATAATTAGGTCAGTATCCTCTACATAAAAACAAAAATCTAAATTTTGAGGTTCTTATAACTCAAGAACCGCAGAAAAATGTTGAATGAATATTTGCCGAGTTATCAGTTCAATCAGGGAATAGTCCAAGGGCATGGTTTCATTCGTCAACTCATGACTGATTTTGAGATTTAAATTTAAATTTTTGAAAAAAAAACACATTTGTCAGCAGTCGCCATTTTTTTTATTCATTGACAATGACAAGAATTGTTTTCATTTGACGTTGACGCATGGTTCTATTGGTACGCGTACAAAACATGGACCCGCTTTTACATTTGATAAATATTTGCGATGCATGGTGAATGTAAATCAGTAACGGTAAGTAGAATAGTGATTGTATTTCGTTGTTTGTTTGAAAACATATTATTCAGTGTGTTGCAGATAAGATTAATACACTCCTGTATTTTCCTTATTTGAAGAAGCCGGGGTTCAAATTCTGAAATTTGATGACCAAACTCCGCCTACTACGTCTCCGCGAAGAGGGCCAATTCTTGATATTTTGCTTCGCGTCAGTGATATCAAAAAAATTATTGGAAAAAGTTGTTCTAGATTGTCATCTAACCCCGTATTCAAAGTTTCAGGAGAAAAAAATCCATTTTTCTTTAAATATTTTTGTTAATTCGCGAATCTATTTTTCCGTCAATATGATTTTCATAAAAAAAGAAAAATCGGCTCCTCTTCGATATAATACTGTCATGGCTTTTCCAAAACCGCTTTCAAGGTCATGAGAAGACATAATTTTTATTGGGTGATGGATTTAATCCAAGAGAAACACAAAAATGAAAATTGGAATTTTCTCTTGAAACTTGGCACCTGGGATAAGAATTAATATTAGAAATAAGAACAATATTTTTCAATATATTTTCTTGATATCCTTGACGCGAAGCAAAATATCAAGAATTGGCACTTTTTGCGAAGACGAGGTAGGCGTAAATATCACAAATAGTGGAGTTCATTAGTTCGTACGACTGTACAAAATTTCATACCCCGACTTCTTCGAATAAAGAAAATACGGGGAAAACACCCCGTATTAACAATATTGAATTGGAAGTTATTTGGTCTTAACTTACAGACAGGCGAGCGGAGTCGCAGTTTTTCAGCTAGTATTATATAGGGTGGGGCACGAAAAACTTTCTACAAAGTTTTTACCTTAGGTAAAAATCGCTCCGACACGTCAAATTTCGGGAAAAACATCTTTGTCGTATTTTCACCCGCTACCTCTACCCCTAAGCGGAATTCACAGGTGCCCACAAAAAATCAATAAATATTAAAAAATCATAAATAATGAGGAACTAAAATAAATAGTGGCGAATGGAGACTTTGAGGATATAATCTTCATAAAAATATCTATCAAATGACGTATTACTCGACCCCCCTTTCCTATGGAAATTCTGGGGGTAGCCACCACCCCCGCTTAGAAGATGGGGTTGAATATACCAAAAAAATATTGTCATGTGAATATGAATGGATCAAAGGGCCATGGAATAGATGAGCTTACTCACATGAACGACGCCATGCAAAGTCAGCACATTTTCGTGTATAAATAGAATCTGCAAAGTTAGTCAAGGAGTTGGAAGAGCAGTGATTACTCCCATCTTCCTTCCCACGAGCAGTGCCAGTCGCAAGACAAGAAGACCTCACGTATTCACGCTACACCTCTGCCCTCGCAGCGAGTCCACTGTTCAGAGCCGGACTGGCCAAGGCCCAACATGGTCATCCCACTGTGTGTGCTGTAGGCTGTTTAATAGTTGGAGTACAATAGATGTTGTTATGTGCTGCACCAGTTTTACTTCCGTCTGACTGCTACGCCCTATGAGCACGATAGGTGAGGGTTAAGCCGAAGACCCAATCTGACGCCTATCGTGACAATTTGTCACCCAAAAAAACAAAATTGAAGTGTCCAAGCGATTTTTGATTGATCAGTCAACAACTGAGAAAACCTTGTTGTGAAGTTTTTTATGCTTCATCCTGTATAATAAACTGCTGGACACTTGCCTTCGCAACATGAGAATTTTTACCCAAATTCAGATCACGATATTTTTAAAACAGAGAGAGATCTCGAGTTGCGGTTTTCGGAAGGTCCTTGTCCAATTCTTCGAGAACGCAAACGTGGTTGGAGCGGTGTTTTTCTTTCATTTATCAACCAAGTTATGTTTTTTTAGCAAAATCTTGTGCTATGCCATATTTCCGATTCTTGATCTTGATAATTTCTCTATCCATATTTTGAAACTTTGGACTATTCTAAAAAAAGAAGTCTCTCAAAATCTTCAAAAGTTGGCTTTAACTCAATTTATCGAGTTTTCAAAAAATCTTGTCATCTATCGAGAATCGGTATTTTTTTTCAACTGTGGAGTGGATTGATTTAGGAAGATTTAGGCATAATAGACGATTTTGACTCCAGTGGCGTGCATCAGTAAAAATTCGCTACATCGAGATGATGTAATTTGAACCAAATTTTCAAATTGTATAGGTATATGCAAATTATCAGCTTAGTGGACAAATCCAAGTTACTCTGGGGGTGTAGACTCGCACCGTTATAAAAAGAAAATCCCACTCTTCTAACACATCCTGTGCATATCCTGCACACCATTTACTAAACCTGTCATTACTTTTTCCGGTGCGACTGACGTCGCCTCGCAGTTTTCTCCGTGTTATATTTTTTGTTATAAAAGTGCAATAACTATGAAAAAATATTAGCAAAGTCGTCAATCATCACGTTAAGAAGAGAACGTATAATTTGCAAAGGAATTTGGGGGCTTGGAGTAGAGCCTTGATTGTCGAAGATCTCCAGTGACGATTCAGTGGCAAATCAAAGTGGGTTTTGACCATATATCTATTGATAACTATATGGGAGGCAATTCTACACGCTTGATGCCAGGATGAGATAGAATATCCCGCTGTACTGTATATTTTTCGCATAAGTCTATCCTTATCTATCGCGAGGGGACGGTCCCCTCGCGATCTATCTCATCCTGGCATCAAGCGTAGCTCGTTGTTCAAATGGTACGGTTCCCATATCGAGTTTATAGATATATGGTTTTGACCAATAATAGTTCGGTTTACTGTTGTTCGTGAGAGTTTTTTCTCTTAGTGAGAGTGTGTTGGAGATGCCATTGATGCTGATTGGCATTGGGAATGGATCTAGGAACCTTTCTTTCTTCCTTTGGGTTGAACGAGTTTTAACATGAGCAGGCACGCTTACCCAAAGGTAAAGTAAGCTCCCACAAACACTTTTTTCGCCAAGCGAGAGTGTGCAGTTTTCGAATCGAGATGGTGTTGAACGAGCTACAACAATGGCATAATGGTAATCAAGTGGTTCGAAGCAGTTCACTTTCCTGGTATTTCACGCAGTTTACTGCGGATTTCAAGCCAGCTGCTAGTAGAGCATGATTATTCTAGTATTTTGGTTTGAGTACAATCCCATTCGTTTTCAGCAAACTCTTTAGACTTGTTTTGATTATCTTAGTAAACAGGAGCAATACCTGAATGATTTTTTGCTTCTAGGGAACTCATACCCACAATATTTCTAAGACCAGTTCTTTTTTGCGGAATTTAGATTTACGCATTGACTGGAAGAAACACGTGGGCATTATTTTGAAACAATATTTGGTTTTCTTGTGCTACACACAGAAATGTTGGTAATGTTGATCTGAGGACTACTATCCAGAGTGTTTTCGTATGTTTTTGAGCATTGAGAAAATTAACATTCGAAATTTTGTAAGGCTTGTGAGCCTATTTTCATTTTGGCCATTGATTCGATTATAGTTTTGATAACACCAAAACCGATTATGGAGTTTGGGAAATGAAAAAAATGCGAATTCGGAGTATCTTGACCTTTATGATATTTCTTGGTCTATGCTTAGTGATTGCCATTAATTGCTGGTTTTCTCATTTGAAATGTTCAAACTCCATATTTTCTCCTTCATAGATGCTGTTGGATAATGTTCATGATTACTCGCGATCGTTGTTTTTGACAACAAAGTATCGCATGGTTTTCTGTAAAGTTGATCATTGGCTTCATAAAGATTCTTCATTAGAACTGATGGCAGTTTATCAGTCTTGAGTGCAATGCAAGCGATTGAAAATTCTGCAATATTTTGCTGTACATCGACAATACCGCGTTAATTACTTATACATGAAAATAAGATAAAAGGCACCTTACATCTACATTTTTTTGCCAAAGATATCTGGCAGTGATGTGTAGAGCACCATATTTCGGATTTTTTGACAAATTATGTACCAGTGTAGTCGTCAGAAAACAGGATTGATATTGAATCCACATGATTGACAGAATTTTTACACTATCTTGGCAGAATTGTGAGTTTTTGTGCTTTCCACCCTTCAAGTTGGTTTCTAGAGTGTTACTCGAAAATTTTTTGCACAAGTAAAAAGAGGGTTGGAACGTAACATTCCGGATCTCTCGGGCAAAGAATAGCTTCCTCTTTGTCTTGGTCATGGTACCCTCGTAACTGCTGCAGGCGGCCTTTTTTTCCCTGGATGCAGATAACTCATGATTCAAGGATTTAGAGTCTGAGGTGTTCCTTGAGATGCACTGCAGATGTGGTGCATCTCGTAACCAGAGTCATCTCTCCAAGTTTTTCCTGTACAAACCACCCTGAAGTGTTTGTCGTTCCATTTCAACTCGCATGGCTTACAGTTCCATTAAGGCCATGCGAGTCGCTCGGATACTTGTATTACCACGCCTTTTTAAACATATCTTCAAATTAAGACTTCTAGAAGAAAGGCATACATTTGGATCTTAATTTTCTCTGTGATAATAAATGATTAAAATTCCAGATTTCATTGAAACTTTATGCATATTCGTTTTAAACATGATGCATAATCTTGAATCTGAATTTTTTCTGTTATACTGAATTATTATAATTCCAGATTACATGGTTGAATGGTTTGTGATTTTGGTATCGATCTTTCGTCACAATAGAAACTAATGCTCACGAACGCCTAGTGACAATAATTTATACTTGACTGGTAAGAAATGAGAAGCTCCAAGAAGCAGCTTCTAGACAAACATTATTATTAGTCGCTGGTTCAATTCTACTTCGGCTTAAAGTGACATTGATACTTCTGGCTTTTTCGATCTTGAAGCACACAACATGTATCAGCTCCTGCTGCTGCAAGAAAAGCATAATCATTGTCTCGAGATCATTCGAGATATTGCGGGTTGATCCACCTCATCTCAGGTTTTTTTGCGAGTTTTCACAATAAATTCTCAACCTTAACTAAGCGGGGGCGATTATTTCTCAACCATAATACGCTGTGTTCAGGTTCTGCACTTTATTTCTTGTCCTGTTTGTAATGAGAAGAATATAAAATTGCAACCTCTCTTCACTGTAAACATCTCCATTTTATCTATGAGGAACAAGACCGAAAAATAATCATAAGATTGAACGAACTTACCTAAGTGAAGTTCAATCATAGATCACACCCACCCAATAGAATTGATCACACCCACCCAAACCCAAGAGTTTTTCCGGTGATCTATGGAGAGGTTGCATCAGCGCGATGAAGGCTTAAAAGTTAATGACAGGTTAAGTAAATGGTGCGGAAAATAAGCACAGAATGTGTTCGGGGAGCGGGATTTTCTTTTTATAACGGTGCGAGTCTAGCGCGGGAAAGAGTGTACAACATTTTGATCTATTCGGAACAAGACCATCAAATAATTATCATTGAACTTCACTCAGGTTAGTTCGTTTGATCTTATAAGTAAATGATACTTTTTCAAAAACTCGATAAATTAAGTTATATCCAACAAAAAATCGAGAAACTACTTTTTTCAGGATAGTGCAATGATTCAAAATCTGGAAAGAAAAAATTTCAAGATCAAAAATTGTGAATCTGACATAGCCCCACACTTTGCTAAAAAGCACGACTTTCCTCTGACCACCCTGTATAGGTATTTATCCAAAAATACACTGCCACAATCATGTACGAAAATATTGAAATTTGAGTGTGAATTTCCATGTTTCAAAGCATCTGTCCAGCAGTTTATTTTACATCTTACCGGACATGGTTGTACCGCTAAAAGCTAGTGAGATTAGAATGATGGAAAAAAGTACGTCT
Source organism: Orchestes rusci (assembly GCA_958502075.1). NCBI lineage: Eukaryota > Metazoa > Arthropoda > Insecta > Coleoptera > Curculionidae > Orchestes > Orchestes rusci. Next base: position 55,970,625 of record OY293305.1, on the reverse strand, counting down.
TGTGAATTTTGAAAACATTATCCGTCAACATGTTTGCTCGAGTATTGATGAAAAAATGTTAATCAGTTGATTCTATCCTACCAACATTCCGCCACTGCGACGCCCATAAACGTTTTTTTCAAAAATATCCAAAAAATACCTACACCCTATTCACAATCAAGAGTCATCAATGTTAACAGAGTACAGGTGATCAAACAAAGAGAAACGATTGGAAGATCACGTGAGATAAACCAACACATGTGATCAGCTAAATCGTTTCTCTATGTCTAGTAACCTTGGTGACTTTTGGTTGTGGATAGAGTGTGGTCGTTTAATTCGTTGGAATAGTTACTGTCATTGTTTCAACATCATTCGATGGAGTTTTACCTTTCAACGACACTAAAATAATTGTAACCGATAAAAGATGAAAAATAAAGTAACTATTGGAACACAGTTTTGACAGAAACAGTCTCTAGCTGGCGAAAGAACCTAGCACACGGTATATTACGTCGTAGGATTTTTTATTTAGGAAAATGAGATCTCGTTTTGAAGTAAAGTTCTCAGGTAACGGGTAGAGATAGAGAACCGTTTCCTAATAATTCTGCGAAAGGCTGACTACTTATTCCAAAAACATACGAAGAGTTAATTTGATCATGCGTGAAGTGTGAGATAGGGTACCTACTCATTCTTGACAAAATTAGTGAACTTGAACTCATAAATGCTCATTTTTAGGTAAAATTCAAAGTCCAATAGTTTTAACGAGGATAGAGATATTTTGATGGAAATTGAAGCTGCACCTCATGGATCACCCTGTATATCATAATTATTTGTTTCTGCAACTGATCCATTCCATGCAGCTTACTTCGGACAAAACTAGCTTCAAGAATCCGCAAATCGTGAACATCATTCTCTATTCTTATCAAAAATATTGGACTTTGGATATTACCCAAAATATCTGCATGTATAGTTTCGAGCATCCATCAGTTCATATCAACAGTTTCCTAGGATTATTGATCCTCTGTGAAAAGAAAATAATCAACAGGTGAAAACTTTTCAAGTATTTACAAGACGGACTTCACTAGATAATCAGCTATTGATTCTCAATATTCTTGATAAATATTGGCAAGATGCCCCAGCCGCAGAACGTTCTACTTTTGCTCTTTTGGATAACCAACCGCTCGAGAACCCTTACATCTTGAAGACATCTCAAATCTGAGGAGAGATACGCAAACTCCCAGCTAAACATAAAGATGATAAAATCTCCAACAAGCGCAATCTCACTCTCATAAATCAACGAGGATATTATCAACTCGAATTTATCAAGCTCCAATAAATACCTCCAGTAACTAAAGAGATCATTCTTAGTATCAAGATTCAACAATCGACAACTCAGGAACAAAGGGAAATGAAAATAGTGGTAACAGGTCAATGGATTGGAGAACATCTCCAGTATCCGCTATTGCATAGTGATGACATAAATCTGATGAGAGAGTCACATACACTGGCTCAAAGAAATTAACGCATCACCTCTACTTTTTGAATAGGACTAAGTGTAAATATCTCAGAGCTGTCAAACTGAACAAGAAATTGAAACATAGATGAAGAAGAGAGAAAATATCAAAGTTTTGACATTGATTTTTTTTATGCTTATGATTGAATTCTATGGTGTTTTAATTCGCCAGAGCAATGGTGCTAAGCATGGAGTAGAATGGGAATTCGATATTAGTACAGTAAATCCATGCTTTTCCTGTGAATTTTGACAAATACACAAAAAAAATTTTTTGATTTGTGGAGGGGGTCCTCAATAGCTTAACTCTGAGTTTTCGGGAAAATCGAAGGTAAGCTTATAACGCCATCTTGAAAATAAGGGCACGTGTGTTTTCTTTGTTTCTATTAGACTGACAATAAAATATCATAAAACCAAAGATGTTCAGAATTACATTCTCAAAGACTTTTATTTGAAACTTTTTTCTCCAAATTCAAAATCTGCCGGGTGATTCATTAATATGGAATGTGGGAAAAAATCGTACATGACATGAGTACAGAATTACGTTCCCAGCAACTTTTTTTCATTTATCTCAATGGTTACTGAGAATTTAGTTCGGTACAACTTTCGTCCTGTAAGATCTCTTTCCACCATGGAATCACCCTATAGATTTTTTTTTAGTCATTTCAGAAAAAAAAAGTTTTTTGGAAAAGTTATTGAGAATATAAATTCGAAAAATTTTGGTTATATGATATTTTATCGTAAATCAAAAATAGGAACGGGAAAAGGAGTAGCTACCTTATTTTCAAGATGGCGTGTTAAGCTCACCTTTGATTTTTCCGAAAACTCAGAGATGAGCTATTGAGGACCCCCTCTACAAGTTAAAAATAAAATTTAGCGTATTTCCCGAGATTCTCAGATGGCCCTTTTTCAAGCACGAATTTTCTGTACCTACTATAAGGTGAAAATTTGTTTCGGACCAAAAAAGAATTAATCCATGCGTTTTCAATCGTCACCTTTACTATATAGCCGGAAAAAGTCAACACTTCAAGAGATCATCAGTTCATCTTTTCCAAAATGTGCGACTACAAAAACTTATTTTTTTTTCTATTATTGAAAGTCTCTTTTATCAGCATGTTCATTTTATATTATATTTTGCCTATCATTGAGGAATGTGATACAATAGTGATTGATCAATTGCAAATACCATGGAAAGTACCTATCCAAAATGTTTTGATGGAATCAAAAATTTGGTACTGGCATTGTGTTACTCCACTTGAACTTTTTACTTTAAATGTTATTATTAGTTCTCCCTCCTTTTTACATCATCCTACATAGGAGTCATGTTGCTAACCTTAATAATAATAATAATCTTTATTGTCTAACAGTTTTCCATTAATAAGACAATATGACCTCAATAATATAGCATTGAAAATTAATACTAATAAACTGTGTTTTAACAGTTCCTAAAAAATATTGAGTATGAACGGGGAGAGAAAAAATAAATCCTTTATTTATAATTAAAAGTTACAATGGAAATTTTGCTATAACATTAATGAGTGCCGGTCGGTTGGGTTTCAAAGTTTTGAAATCGTTTCTGAATTCCATTTTCATGGATGAAAAGTGTGATAGATGATAATATGCGACGGACACTCAACACTAAGATTGTAAATTTGATTGAAATCAGATATTATTTAGTAACATTTTCCAAATAACTGATGTCGTTTTATATGCATTACAGAAAAGACCAGAAATAATTATTGATTATCCTGGTGGGACGAACGTTAACGACAAAAAAAAGAATGATATTGATAAGACTATGTTTTGTAACATTGTCTAACACAAAACAATAAATAAAGAGTATTTCCAACAATTTATTTATTATATTTTCTGATTTATTATGCTACATTATTTATAATTAATGAACATTTTCCGAAATATTCCGTTAAATCGAAAGTTGAAAATGGAATCCAAAAGTTTGTTTCATTGTGAAAATTTGCTTTATCAACTAATGAGTTAATCCTATAGTTTCTAGAAAAAAATCTATAAGAATAAAAGAAATACGCGTTTATTGTTTGGAGTTGAATAGTTTGTTTGTATCACATGCAATATTTCAGATTCGCTATCCGAACACCGATACTTAAAACATCCAAATCTGGTGAAACTTTGCCGGTTCTTGGAAATAATAATAATTCAATATTCCAAGGACTTCTACTTCTAGTATCAGAAAATCTTGGAAATATTTACATAGTTGGTTATGATGGGTCTAATATGGTTTTGACGTTATATTTTATTAGTTTGATTGCATGTGAAAAACAAAAAAAACATTAAATATCGTATGAGAAAAAAAATGATTATTATACATACTATACCTGGAATCTAAAACAGCATTACATTCATCATGACAATTTTTCACAAACCGATTCAACACACACCACTTGGATTAAACGTGACTCAAGATTTTAACAGTTTTCAAATAGCACCATAGAAGTATATCTTCTCTATGGAAGTGAATTAGCACAAATGAAGCCTCACAACTTTTCCCGAATTACTCTGTTATCTTGGCCTAATAATATCGCTGACAGAAGATACTCTTGTTTTGGGTGATCATCATTGTTACCCCTCCAACCGCAACTCAGGGGTGGGATATGCAGAGGACACACCCCCGGCCGATTATCCCCGGGAACATCCTTTGTTATTTTCCGGGTCGGTTGAAATACAACGTCTATATTATAATATTCTATCTGTCTGCTCCTTTCTAGTAGGGTTAAATGAGCTTGAATAAACTAATTATGGCTTCTAACGGGCTTTGTTAAATAGACTGCGTCGTGATAAGACAATTTTCAACATTAATTCCTGACAAGTTTGGTCATTTGATATGGATATATTGACGGTCATATGCTAAGGAGTTGGGAATTTTATTTAACTTCTGCAAAAATAATTTTGTTCGAAAAAATACAATATTGCGTACAGTAAGACGCTTTAATAAAATTAGCTTAATTAAAAAAAAAACATTATTGGTGCTGCCCCGCTATTTATTATTATGTGTGAAAGGTGCTTAGCCGTAAAATACAGTATCTCAATTTCTCTCTCCTTAGGATAGAGGAAATTGTGGGAAATTTTCGGAACGTTTTAATTCTATGCCCACTTCCATTTTTTTCTTAGTTTTCCCAGATCACCAACATTATTAAATCAAGAGAATGCTTATACAAGGTGATTCGGGAGGAGATGTCAATAATTCAGATGCGAATTCAGGGCCCAAAAATAGACATAAAATTTTATATGAAGATGAGGCAGCAGGGCCTTCGTTTTCGAAATACAAGGTGAATTTTAAATGAGTGTTTTGAAACCTTTACGGTCGCCTTGTAGATGTATTAGGCGATGTTATGAAGCCGTCTGTGGATGAACGTTTTCGAGATGTTTTTTTCATCTTTCAGCATGTAAAATTAAAATGTGTTAATTGATTTATCCCAAAATCATTCACTGTATTTTAGGACAATTCACTAATTAATAAGACGCGAGTCGTGACAAATTGGATTGAGGAGTCCAATATTCATGTTTTTCCTTGGCCTGCGAGACTTGAATCTCATCGAAAATATATGGGGTCACCTCACAAAAAAAAATATTCTAGGGAATGTAGGCCTGTGTCTAGTCAAAATTTTAGAGAAACTATAAGTGATGAATGGCTTTTTCGCTAGTTATAATTTTTAAAATTTAATAAATACAATGTCAAAAAGGCTAGAAGAAGTAATCTGAAAAGACTGAGGTGGTTCAAAATATTGATTTGTTTCTACTTTTATGAAAATGGTTTATTCATTGTCGTTACTGATAAATTGAACACGTCACTGAATACTTGAATTGGTCAAAATTTTCACTAAATACGAGTGATATTACAAAATTTGTGTCCGAATTGTAATACGTCACAATGCAACACCATCAAAATACATCTAATTTTAACATTGCATTTTGATGGAATGCTCAATGATGCTTGATGGACGATGATGAATTACTTCATCACTCAGTTCATTGAGCCATTGGAATTCAATTAACTCATTTAATATTATTTAGAAAAAACAAAAATGAAAATGGAAGTTCAACATCCTCTGTATCTCGGTAACGAAGTATTTCCGGATAGCATATTTACAATGCCTCCTACGTGACAGTTAGGAAATGTAGTGCAACATCCATTCCATTTCCTCATCGATTTGGATGATCATGCGTCGCGTTGCGGGTAGCATAATAACTCTTATGTGAAATTATTTATTATTTTTGTGTTCAAAGTTGAAATTAAACAAAATTAGATATGAGTTCAGGTTAGTTTGTGTTTGGTAAAAAATGGGTAAAGTCATGAAGTTATGTTCATTCAACATTGATAATGATTGATGACATAACAAAACTTTTTCAAAACTGCTCGTCATGTGCAGAAGCTGGTGAAGACGCCAAGAAAAGAGGTAAGTATCACCTTGGTCGATTCCAAACAATGTTTGGAAGAGACTTCATATAGACTATGCAGGTCCTGTGAACGGAAATTATTACTTGATAATAGCAGACGCTTATTCCAAGTGGCCAGAAATTTTCATCAAAAGAAATATGACTTCAAAATGTACCATAGGTATTGAAGATAAAGGAAATTATTTCAAGATTCGCATTGTATCTGATGATGGTTCATAATTCACTAGTGACATTTTCCAGAATTTTTGATTGAAGAAAGACATTCAACATATTTGTACCACAATCCAATGGTCAAGTTGAGAGATTTGTGGATACATTAAAAAAAGCATTGATGAAAATCAGAAGGAAGAAAGAACCGGAGGAAGAACATATATAAGTCAGTTTCTAGCAGCATTCAGGCCTTCACCAAATCTCAGCTCTCCAGATAAAAAATCGTCAGAACATATTAGGACGAAATATGAGAATAGTACTGGATTTGCTAATGCCGGATGACAAATCAGTCAGTGTATACGGATATCGGGAATCACAAAGAAGAAGAGACTATCATCGATGAATCTGTCATCGTCATAGAGAATTTGGTTCAGAAGCTGCGGTATATGCAAGAATATTGAGGGAAAATAGCTATAAATCGACACTTGGTGAAATTATTGAGAACATTGGACATGTTTTGTATGATGTCCATATACCAAGTGATCGTCGACGTTTACTAACACTAAATGTCAATCAGCTGAGAAAAAGATATAACCACAATTTAATTCCATCACATTAGTTGATGGATACTTTCAAAATATACACACGAAATATCTTGACCGACAAATAGAATTTGGGCATGAATATCTAGAAAATTCACAGATGATTCTTTTCTAGCAGAGGAAAATTTGAACATCTCAGAAGAAAATTTACGAGATAATGAGATCGATCAGGAAAATAACACGAAGGAGTCTATCCCCAATGGTACCCCAAAACAACTCAAAAGAAGTTTTCAACACTAAATGCAGCTCCAAACCATGTCGTGCTTTCTCAAAGACTTCATTTTATCCTGAATGGGGGAAAAATGTATGATAATGAAAAAAGTAGCTTCACCCCAGTGTAGAAAGTGTCAATTGATCAATTCATCCCATCATTTAATCAATCATATTCAAAGCAGTTATTATAGTACAAAAAAATACCTAGTACCTAGTCTACCAAATAATACGTACTATTAATCATAACACGAATCATAACATAGTAATATCCTTATTGTATAGTTTGAGAGATTTTAGTGGTAATTATACCTACATATGAGTGGTAACGATCATCAGTTAACGACAATCGTCCTGCTCGAAGAGGAAATGGGATGTACTTTGTCAACTACAATTCCTAACTGGTGGAGACGAGTGATCGCTATCACATAGTAGGCATTGTAAATATGCTTCCGTATAAGTAGGTATACCTATGTAGGGTTCGAGAAGACAAGACATCAATAAGTCGAATTCGAAAGTATGTAGTATGTGTTCGTATAGCCAAAACTCACTCACTGGCAAACACAAAAAGAGTTTTGGGGCGAAGACATGTCTTCAAAATGAGAACGATAAATTTTATGTAGAGATATATGAATGTATTTTTTGTGTTCTTTATCAAATCTTTCACAAGAGCAATGCCCTGAACTAGTGAAAGTATCCATTATATTAATTTTTTTTTAGGTGAAATGAGTGATTCCGTTGAAAGTCTTCTATGTCTCAATTCACAGTTTTCTGTTTGGGGATAAAAAATTATGAAAAAATGTTAGTTAATATTGATGAAGAGAAAATGTATTATTCATTTTTTTTTTTCGTAAAAGTGTTTGCATACTTTTTTGAGATAGATTGAAACTGTATTTTCCAAAGTTAAGAAATCCTATGGCGAGAAGATTTAAAAAAAGTACATCTACTGCCAGTAGTTACTCTTCAGTCTTCACTGCTCTGGTAGTGATCTTGAGAGATTGTGACTTAATAATGACATTTACCAAAGTTCAGTATCAAATAATAGTAAACTGTATACCTAAGCGGTAAAGTGGCATTTTTCCATGCTGAAAAAAGTAATGTACGGGCGAGCTTTAGCGAGTCTCGACACTTCTGGAAGCCTGGAAAAATCACTATTTCGCCGTGGTCTACACATTATCTTTCTGCTAACAACATAATATACCTAACTGTGGAAAAACTTGAAAAAACACGAATTAGCTGATCATTAAAAATATTGAAACTATCTCACATCATTTTTATTTTCCAGAAAATTTTCAATCTCATTGGAGCTCATCCCTAATTTATCTTCATCAACGATATAGCTTTAAACCGTATTTGACAATTTTCCTTGTAGCCAAGGCGACAATTAAAGCCATCCATCCAATATTTTCAACTTGGCAACTCTGCTTTGGTCAGCTTTTACAGCCAAGACCGAAACCAAGATGGTAGAAGTCTAAAAAAACGGTGACGTTAATGTGTGAACTTTAGTTCGTATCCTGAATGTATAGAATTCAATTAACTCAGAATCTATAAGAAACATCTGGATAAATGGTAATACATTGAATAATAATTTGTAGGTATAACTAATATGCTACAATCACATGCATTCAGGAAATATTCTTGTGAAGCCCACAATTAAAAAAATTGAAAATAATTTTACCTCCTAGCCATTTTTCACTATTTTGTCGGCCTAGCTTTCGAAACACCTACTTTCTCGCCTCCTTGGAGGCTGTAAAATTCAGCTTCAATGTCGTGTCGGCAGAAAAAATATTTGGAGGTGTTGATATATTATCAATATAATCCCTAAGAAAAAAAAATAATTTCAATTCAACACCATGTATCTCGTATCTCGTAAATCAAGCCATTTTAGACCTATATGACCTTTTTGCTATATTTTCATAAGGCAAAACTATCCTGGGGTATTCGTACTTATTTTTAAGACACTCTTCACAGAACTTGTCTGAAAGCAAGATAAGATCAAGAAAAGATCTTGATACTGCCAAAAAATTGGCCATCTCTAGGTACCCGGTTTTCCTCTTGTTTAAATCAGAGAAGGCTCATTATGATTTTTCTTGCATCAGCAATAAAACACCCTGTATATTCATAGAATGGTGTTCAAAATGTTAAGATCCACTTGGTATTGGTTTATAAGTCACATTTTATGAGCTGTGTCATAAGGATTTTGATCGTATCTCGTTTTTTCACATGTTTCGCATGTGTTTCTTGGACAATTCTCATTACTAGCGAGAATACTACTTGCTTTTGGGATGTATTTATAGCTTTGTTTACATATTATGGTCATTTTATAAAAGTCTTACTATAAAATGATATGGTGCTCCCATAACCCAATAAACACACGAACGTAAATTAAACGTTTTAAAAAGTGGTGACACCATTAGAAAAATAAGTTGATATAATACGTTCATTCAACTTGAAAATGTCGCGCCCGAACCACTAATGATGTTGGTCACTAGCCTTCAGATCTATATGTAGAAAATTAAATATTGATAGCAAATTGGAAACATTTGAAAACGTGTTCTCTCACCTGGAATTGATTAGCATAAGGATCCTCTTCCAATCCTAAATTCACATTGATATAATATCATGATTCGATACAATAAACAGAATTGTCGTACCATATGTATTCCTGGACTCCATCTAAGTAAAAATAAACTCTACTCTCCACAATCAATATATCGTCTCTTACTGATAGAAGCTATCATACGACTGGTTGGCCGGATACTGAAAATGGTCTTGAGCGTGGTTTCAAGTGCACGTTTTAGAAACATTTAAATAAACGTTTTAAAAACGTGTGTGGCATATTACTTAACTTAAACGATGAAACATTGAACATATAATTCAACGGAAGAAGCACCAAGTTTTTCATTGATGAAAGCTTTATGTTAAAACAATGATTCAGAAAGTTGTTAAATGTCTGAGTTTTTTTCACGTTTCCACAACGTGGAAAATCACATCTTTATGGTTTATCATCTCGAAATAACGTTATCAAAACGTTTTCTATGACAGTTGTTTCTTCAACCATAATGTGATGGTTTATTTTTCGACGTATAACCAATTATCAACCAATGAAACGTAAAATAAACGTTATGAAAACGTACGTGTGTTTATTAGGAATAGGGTCTTCAGAAAATATTTTTTTTTTGATTTCCTTTCATTTCCTAAGATTTTATTTTTTTTTGATACTCGAAGAAGTGTTTCATTTTATCTTACGTAGGATATTCATCTTCCGATTCTCCTTCTCACATCTTTTCTCTTGTCTCTTTTTTAGAGACAATCTGAAGGTTCGTGATAGGTCACAAAAGTGAATGTTTTGCCAAAAAAATATGGTCGAGAATATTCTCTAGCCCAAACAACTATTATTCAAAGTTTTTTTTTCTAAAGAATGATTCAATTTCTTTCGGACTTATTCAAAATTTCGAATTTTTCAATGGCTTCAACTTTCTGTGGGTTGGATCGAGCGCCGTCAGGAGCTATTTAACATGTCCTAGAAATTCAACAGTTTTTCATATTGAAGGAGATGAGACGTCCAAAGTCTAATTTTAGAGAATCTAGATATTCTGCTTAACTGATGGATTAAGTTAGGTAAGGTTAGGTTAACTTATAAGGGTTAGCTCTGCACTGCGAATTTGCTCTGCATTGCCTTCACTCGGAGGTCCCTCTTTTTTCGAGAGGTGGTACCTCAGTCATTCAACCTGCAGCGTTTCATTCCTTCGTTCTGAACCATCCCATGCTGCTAACGAATTTCAGAATTGGCACGATCTCTATGTTTGCCACTTCTTCCAAGTCTCCAAGATGTTTTGTCCCATATTCATGAGGCGTCTATCTTTAAGAGCTGGGCAGTGTCATAAAGTAGGTGTTCAATGGTTGCATGTAACATTTTTTGATTTTTCTACCTCTTCTTCATATTATGAGGGTAGGTAACGATAACATTTTGTGTGTATTGGGATCTCATCTGTGAACTTAATGATGTTTAACTTGATCTAGAGACCATGGGCCAGTTTGCGAGAGATATGCATTTTTCCCTAGCAGTTGTTGTTGTTGAATTTCTATTTTCAAACTTGTTTCTGACTTTCGTATTGGTAAAATCAATTAATTATTCAAAATTATTTTTTTTCAAGGGTAGATAATCATTGGTATTTCCTGGAATGTCATCGATTCATCTTGATTGTTGAATACATGGTGTCCCAGCTAAAAAAATCAATTTTAAAAAACGAACGATGAAAACCTCTTTTGACTCTTTTGCACCTTATACAGTGTGGTCCACTCAAGTTAAAACAGCCCGATATCTCACCAACGACAAGTATTTAAAAAAAAATAAAATAAAAGTTATAAGGTTCTGTGGAAGAAAAAGAAATTATAGATTTATTTATGACCTTGACAGCCTTTTGAAAAGTTTTTTGTTTTTTTTTTCGTGGAATAAGATTTTGCAATGAAAAAGATACATTTTTTATTTTGAAAAATATATAGTTTATATCAAAAAACATTGCCAAAAATAAAAGTTCCTAATCATGTGTAAGGGGTGAAAGCGGAGTTAAATTGCTAACCCAAACGTGAACCTCACCCGCTCGAGTGATAACATTAGTTATCCGGTGCACCCTGCTAGATAACTGATGAGGCTCTGACGAGAAAGGAGTTGAAATTGTGAATAACGTGAGGTACGCGGATGATACTGCCATCATTGCATAAAACATGAAACACTAACAAATGCTACTGTATAGAGTGCTTGAGGCTGCTCAAAGATGGGGTATTAACATAGAGAAAACGAAATGAATGACTGTGGGTAAAATGAACATAGAACCAATTCCGATTACAATCAACCGACACAACATTGAACTGGTATCACAATTCAAATATTTAGGAAGCTCGCTGAGCAATGACATAACGTGCGACAAAGAGGTAAGAGCGAGGATGGAAATGACACGTATGGAGCATTTAATTGTACGGATGTGAAGCATGGACGCTTGAAGCTGATATCATGGATAAAATAGAAGCGTTGGAGATGTAGTGCTTTCGGAAAATCCTCAAGATCCCTTGGCCTGCACATACCAACAATGAAGCGGTACTCAGGCAGCTGAATTAAGGACCGAAAACTCTTGAACACCATAAAAAGGGAAAAGGTCAAATATTGCGGCCATATAATGCGAGGTACGAAATATCACATTCCTCGTCTGATCATTCAGGAAAAGGTTGAGGGCAGAAGATCGATAAGTCGCAAAAAGTTGTCGTGGATACGGAATGTGAAGAATTGGACCGGACTTGGGGTAGAACAACTATTCCGAGTAGCGACAGATATTGAGCAATACAACCAAAAAGATCGTTTCCAAATACTTCACGAATCTCAGCTGATTCATGAAAGTGACACATTGAAATCATTGTGACATATTTGAGAATTTGAGGTTGAAGTTATGCCTGAGTTATATTCAATTTAATTTCGAAGTGAAACTGTCAAATTTCCTCTTGGCAAACGGGAATCATAGGCTATCATCCACATTGAATTTGGCGTAAGCGTGACTTTGACAACCTTGATGACTTCAACCTAAAATTTCGAACTGTCACTGTACTTCAAAAAAAAAATTACTGTAAACGTGCAGCATGCTTTTTCAGGAATGAAATGTTTTCTACGTCACATGGAATCGGTCTATTGTCATGGAGATAGCCGACGCTTGAAAATAAACACGGCACTGGAAGAAGAAGAATCATTATCTCTCCCACAGCAAACAAAATGGGAATTCGACGAAGAACCACAGTTCTACTATTGGGGATTTCCACAGTGCTGGTCCTAAGAACTCCTTCACTGTCTTTACGCAGAATTCGAGTTCCCGATCACTTCTTTCGATGTTGATGTGAGAATTATTTTCCTTCCATTCAATCGATTCACGTTTTCCCGTAACTCGGTCATTTATCTATGAACATATCCTGAATATTTTCTAGGAATATCGTTCTCCGTACGCCGCGTCTGAATTCACTATTCAATTACTGCTCGAAACATCCAACCTCACGTTGCTTTGGAACAATTAGATAATTATCGGATCCCACCAACTTCGCATCTCATTGAACCTAGCGCAATTATATCGTGGCATTTCTTCCACCTGAACCACAGAAGATACAGGAAAAGGAGAAATTAGTAGACCTGTCGTATATTTCAGAATATACACGAGTTAGCAAAATATTTTTTATATAAAAGTTGTAAGTCTCTCGAGAATGTACATATCTGTATTGAGTTGGATTAAACAAGGTCGGTCATAAGGTCACGACAGATCAAAGTTGCATTTCTTTTTAGGGAACCTCTGGTGACACAATGGATACCTATTTTAATTCTTTCTTCTATTTTGAGCAAAAACTATGATACAAATAATGTTTCTAAATTCAACATTTTTGAACCTTTGACATGCTACAAAACTAAAATGGTTCAATATAAAGAAAATGGCCTGCTCTTTCTCACCTTTACACTTCAAGAGCTATTTTGTCATTTGAATAGAAGAAACTGTCACCTGTCACCCGTCATGCTCTGGGATATAAAACCGAAACGGATATGGACCAACGTACAAGTTGCAATCTAAGCGTCAGGGGTATTTGATACGTTATCTTTCACTGTCTTAGGTCTCGTATCAAAAACATGTGTGCGCGGGTGAGCAATCGACCGGCTTTCTGGTGATGCTGGTTCAAAGTGCCGCGCTGGAGTGGAAACCTTCTTTATTATAGTATTTTGTTCGGTGTCTGACCGGTATCGGATATTCTGGATCAGCTCATAGGTAAAACACGAGCCCCGATCACTATTCGCCTACCAGCCGTCAACCCCAGAATTTGCTGGAAGAGTTGATTGAACCAAAACTTTCAAAGCATTTTAGTAAAGTATTTTATATGATACAGTTTTTTCTTCTCTGTCTCTATACTTGCGATAATCCGTTTTTGTCAATTCTCTGATAAAAATCATCTAGAATCGGTCGAGTTTTATCGTCTGTAAACTAGTACTTTCGGACAATTTTCACGCACAATCGATTTCAAATAGGATGAAGTGGGTTGAACGTAATCACGGGGCAGGTGTAATCAGACCTCCTGTATTTTTTGGTATCACGTTTTCGAACTTTCATTGTTCAGAATTCGAAAATATCACCTTTTTTTATACCCTTATCACTTTTCATCAGAGAGGTTGATGAAAAGTGATAAGGGTATAGAAGAGTGATTTCACTTGCCCCGTGATTACATTTATCCCACTTCACCCTACTGCTTTTTTTTTCAGTCAAGTGTTGAACGACTCGCGCACCGCGTTTTTCTTGAAACCCATTTCTACTACTACCGGTACCATACTTTTCCCACGTCGCCAAATTTCTGAATCACTTATCACGTTTGTTTAGTTTTTCTTTTTATCTTTTTAGAAAAATCCGTCGCGACGTCGCAAATTGTCGCCCAAGTGTTTTTCCCGTCATTTTTTCATATACCCGTTTCTACTGTGTCCCGTATCACACATCGTCGGACATCATATCTTCTTTTCTTTCAACTGATTCCCCCGTTATCAAATTTCGTCTGTACACGATTCATTTTCTGACTTTATTCATTGTTACTGAATGATTGCTGGTAATTTAGTTTTGGTTTTCTTATTTCTCCGTTTGTCGTTTAAAGAATCTTGTCTGTTACAACTAGTTATTTTTTTGGTTATTACTGGGATCCACTCCTGTGAATGTTGACGGACAATAGATCTGTTTTTTTTTCTGCAGGCACGCGTTCGAAATAAAACTTCAATAAGACCTTTTCTGAGCAGAAATGGAGATGTACGAACGCTCGGACATTGATTCACTGTATAAAAGCTACCCGATAGACACTGTGGGTGTTCTACTATGTTGATGAAGGGGGTGGCGCCCGTGATTAGAGAAACCACGATTTGTCCTTTCGTAGAAAATCGCCGGAAAGTCCCGGGGTACTTTATAAGTACGTGGAACGATTGTTCTCCGAGTAACTTTTGTCTGAGAATATCGATCGACATATTGATATGATGATTTTCGACATCAAAACTGACGAATCTTTCGTTTTCCTCCAAACCAATAGACTTAATAATTATTATGTTCACGGAATGAAGTAAGTCTTGTGAAAATTCTCACTCCGCAGTGGCGAAATAATATGCTTCGAAAGCTCGCTGGTTTCAGAGCTGCATGAGCGGGTAATGGGTACCTATTGATAGTGTCACCTCTATATCCACTTTTGCCAGTCTATGCATAAAGAATGACAAAATATTTGCTGTGAAGGGTCTTGACTTGGAAATCTCTAGTTTCCCGAAGATACCTGGAGTACTTCTAGGTTATATAAACTCTTCCCTTAATGGTTGGACCAGAGTGAAGGGAATATGATAAGTTTATTAAAAATCATATTTTTCGGGTTTCGAGATTCGATAAAACAAATAATGCCAATGTTTAGAGAAAACATAACATAAATTTGTGAAAACTCATGTTTTCAAAAATCCGTCTTGAACTCAAATGAATTGATTTGAAATTATTACATAAGATAAACATTTTTTATATAATTATTGTAATTATTATTCCAAATAGCACACTCTTCTGTAAGGTGCTCAATTTTCTACGGCCGGCAATCAAAAAGGGTGCAGTTTATATCAATTACTTACCAAGCGCTCATCAAATACTTGTGTTTGGCAAGACCACATGAAAAGCGAAAGATAAATGGCTACAATATGCATTCACTTTTATGCGAATAATAGAATACATACTTTGCAAGCGCTTCTTGAACATCTTCTAATTTTGTTAGAATGCGAAGCACATCAGAAGTGCCGAATAAATGCTTCATAGATAGCACGCCGGTTGCAGCTTGCTGAGCTTGCTACATTTTTTACGTCCGACAAGCCGGAAAAAAGTACTCTATGTCATCATTCGATAAGTTTTCGTGACTGGCTCGCAATTATGAAGAAGAAGGTGGTGGGGAGCAGTCAAAATGAGCGGTCTACGAAGCATGGATTCTCATTTATTGTTTTTTAGAGCTTTTGGAACTAATTTGTTCTTTATTCAGGAAAGACAATTAGAGTGATGTAAAGATAGAGCATACAGAAAAAATAAAGGATTAAACATGGGATTTGTTCGAACACTTGGATCACAGTCAGTATACATTCACCACTTTAAACACAAACATCACTATTACTTGTTAAAACGTTAAGAGTATTGTACATGTTAACAATTAAACAAAATAAAAGAGTAAAACACATAATTAAAATAGTTTGAATTCAACGTAACGACTAGATTTGTGTGAGCGGACTAACACCATTATGACATGCATAGCTAGCTAGGTTAAAGATCGTTCTTTAAGTAGCCTGCTACTGTGCCCGTCAGAGTGATGAACGTCTATCACTTAGAAAGCCTTGCGAAAGGAACTGTTCTGGGGCTCTGTCCGTCAATCTCCTCCGTGGTGCGACAAATGGGCGAAACTGTGGCGACCAATCTTGAAATCACGGGAGACATGGAGAAGTGAGTCGCTTCCTCTTCAAAGGACCTGATCAGGGACAAAAACAACGCTTGAGAGGTCTAATAAGAAAGTTCTGCGACATCTTTGATAACGGAACGGGAGAAAAGGGTCAGTGCACGACCCATCCGCCAAACTGCTAGGAGACCATCTTTGGCGAAGAAGGAGGAAGCGGACAAGATAAATCAGAACATGGAGAGAAGCGGTATTTTCAAGTCTTCAAGTAGTCCGTGGTCATCGACAGGGGTTCGCGAAGAGGAATGGTTCAACTCGGATCTGTGTGGACTATCGTCAGCTTAGCAACGTGACAAAAAAGGAAAGCAACAGATACCATGAATCGACGACACTTTGGACACCATGGCTGAATCAAGGATCTTCTCAACCCTTGACCTGAAGAGTGGATATTGGCGTGTGGAGAAGGCTCCAGAAGATCGGGAGAAGACTGCTTTTAGCGTTGAAACTGGGATTTGGCTTTTCACTTCAATACAATTTAGATCATGCAACGCCCCTGCTACGTTTGAACGACTAATGGAGATGGTGCTCAGGGGTTTATCGTGGTCAACATGCCTGGTGTATCTCGACGACATAATCGTGGTTGGCAAAACATCCGAAGACCACCTGGAGAACTTGGAAGAGTTATTCCAGAGGCTAAGAAGATCTGGCTTGAAGCTGAGCTCAAAGGAATGCCAACTGTTCCCGAGTGAAGTTCAATACCTGGGTCTCATCGTGTCAGCGGAGGAAGTAGCTGCCGACCTGCAAAAAGTGAAGGCAGTTGAAGAATGGCCTGTACCAACGAACCTTCACGAATTACGGATTTTCCTGGGTTTGTGCACGTTCTACCAGCGTTATGTCCAGGGGCTTGCCAACATCGCCCAACTTCTTCATAGGCTGAAGGCTCATCGGTTTCTTCAGCAAAACTTTGTCGAGGCCTGAAATGAACAACTGCGTTACAAAAAGAGAGCTGCTGGCAGTTGTCAAAGGGGTGAAGCTCTCCTACAAGTACATCTACGGAAGAAAGTTTCTGCTAAGAATCGACCATGCTGCACTCAAGTGGCTTTTACAATTCAAAAACCCGGAAGGACAAGTGACTCGTTGGATCCAGGAGTTCGATTTCAACACTGAACATCGAGCTGGATCAAGCCACAAGAATGCTGATGCCTTGTCCAGAAGACCTTGTCCAGAGCTCTGTAAGCACTGCCATAGAGCTGAGGATGAGGAAGCCAGCATGGGCAGACCATTTGTGGTAGACGACTTCTGGCAGTCTGATCCAGCTCTGCAGCCAATCATCGGATGGGAACACGCAGGCCAACGACCAACTTGGCAAGAAGTCGCGCGATTCTCGACCTCCGTGAAGTCCAACCGGACTCGATGGTACTCGATGGTTCTGAGCGACGGCAACCTGAAAAGGGTGGTGGAGAATCTGGATGGCACGGAAGATCGGAGGCATATAGTTGTTTCTGGATTCAGACAGGCAGAGGTGATGACGGAGGTCCATGATGACATCAAGGGTGGACATATGGGTGTAACCAAGCCGCTGGGAAAAATGCTTAGGCTGCTGCCCTACTGGGTCAAATGTCAGGCCGATGTCCGGAAGTGGTGCAGGCAATGCGCCCTATGCGCTGCGGCTAATGGACCTCAGAAACGCCCAAGTTCTTTTGCGCCAGTAAAATATTGAAAGCACGATTGGGAGGATCGCCAAAGATATAGCTGAACCATTTCTTGAGAAGAAAATAGATATATCCCGGTCGTGAAGGAATACTTCAGTAAGTGGGCCGAAGCGTATGCGTTGCCAAACCAAGAAGCGGCAACGGTATCTGATGTACTGGTCAAGGAGTGGATGTGCCGTTTTGGTATTCCATTGAAGCTGCATTTGAACCAGGGCACAAACTTTGAATCGGCATTGCTCCAGAATGCTTGTGACGTCTTGAAGATCAGGAATGAACAGGACCATTAACCGACACTTGGCCAGAGTTGTCTCTGACCACTAAAGAGACTGGAACAAACACCTCCACTTATTCCTCTTGGCATACCGGTCTGCGGTTCATGAATCCACAAGCGAAACTCCAGCTGGGATCATTATGGGACGTGAACTCAGGCTGCCCTGCGACCTTGGGTTTGGCTGTCTACCTGGTGAAGATTTCGCTAGGAAAGATTACGCAAGCAATATTTGCAGAAAGATGGACGACATACATCAAGGAGTCCGTTTGAACACCCAGAGTGCCAGCGACCGGATGAAGGAGGCACGCCGAGGAAGGCGGGTCCAGGTTGGGGATTTGGTTAGGTTGCACGACCCACAGGGGCGACGTGGATTCTTCCCAAAACTGCAAAGTTCTTGAGAGGGCCCGTATGAGATTCAGGAGCGAATCAATGACGTCGACTACATGATTCGGAAGCCACCACGAGGAAAACCGAAGGTTGTTCACAACAACCGTTTAGCTCGGTATGCTGGGAACCATGCCGATCAGGTCACCCGAGGAAGATACGTCCAGAATGTCATTGTCCAAGAAAGGCAGCTGGATTTGTTCAAACCACCGGTCGAATATTCGTTGGTTCAGTGGTTCAGTGATTACCTCAGCAAAAAACTTGATGCCGTATTTAAAGGAAAATTATGACAACTGGACCATCTGCGACAACACAGGCCAAAAGTGGGGAAGGGGCTCCAAATCATGGAAGGGACAAGACACCTGTTCTACCTTGTGACGAAAAAGCTTCTCTATCACCTGACCACCTACAGTGAGGTGTGGAGAGCCCTCAATCAACTTCAAAATTTGAAGATGTCACAGGACCTCACTCATTTGGCAATTCCAAAGATGACCAATGACTCAGTGGATTGGCAAGTGGTGAGAAGCATGCTGGAGGTGATCTTCAAGGGGAGTGGCATCGACATCCTGGTGTGCTGCTATTCTTCCCGGAGGACGAGCCAGAGGACAGTGGACTGCAATCTCCATAGAACATCACACTGCAGGTTTGAGGACAATTATTGCTGATACCGATATGAAGACATTTCCGGACAAAATGCTCTTAGGAGGGAGCAATGTGACAAAACATGCCCAGTGGTATGGACTTCCAAGGAAGCCTAAAGCAAAGTCAATGTTCCAACCATAATGTCTTTCTTGAATATGACGGCTCTTGTCTTGTTTGTCACATATTCGAACCACTGTTTTCTATAATGATCTAGTATTTTCGGTTGCTTTTATCTAGAATTTTGGAGAACTTTTGCCATCTATCATGGAAGAGGATATAAAAGTCCGCCATTTGGGAAAGGGAGTTTAGTGCAGTTTTAGTGATAGTTGCATTTATAATTGTGAACGGGCAGTACTAAAGAAAACATAAATAGTTCACTCTACATAGATCGTTAGTCTTATACTTCAATTACCTTCGAGGGTGTTCTGTCAGACTTTAATTCAATAAATAAAATAGATAAATGAATAATTGTCAGTGAATAAATGAGTTGAAGTTGGAGAATTGTTTTCTATAGCAAAAAATATTACATTCAACATTCAAAGCAACCTTGTGTTATAGACCAAATAAAATTTTCCATTAAGCACAAGGCAAGCAGAATTCTTGAGTGTTGAATAGGTATTTCTCTAAAGAGCTTTTTATGAAATGCTATTTTTGCGTCGGCCCCTGGATCGCCGGTCGACTACTCGAGCGCTTTTTTGCAGCGCTTCAGAAGAAATCTTCTGCTTGAGTTTGTTCCTTTTTTAGCAAGACTTAAACTGATTTTGTTATCTGGGATGAAGTTTATGATTTTCCGCAAACTCTGTTCTTTTGTATTTAATCATTACACCAACTTTTCCCTGGTAGAATGTAGTGTTTTACTCGAGCGCTTTTTTGCAGCGCTTCAGAAGAAATCTTCTGCTTGAGTTTGTTCCTTTTTAAGCAAGACTTAAACTGATTTTGTTATCTGGGATGAAGTTTATGATTTTCCGCAAACTCTGTTCTTTTGTTTTTAATCATTACACCAACTTTTCCCTGGTAGAATGTAGTGTTTTACTTTATGCGGTTTCCTCTTCCATCAATGCTTGCATCTTAGCTATTAGATGTTGAGTGATTTATACCGTTCGTGAGAGAAACTCATACGATGGTATTCCAAATAGTTGTTGAATACGACCATGTTGCAGTTTTCTGCATGTTTACCTACAGGATGGCTCATAGTGGAAGTCCATTTTCTCCCTTGTCAGAAAAGACAGGGAAAGATTTGTAAGACAAAACTTATAGGGTTTTAGCAGGCACACAATTTAAAAATATCAATGTCCATACCGATTGTTCTGGAAAACCAAGTCATCAAAAAATACCCTTTTGATAAAAATAGCAACCCCAAGTTTTAATTAGAGATTTGAATTCAGCGAGAGATTCAACGTATGGCACAGTGGTTTTAGTGGCCAGAGCGTGCGGTGATGTTAAGGTATCGAGGAATTAATAAAATTTAGGGAAAAAACATAATGTTGATGAATTCGTAAAAAAGACAAAGAATTTTGAATTGAATTTCACAAATCTGCTCATTTTCCAATGTTAGAGGCAATTTTATTGATTTTTAAAAAATATTCGCCATAATTTATACAGGGTGTTACTTAAAGGTATGTCATAATTTCCCTTCCTGGATAAATTTTAAGTCGAAAAGGTCATATATACTTGGGTCTTAAAATGCTTGGTTATTAAGATACAGGGTGTTGAAGATTTATCTTATTTTCAGTTTTTAATACATATTCCAAAGATGATTTGAGATATTGAACTGAATTTTGCCACAGGATATTATGGTATAGGAACACACTTTTTATTTTATTTTTTTTATTTGGATTTCATTTTGTTTTTTTTTTAGACTTAAGTTTATATGACGTTTTCGACTTGAAATGTATCCAGGAACTGTTACTTTCCCTTAAAATTTTGACATACCATAAAGTGAAACCCTGTAAAGAGTGTTTTCTACAGCGGCCCTAACTTGGCGAATTTATTGACGAAGAGACTGAATTTTTTCAAATGGAACATCCTGTGTGCTGTCATCTAGTGTCATTGAGCACAAAAAACCCTACAACTTTATCACCAGAACTCATATCGTGAAATGTGTCGTCATCTCGCAATCTTTGATTATGTCAAAATAGTACCCCTTGATTATAAGGGTTTCTGGTTCCCAAACTTACTCAAACTATTTTCACTGGCATATCATTATCATTGTTTATATTCTTAGATGCCTCCCTTATCCGATGATGCAGCCTCACAAATAAAAATCGGTATCGGTAATATCGAGAGATCGAGGAGGCCAGTTGCCTGGACCACTCCTTCCGTTCCACCTGTTAGAAAAAGAAGCTAATTCATAATCTCGTCACGTGGGCTGTACGGAGAATGAACTAGAAGGGCCAAGAAATGGTTACTGTTTTCACATAATCAAAGATTGCGAGATGACGACACATTTTATGACGTGTGTTGTAATGGCAAAGTTGCAGGGTTTCAAGTGTTCAATAAAACTAGATAACAGAAAAAAGGGTGTTCAATTTGAAGAAATTGAGTTTATTCGTCGCTAAATTCGCCAAGTTGGGCCCGCTGTAGAAAACACCCTGTATAAATTTCAGCAAATATCTTTTTTTCAATCAATCACCTTGCCTCTAATATTAAAAAATAAGCATACTCTCAAGAATCAGTCCCAGACCCTTCGTTTTTGTAACTAATTTACCAACATTATTTTTTCCCTAAATTTTAGTAAAACCCTTCTATTCAAAGAATGGGGTTGCTAACTAAAAGAAGTGTATTTTTTGATGTCACGCTTTCCTAAAACACTCTGTATATACTGTCATATTTTAAAATTGTGAGCCTGCTAAAACCCTAGTTTTGTCTTGAAAATGTTTTCCTATCTCTTTTGACAGGGGAGAGAATGCAAACACCACACACTAATAAGCCACCCACCGTGTAGATATTTCGTATAAAAATGTTTTTATCTCAGATTAATCAACAAGAACAGATGGAACTACTAACGATTTGTTGTGACGCCATTATCGTCTATAAACAACACGCCCCCAGGACAGGCTATTCTATACATTTGCCTAGATCCCGAATCATATATCTATCCTTGCTATGTACATCCGATTAAACTACAGCGGCCCCAACTTGGCGAATTTATTGACGAAGAAACTGATTTTTTTCAAATGGAACATCCTGTGTGCTGTTATCTAGTGCCATTGAGCACAAAAAACCCTACAACTTTATCATGATGATAGAATGCTACATTTACTCAATAAAATGCACGACGCTCGTATTCAAACTGATGAGACTATGATGGGGAGACGAAGTTGGAGAAACGGCTGAGAAGAGCATAGTTGCCATACTAAGTAGATTTTCAAAAAGTGATCAATCCAGTAAAAAATGGAATATGTCGAGGATCTCTGTAAAAACATCACGGTATTCTCAAGTTAACTATGAAATTTGTTAAAATTATCATGAATATTTGCGCACTGCCCCTTCAAATGATTTTGTTATCCACAAACGTCGTCGCATCCGTCGTTCATATTCTAAGCTGTAAGCGGACAGTGAGACTGCGGACGTGAAAAAACGGCAGAGAACCCGAAAATAACAAAATAAGTCCCCTTTCGCAGCTACATTTTTATCTTCATTCGTCGCAGGTGTTACAGCTAAGTACATGGCTTAAAATTGACATTTTTTCTGATTTTTTGATATCATTTTTTGGAACGGACTCCTATTCTTGTTCAAGTAATGTCCTTATACCTTAAGCTTCACGTTAAATAAGGTTAATGTTTGGAAAATAGATAGGTATATTATCATTTCAAGAAATAAAATTGAATATCCAATTTTTTCAAAAATATTTAAAGGTGAATCCAGCAATATCCATGTCTCATTTTTGTGCTACTCTGTAAAGTGTGCTTTGTTTTTTGAGAAGAAAAAAGTCATGTTTTTCATTGTGATTTATTGTGAAGGTTTAACGTCTTTTCTTTTTTTTTATGTAACATGAACCAAATTAACCCAATCAATCTTGTTAATTTTATAAACTGCTGATAAAAACATGATTTTTAAGAACTGTATGACATTATCTGCTATTCTGATTCTTTTTCCATGGAATCTTATTCAGCCTTTTATGTGCGATACTCAGATTTTTTTTTCTAAAGGAAATGTCCACTAATTTTTTATTAAAAATATGATAGTTTCGAATAAAGGCTTCACCAATTCAGTTTTTTACGATTCTGTTGATATCAGTACCTTCAACTCAAATAACGACTGCTTAATTCTAACGGCCTTATTATTATTGATTTTGATTTAATGCCAAGTTTTGATGCCTTGACCCCACTGTGCACTATTCAACATGACTGCATCAGTTGATCCAGTTTTTTATCCCCACCCTTCTATGTTATTCGCTTCTTTTTAGTGCTCTTAAGGACGTAGATATTGGCACCAGCGTTGGATAGGTTTTATGAATGAGTAGTTTCATCTGTTCTTGTTTATTATTCTGATGTTTTTATCGTCTGTTAGTATCGTCCTTATCACGTTCTTGGCTCAGATCCTTTGCGAAACATGTAGGTACCCTCGCAATAGATCAAAGCACAAGACATGCTTGAGTTCTGACTTCATAGCCGAATTCAGAACGATTGACAGTTTATATAAATGAGCGTTTTTCAATATATCTGTTGGATCCTTTGACCCGAGAACGCGCCGACAGGTAGTGAGAGTAGACATTGAGAGACAGTATCAGTCAGATATAATTGATCAGTTATCAATTTCAAGTTTCCCTATTTTATAAAAAAAATGTTATAATCATTCAATCAATACAGTCCACTTTTAAAATCAAATACCAAAAATTGTACCTATTCACAATCCACAACAAGAAGACCCCAACGGTTTATACATGGTCAGCATCGAGCCAGATTGTGAATATTGTGACATTGTCAGTGAGCTGTGACTCTAAAACTGTGAGCTATTGTGAAAACGTATTTTGACTGCATTCGTCCGCATCTCAAGAAAAAAGTTCTTATACTTGAACCACACAGTTGGTGAACCTTAACAAACACACATAAGGAGAAATCTGGTAATCCCAATCCATTTTTTAATCTCCAAACAAGTTATACGATTATTGTTCATTCGTAAATTCATCCCCATATCAAAAATTCAAGCAATTGTCTCAAAACCGTACCGATCTTATCAAAAATCTGTCAAGGTTCCATACTTTTGTAAGTGATTTTTCATCAGAAGATCCAATCCATTACAATGAGTTGAATGCCCGTCTAGATAGAAATCAAGCATCATTAGATCAATTTGAAAACATTCAAGGTGAAATCAATCTGATTAGCGATACTGACACAGATGACAATCAATATGTACAATTTGAAAACAAATACATCAGGTCATGGCGATCGGTCAAGAACTTCTCAAACATCATCGAAACACGATTATACCAGCAGAAGCAGCAGTTTCTGCATCTAATAATCAAAGCAACATACATTTCCCAGTCATTGAACTGCCAAAGTATCATGGAGAATATATGACAAGTGGAGTCACTTCCATGACATGTTTATGTCCCTAGTACACAACAATAATTCACTGGATAACATCAATAAGTTTTACTATCTAACAACCAGCCTCAGAGGAGATGCTACATGTTCATATCCCTAGTACACAACAATCATTCACTGGATAACATCAATAAGTTTTACTATCTAACAACATGCCTCAGAGGAGATGCTGCAAGAATCATTGAAATCATCGAAATCACAAATGAGAACTATGAAAACGCTCTAAAACTTTTGAAATCTCGCTATCAGAATAAATATCTCATCATTAAACTACATATCTCAGCAATGGACAATTTGCACATTTTTTGGAAATATGAAAAATATAAGGATTAGTAAGTACTGATGCCATTGATGTTTAAAAAATCAACATACGACTTATAATAATGTAGTAATCACCGTTTAAAGACCGCCAATCAACATCCAATACGTCACATAATACACTATCTATCTCCGTCTGACGTATTGACTGAGATGACTCTCTCTCTCTCGGAAGGGTAATATAGCCCCTCCCCTTTTGCGATCATGCAGTGAAATTCGCGTCTTTTTTTTCATTTATTTAGTATATTTTTGGGCATTTCGGAAAAATTTTTTCGCTGGTGACTTTCAAATAATGTCTAGAAAACGTATATAAAATTTCAAGTCATTTGAAAATGTATGCAAATTGTCCATTGTTGATGCTCCATATATTTCTAATAATTCAAAACAAGTGCACCTCAGTCTTCGTAATTTCACAGACGATATTCTGAAATACATGAGATCTTTGAAATCACTTGGTAAGCCTGTTCAAACATGTGATACTTTATTATTCCATATTCTCAGCAAGAAATTGGACCCAACCAACAAAAAGCAATGGGAGCTTCAGCTCATCTCTATTGAATCTAACAACAAAACTTTGACATTTGCAGACTTCACACAATTTCTAGAAAAACGTTGTATACTACTAGAGACATTGGACAAAGAAAAATGCCTAAATGATGACAATAAACAAACCTCATTTGTTACCAAATCCAGAAAAGCAGTTTCTGGTCATATTGTATCAAACTCTCAGCAATTATGCAGCTATTGCAAAACAAGTTCTCATCAGATTTACGCATGTGATACGCTCGAGCAGATGTCAGCTTCTGACCGATTCAAAGAAGTTCAAAAGCTCAAGTTATGTACAAATTTTCTTCGCAGTGGACATTCCACATTTCAATGTAGTTCACAAAGGAAATCTGAAAAATGCAACAAGCATCATAATACATTCCTTCATTTTGAACAAAAATCAAACAAGTTTCACTCAAGCACAGAAGAACCGCATCAATCTACAAGCTCAGACAATTCCAGTGCTGCCAATCAATCTCTGATTGTTTCAGATCCACTTTCATCAAACTATTGCAGAAATTCAAATTAAGATGTTCAATATTCTCAACAGCTGTTATACAAATTCAAGATCCATACAATAATTGGCATAAATGCAGAGTAATACTTGACAGTGGAAGTCAACCAAACTTCATCACCTCCAAATTTTGTGAGAACTACTGTATCAATCAAATCTGAAAATGCATCATTTGTCACCAGATTATCATTCCTTGTATTGGATAAGATAACGCATAATCCACCTCATATATCTTTTGAATCTTCACATCTCATACCAAATCACATCAAATTAGCTGATCCACAATTCAACATCCCAAGAAAAATTGATGCGTTACTGGGTGCAAGTATTTTCTATGAGCTGCTCTGCTCTCAGCAGATAAAACTTGGTCATAACATGTCTATACTTCAAGAAACTAAACTGGGATGGATTGTATCTGGCAACATAGCACCATATGAATCTAACAAATTAAAATCACTTCATTGCAACCTTTCTAATAATGATCCCAATCAAATTATAAAGGATTCATTGGAAAAATTCTGGACAATAGAAGATATTCCTTCTAAAGTTCATCTTACTCCAGAAAAACAAGAGTGTGAAACATTATTTCAAGAAACAACAGAACGTACTCCAGCTGGTCATTTCATAGTCAAACTACCTACCAAGAATAATGTTGATACACTAGGAAACAATCTGAGCAATGCATTAATTCGTTTAAAATCAGTAGAGAGCAAACTCAAGAAACAACTCAAATTACGTCAGCTGTATAATGATTTCATGGATGAGTATGAAGCGTTAGGTCATATGACCAGGGTTGATCCAAACTCTACAAGCAGCAGTTTATCTTATTACTTACCCCATCACTGTATTCAAAATAAAATCATCAAAAAATCTAGAGTTGTATTTGATGGATCTCCAAAATCAGCCAGTGGTTCAAGCTTGAATGACACTCTTAAAGTAGGACCTAATATACAAAGCAATTTATTCAATGTATTGATCCGCCTTCGTGGTCACTCAATAGTTTTGATTGGAGATATTGAGAAAATGTACAGGATGATATACATTTCAGAAGAGCAGCGTGATTTGCAACGGATAGTTCTTCGAAAAAATCCTGAGGATCCAGTTCAACACTTTCAGCTAAATACAGTGACTTATGGGACAAGCAGTGCAGCATTTGAAGCTATTAGAAATCCTTCAACAAGTCGCTCATGAAAATCTTGAAAAATCTGATCTTTGCTATTTGATACTTACTTTATGTGGATGATTTGGTCACTGGAGCATACAGCAGTAAAAAGGTCAAGGAGATCAAGATTAACATCTCAACATTATTACTAAAATATGGATTTAAACTCAGAAAATGGTCATCCAATGATCCAAGCGTTCTGAGCAAATCAATATTGAGCAGCATGGATCAATATGACATATCTGAAGCAGATTCCAATGTAAGGAAGACGCTGGGTTTAAAATGGCAAACGAGCAGTGTTACATTAACCTTCCAAATTAATTCATTTGATTCATGTCCAAATATCTTAACCAAACGCAACATAAGGTATTTTCTGTTATTTCCAAACTCGATGACCCTCTTGGATTATTGTCTCCAGTATTAATAAAAGCAAAAACTATGATGCAATCACTGTGGGCACATAATTTCAGCTGGGATCAACAACTACCCTGTGACATTACGAGTAGTTGGAAGACATACTGTGAGCATCTTTCAACATTGCACAATTTTGCTATACCGAGGCACATTTTAATATCTGGAGCTAAACACATTCAACTTCATGGCTATTCAGATGCCTCAGAAAAGGCTAATGCAGCATGCATTTATATGAAATCAAATAATGATGATGGAGACATCAAAATAGCCTTATCATGCAGCAAAACACGTGTTGCACTCAAGACAATATCATTGCCAAGACAGCAACTCTGTGGAGCTCTTCTATTAGCACAATTTTTTGATAGCATTGGGCAATCCATCAACTTTACAGTCAACAAAATCTATTTATGGACAGACAGTTCAATTGTTTTTTCATGGATATCTTCATCACCTAGCTTATGGAAAACTTTCATAGCTAACAGAGTTTTAGAAATCCAAAACCTGACACAAAATATCTTATGGCGACATGTACCGACAGACAGAAATTCTGCAGATATTGCATCACGTGGAATTAGCCCTATTGATTTACACAACAATACAACATGGTGGAATGGACCAGAATGGCTTTCACAGGATTCAGAAAATTGGCCCATGAATTTTCTATATTTAGATAATGACATCGAGTCTGAGAAGAAAGAACAACAGCAAGTTTTCTTAAAATCAGAAGTATCAGATCTTATCATTTTTGATAAATTTTCCACACTGCATATATTAAAACGAGTGATGGCTTTCATGTTAAGATACTTTCACAATTCTATGCATCATCTTAAAGAAGTAGGTGATTTATCTGTTCAAGAACTTCAAGGCGCATTAAGATCTCTTATTAAAATGGCTCAACATCAGTTGTATGCTGCAGAAATTGTAACATTGCAAAAATCAACCAACATTCCCAATAATTCTTCCCTAAGAACCTAGACCCATTTTTGGATGCAGAAGGGATTCTTCGAGTGGGAGGCAGACTCTCAAAGTCGTTATTGAATTATGACAGCAAGCACCAGATAATTCTTTCTCCAAAACATGCTATAAATAGATTGATAATACTAAATGAACATCATAGGCAACTACATGCAGGACCACAGACTCCTCTAGCAGCGATAAGTAAATCATTTTGGTTACTCAATGAAGTCCAACCGGACTCAATGGTACTCGATGGTTCTGAGCGACGGCAACCTGAAAAGGGTGGTGGAGAATCTGGATGGCACGGAAGATCGGAGGCATATAGTTGTTTCTGGATTCAGACAGGCAGAGGTGATGACGGAGGTCCATGATGACATCACGGGTGGACATATGGGTGTAACCAAGCCGCTGGGAAAAATGCTTAGGCTGCTGCCCTACTGGGTCAAATGTCAGGCCGATGTCCGGAAGTGGTGCAGGCAATGCGCCCTATGCGCTGCGGCTAATGGACCTCAGAAACGCCCAAGTTCTTTTGCGCCAGTAAAATATTGGAAGCACGATTGGGAGGATCGCCAAAGATATAGCTGAACCATTTCTTGAGAAGAAAATAGATATATCCCGGTCGTGAAGGAATACTTCAGTAAGTGGGCCGAAGCGTATGCGTTGCCAAACCAAGAAGCGGCAACGGTATCTGATGTACTGGTCAAGGAGTGGATGTGCCGTTTTGGTATTCCATTGAAGCTGCATTTGAACCAGGGCACAAACTTTGAATCGGCATTGCTCCAGAATGCTTGTGACGTCTTGAAGATCAGGAATGAACAGGACCATTAACCGACACTTGGCCAGAGTTGTCTCTGACCACTAAAGAGACTGGAACAAACACCTCCACTTATTCCTCTTGGCATACCGGTCTGCGGTTCATGAATCCACAAGCGAAACTCCAGCTGGGATCATTATGGGACGTGAACTCAGGCTGCCCTGCGACCTTGGGTTTGGCTGTCTACCTGGTGAAGATTACGCTAGGGAAGATTACGCGAGCAATATTTGCAGAAAGATGGACGACATACATCAAGAAGTCCGTTTGAACACCCAGAGTGCCAGCGACCGGATGAAGGAGGCACGCCGAGAAAGGCGGGTCCAGGTTGGGGATTTGGTTAGGTTGCACGACCCACAGGGGCGACGTGGATTCTTCCCAAAACTGCAAAGTTCTTGAGAGGGCCCGTATGAGATTCAGGAGCGAATCAATGACGTCGACTACATGATTCGGAAGCCACCACGAGGAAAATCGAAGGTTGTTCACAACAACCGTTTAGCTCGGTATGCTGGGAACCATGCCGATCAGGTCACCCGAGGAAGATACGTCCAGAATGTCATTGTCCAAGAAAGGCAGCTGGATTTGTTTAAACCACCGGCCGAATATTCGTTGGTTCAGTGGTTCAGTGATTACCTCAGCAAAAAACTTGATGCCGTATTTAAAGGAAAATTATGACAACTGGACCATCTGCGACAACACAGGCCAAAAGTGGGGAAGGGGCTCCAAATCATGGAAGGGACAAGACACCTGTTCTACCTTGTGACGAAAAAGCTTCTCTATCACCTGACCACCTACAGTGAGGTGTGGAGAGCCCTCAATCAACTTCAAAATTTGAAGATGTCACAGGACCTCACTCATTTGGCAATTCCAAAGATGACCAATGACCCAGTGGATTGGCAAGTGGTGAGAAGCATGCTGGAGGTGATCTTCAAGGGGAGTGGCATCGACATCCTGGTGTGCTGCTATTCTTCCCGGAGGACGAGCCAGAGGACAGTGGACTGCAATCTCCATAGAACATCACACTGCAGGTTTGAGGACAATTATTGCTGATACCGATATGAAGACATTTCCGGACAAAATGCTCTTAGGAGGGAGCAATGTGACAAAACATGCCCAGTGGTATGAACTTCCAAGGAAGCCTAAAGCAAAGTCAATGTTCCAACCATAATGTCTTTCTTGAATATGACGGCTCTTGTCTTGTTTGTCACATATTCGAACCACTGTTTTCTATAATGATCTAGTATTTTCGGTTGCTTTTATCTAGAATTTTGGAGAACTTTTGCCATCTATCATGGAAGAGGATATAAAAGTCCGCCATTTGGGAAAGGGAGTTTAGTGCAGTTTTAGTGATAGTTGCATTTATAATTGTGAACGGGCAGTACTAAAGAAAACATAAATAGTTCACTCTACATAGATCGTTAGTCTTATAATTCAATTACCTTCGAGGGTGTTCTGTCAGACTTTAATTCAATAAATAAAATAGATAGATGAATAATTGTCAGTGAATAAATGAGTTGAAGTTGGACAATTGTTTTCTATAGCAAAAAATATTACATTCAACATTCAAAGCAACCTTGTGTTATAGACCAAATAAAATGTTCCATTAAGCACAAGGCAAGCAGAATTCTTGAGTGTTGAATAGGTATTTCTCTAAAGAGCTTTTTATGAAATGCTATTTTTGCGTCGGCCCCTGGATCGCCGGTCGACTACTCGAGCGCTTTTTTGCAGCGCTTCAGAAAAAATCTTCTGCTTGAGTTTGTTCCTTTTCTAGCAAGACTTAAACTGATTTTGTTATCTGGGATGAAGTTTATGATTTTCCGCAAACTCTGTTCTTTTGTTTTTAATCATTACACCAACTTTTCCCTGGTAGAATGTAGTGTTTTACTTTATGCGGTTTCCTCTTCCATCAATGCTTGCATCTTAGCTATTAGATGTTGAGTGATTTATACCGTTCGTGAGAGAAACTCATACGATGGTATTCCAAATAGTTGTTGAATACGACCATGTTGCAGTTTTCTGCATGTTTACCTACAGGATGGCTCATAGTGGAAGTCCATTTTCTCCCTTGTCAGAAAAGACAGGGAAAGATTTGTAAGACAAAACTTATAGGGTTTTAGCAGGCACACAATTTAAAAATATCAATGTCCATACCGATTGTTCTGGAAAACCAAGTCATCAAAAAATACCCTTTTGATAAAAATAGCAACCCCAAGTTTTGATTAGAGATTTGAATTCAGCGAGAGATTCAACGTATGGCACAGTGGTTTTAGTGGCCAGAGCGTGCGGTGATGTTAAGGTATCGAGGAATTAATAAAATTTAGGGAAAAAACATAATGTTGATGAATTCGTAAAAAAGACAAAGAATTTTGAATTGAATTTCACAAATCTGCTCATTTTCCAATGTTAGAGGCAATTTTATTGATTTTTAAAAAATATTCGCCATAATTTATACAGGGTGTTACTTAAAGGTATGTCATAATTCCCCTTTCTGGATAAATTTTAAGTCGAAAAGGTCATATATACTTGGGTCTTAAAATGCTTGGTTATTAAGATACAGGGTGTTGAAGATTTATCTTATTTTCAGTTTTTAATACATATTCCAAAGATGATTTGAGATATTGAACTGAATTTTGCCACAGGATATTATGGTATAGGAACACACTTTTCATTTTATTTTTTTTATTTGGATTTCATTTTGTTTTTTTTTTTAGACTTAAGTTTATATGACCTTTTCGACTTGAAATGTATCCAGGAACTGTTACTTTCCCTTAAAATTTTGACATACCATGAAGTGAAACCCTGTATAGAGTGTTTTCTACAGCGGCCCCAACTTGGCGAATTTATTGACGAAGAGACTGAATTTTTTCAAATGGAACATCCTGTGTGCTGTCATCTAGTGTCATTGAGCACAAAAAACCCTACAACTTTATCACTAGAACTCATATCGTGAAATGTGTCGTCATCTCGCAATCTTTGATTATGTCAAAATAGTACCCCTTGATTATAAGGGTTTCTGGTTCCCAAACTTACTCAAACTATTTTCACTGGCATATCATTATCATTGTTTATATTCTTAGATGCCTCCCTTATCCGATGATGCAGCCTCACAAATAAAAATCGGTATCGGTAATATCGAGAGATCGAGGAGGCCAGTTGCCTGGACCACTCCTTCCGTTCCACCTGTTAGAAAAAGAAGCTAATTCATAATCTCGTCACGTGGGCTGTACGGAGAATGAACTAGAAGGGCCAAGAAATGGTTACTGTTTTCACATAATCAAAGATTGCGAGATGACGACACATTTTATGACGTGTGTTGTAATGGCAAAGTTGCAGGGTTTCAAGTGTTCAATAAAACTAGATAACAGAAAAAAGGGTGTTCAATTTGAAGAAATTGAGTTTATTCGTCGCTAAATTCGCCAAGTTGGGCCCGCTGTAGAAAACACCCTGTATAAATTTCAGCAAATATCCTTTTTTCAATCAATCACCTTGCCTCTAATATTAAAAAATAAGCATACTCTCAAGAATCAGTCCCAGACCCTTCGTTTTTGTAACTAATTTACCAACATTATTTTTTCCCTAAATTTTAGTAAAACCCTTCTATTCAAAGAATGGGGTTGCTAACTAAAAGAAGTGTATTTTTTGATGTCACGCTTTCCTAAAACACTCTGTATATACAGTCATATTTTAAAATTGTGAGCCTGCTAAAACCCTAGTTTTGTCTTGAAAATGTTTTCCTATCTCTTTTGACAGGGGAGAGAATGCAAACACCACACACTAATAAGCCACCCACCGTGTAGATATTTCGTATAAAAATGTTTTTATCTCAGATTAATCAACAAGAACAGATGGAACTACTAACGATTTGTTGTGACGCCATTATCGTCTATAAACAACACGCCCCCAGGACAGGCTATTCTATACATTTGCCTAAATCCCGAATCATATATCTATCCTTGCTATGTACATCCGATTAAACTACAGCGGCCCCAACTTGGCGAATTTATTGACGAAGAAACTGATTTTTTTCAAATGGAACATCCTGTGTGCTGTTATCTAGTGCCATTGAGCACAAAAAACCCTACAACTTTATCATGATGATAGAATGCTACATTTACTCAATAAAATGCACGACGCTCGTATTCAAACTGATGAGACTATGATGGGGAGACGAAGTTGGAGAAACGGCTGAGAAGAGCATAGTTGCCATACTAAGTAGATTTTCAAAAAGTGATCAATCCAGTAAAAAATGGAATATGTCGAGGATCTCTGTAAAAACATCACGGTATTCTCAAGTTAACTATGAAATTTGTCAAAATTATCATGAATATTTGCGCACTGCCCCTTCAAATGATTTTGTTATCCACAAACGTCGTCGCATCCGTCGTTCATATTCTAAGCTGTAAGCGGACAGTGAGACTGCGGACGTGAAAAAACGGCAGAGAACCCGAAAATAACAAAATAAGTCCCCTTTCGCAGCTACATTTTTATCTTCATTCGTCGCAGGTGTTACAGCTAAGTACATGGCTTAAAATTGACATTTTTTCTGATTTTTTGATATCATTTTTTGGAACGGACTCCTATTCTTGTTCAAGTAATGTCCTTATACCTTAAGCTTCACGTTAAATAAGGTTAATGTTTGGAAAATAGATAGGTATATTATCATTTCAAGAAATAAAATTGAATATCCAATTTTTTCAAAAATATTTAAAGGTGAATCCAGCAATATCCATGTCTCATTTTTGTGCTACTCTGTAAAGTGTGCTTTGTTTTTTGAGAAGAAAAAAGTCATGTTTTTCATTGGGATTTATTGTGAAGGTTTAACGTCTTTTCTTTTTTTTTATGTAACATGAACCAAATTAACCCAATCAATCTTGTTAATTTTATAAACTGCTGATAAAAACATGATTTTTAAGAACTGTATGACATTATCTGCTATTCTGATTCTTTTTCCATGGAATCTTATTCAGCCTTTTATGTGCGATACTCAGTTTTTTTTTTCTAAAGGAAATGTCCACTAATTTGTTATTAAAAATATGATAGTTTCGAATAAAGGCTTCACCAATTCAGTTTTTTACGATTCTGTTGATATCAGTACCTTCAACTCAAATAACGACTGCTTAATTCTAACGGCCTTATTATTATTGATTTTGATTTAATGCCAAGTTTTGATGCCTTGACCCCACTGTGCACTATTCAACATGACTGCATCAGTTGATCCAGTTTTTTATCCCCACCCTTCTATGTTATTCGCTTCTTTTTAGTGCTCTTAAGGACGTAGATATTGGCACCAGCGTTGGATAGGTTTTATGAATGAGTAGTTTCATCTGTTCTTGTTTATTATTCTGATGTTTTTATCGTCTGTTAGTATCGTCCTTATCACGTTCTTGGCTCAGATCCTTTGCGAAACATGTAGGTACCCTCGCAATAAATCAAAGCACAAGACATGCTTGAGTTCTGACTTCATAGCCGAATTCAGAACGATTGACAGTTTATTTAAATGAGCGTTTTTCAATATATCTGTTGGATCCTTTGACCCGAGAACGCGCCGACAGGTAGTGAGAGTAGACATTGAGAGACAGTATCAGTCAGATATAATTGATCAGTTATCAATTTCAAGTTTCCCTATTTTATAAAAAAAATGTTATAATCATTCAATCAATACAGTCCACTTTTAAAATCAAATACCAAAAATTGTACCTATTCACAATCCACAACAAGAAGACCCCAACGGTTTATACATGGTCAGCATCGAGCCAGATTGTGAATATTGTGACATTGTCAGTGAGCTGTGACTCTAAAACTGTGAGCTATTGTGAAAACGTATTTTGACTGCATTCGTCCGCATCTCAAGAAGAAAGTTCTTATACTTGAACCACACAGTTGGTGAACCTTGACAAACACACATAAGGAGAAATCTGGTAATCCCAATCCATTTTTTAATCTCCAAACAAGTTATACGATTATTGTTCATTCGTAAATTCATCCCCATATCAAAAATTTAAGCAATTGTCTCAAACCGTACCGATCTTATCAAAAATCTGTCAAGGTTCCATACTTTTGTAAGTGATTTTTCATCAGAAGATCCAATCCATTACAATGAGTTGAATGCCCGTCTAGATAGAAATCAAGCATCATTAGATCAATTTGAAAACATTCAAGGTGAAATCAATCTGATTAGCGATACTGACACAGATGACAATCAATATGTACAATTTGAAAACAAATACATCAGGTCATGGCGATCGGTCAAGAACTTCTCAAACATCATCGAAACACGATTATACCAGCAGAAGCAGCAGTTTCTGCATCTAATAATCAAAGCAACATACATTTCCCAGTCATTGAACTGCCAAAGTATCATGGAGAATATATGACAAGTGGAGTCACTTCCATGACATGTTTATGTCCCTAGTACACAACAATAATTCACTGGATAACATCAATAAGTTTTACTATCTAACAACCAGCCTCAGAGAAGATGCTACATGTTCATATCCCTAGTACACAACAATCATTCACTGGATAACATCAATAAGTTTTACTATCTAACAACATGCCTCAGAGGAGATGCTGCAAGAATCATTGAAATCATCGAAATCACAAATGAGAACTATGAAAACGCTCTAAAACTTTTGAAATCTCGCTATCAGAATAAATATCTTATCATTAAAACACATATCTCAGCAATGGACAATTTGCACATTTTTTGGAAATATGAAAAATAAAAGGATTAGTAAGTACTGATGCCATTGATGTTTAAAAAATCAACATACGACCTATAATAATGTAGTAATCACCGTTTAAAGACCGCCAATCAACATCCAATACGTCACATAATACACTATCTATCTCCGTCTGACGTATTGACTGAGATGACTCTCTCTCTCTCGGAAGGGTAATATAGCCCCTCCCCTTTTGCGATCATGCAGTGAAATTCGCGTCTTTTTTTTCATTTTTTTAGTATATTTTTGGGTATTTCGGAAAAATTTTTTCGCTGGTGACTTTCAAATAATGTCTAGAAAACGTATATAAAATCTCAAGTCATTTGAAAATGTATGCAAATTGTCCATTGTTGATGCTCCATATATTTCTAATAATTCAAAACAAGTGCACCTCAGTCTTCGTAATTTCACAGACGATATTCTGAAATACATGAGATCTTTGAAATCACTTGGTAAGCCTGTTGAAACATGTGATACTTTATTATTCCATATTCTCAGCAAGAAATTGGACCCAACCAACAAAAAGGAATGGGAGCTTCAGCTCATCTCTAGTGAATCTAACAACAAAACTTTGACATTTGCAGACTTCACACAATTTCTAGAAAAACGTTGTATACTACTAGAGACATTGGACAAAGAAAAATGCCTAAATGATGACAATAAACAAACCTCATTTGTTACCAAATCCAGAAAAGCAGTTTCTGGTCATATTGTATCAAACTCTCAGCAATCATGCAGCTATTGCAAAACAAGTTCTCATCAGATTTACGCATGTGATACGCTCGAGCAGATGTCAGCTTCTGACCGATTCAAAGAAGTTCAAAAGCTCAAGTTATGTACAAATTTTCTTCGCAGTGGACATTCCACATTTCAATGTAGTTCACAAAGGAAATGTGAAAAATGCAACAAGCATCATAATACATTCCTTCATTTTGAACAAAAATCAAACAAGTTTCACTCAAGCACAGAAGAACCGCATCAATCTACAAGCTCAGACAATTCCAGTGCTGCCAATCAATCTCTGATTGTTTCAGATCCACTTTCATCAAACTATTGCAGAAATTCAAATTAAGATGTTCAATATTCTCAACAGCTGTTATACAAATTCAAGATCCATACAATAATTGGCATAAATGCAGAGTAATACTTGACAGTGGAAGTCAACCAAACTTCATCACCTCCAAATTTTGTGAGAACTACTGTATCAATCAAATCTGAAAATGCATCATTTGTCACCAGATTATCATTCCTTGTATTGGATAAGATAACGCATAATCTACCTCATATATCTTTTGAATCTTCACATCTCATACCAAATCACATCAAATTAGCTGATCCACAATTCAACATCCCAAGAGAAATTGATGCGTTACTGGGTGCAAGTATTTTCTATGAGCTGCTCTGCTCTCAGCAGATAAAACTTGGTCATAACATGTCTATACTTCAAGAAACTAAACTGGGATGGATTGTATCTGGCAACATAGCACCATATGAATCTAACAAATTAAAATCACTTCATTGCAACCTTTCTAATAATGATCCCAATCAAATTATAAAGGATTCATTGGAAAAATTCTGGACAATAGAAGATATTCCTTCTAAAGTTCATCTTACTCCAGAAAAACAAGAGTGTGAAACATTATTTCAAGAAACAACAGAACGTACTCCAGCTGGTCATTTCATAGTCAAACTACCTACCAAGAATAATGTTGATACACTAGGAAACAATCTGAGCAATGCATTAATTCGTTTAAAATCAGTAGAGAGCAAACTCAAGAAACAACTCAAATTACGTCAGCTGTATAATGATTTCATGGATGAGTATGAAGCGTTAGGTCATATGACCAGGGTTGATCCAAACTCTACAAGCAGCAGTTTATCTTATTACTTACCCCATCACTGTATTCAAAATAAAATCATCAAAAAATTTAGAGTTGTATTTGATGGATCTCCAAAATCAGCCAGTGGTTTAAGCTTGAATGACACTCTTAAAGTAGGACCTAATATACAAAGCAATTTATTTAATGTATTAATCCGCCTTCGTGGTCACTCAATAGTTTTGATTGGAGATATTGAGAAAATGTACAGGATGATATACATTTCAGAAGAGCAGCGTGATTTGCAACGGATAGTTCTTCGAAAAAATCCTGAGGATCCAGTTCAACACTTTCAGCTAAAGACAGTGACTTATGGGACAAGCAGTGCAGCATTTGAAGCTATTAGAAGCCTTCAACAAGTCGCTCATGAAAATCTTGAAAAATCTGATCTTTGCTATATGATACTTACTTTATGTGGATGATTTGGTCACTGGAGCATACAGCAGTAAAAAGATCAAGGAGATCAAGATTAACATCTCAACATTATTACTAAAATATGGATTTAAACTCAGAAAATGGGCATCCAATGATCCAAGCGTTCTGAGCAAATCAATATTGAACAGCATGGATCAATATGACATATCTGAAGCAGATTCCAATGTAAGGAAGACGCTGGGTTTAAAATGGCAAACGAGCAGTGTTACATTAACCTTCCAAATTAATTCATTTGATTCATGTCCAAATATCTCAACCAAACGCAACATAAGGTATTTTCTGTTATTTCCAAACTCGATGACTCTCTTGGATTATTGTCTCCAGTATTAATAAAAGCAAAAACTATGATGCAATCACTGTGGGCACATAATTTCAGCTGGGATCAACAACTACCCTGTGACATTACGAGTAGTTGGAAGACATACTGTGAGCAGCTTTCAACATTGCACAATTTTGTTATACCGAGGCACATTTTAATATCTGGAGCTAAACACATTCAACTTCATGGCTATTCAGATGCCTCAGAAAAGGCTTATGCAGCATGCATTTATATGAAATCAAATAATGATGATGGAGACATCAAAATAGCCTTATCATGCAGCAAAACACGTGTTGCACCACTCAAGACAATATCATTGCCAAGACAGCAACTCTGTGGAGCTCTTCTATTAGCACAATTTTTTGATAGCATTGGGCAATCCATCAACTTTACAGTCAACAAAATCTATTTATGGACAGACAGTTCAATTGTTTTTTCATGGATATTTTCATCACCTAGCTTATGGAAAACTTTCATAGCTAACAGAGTTTTAGAAATTCAAAACCTGACACAGAATATCTTATGGCGACATGTACCGACAGACAGAAATTCTGCAGTTATTGCATCACGTGGAATTAGCCCTATTGATTTACACAACAATACAACATGGTGGAATGGACCAGAATGGCTTTCACAGGATTCAGAAAATTGGCCCATGAATTTTCTATATTTAGATAATGACATCGAGTCTGAGAAGAAAGAACAACAGCAAGTTTTCTTAAAATCAGAAGTATCAGATCTTATCATTTTTGATAAATTTTCCACACTGCATATATTAAAACGAGTGATGGCTTTCATGTTAAGATACTTTCACAATTCAAGGCATCATCTTAAAGAAGTAGGTGATTTATCTGTTCAAGAACTTCAAGGCGCATTAAGATCTCTTATTAAAATGGCTCAACATCAGTTGTATGCTGCAGAAATTGTAACATTGCAAAAATCAACCAACATTCCCAATAATTCTTCCCTAAGAACCTAGACCCATTTTTGGATGCAGAAGGGATTCTTCGAGTGGGAGGCAGACTCTCATTCTTTCTCCAAAACATGCTATAAATAGATTGATAATACTAAATGAACATCATAGGCAACTACATGCAGGACCACAGACTCCTCTAGCAGCGATAAGAAAATCATTTTGGTTACTCAATGGCAGCTCATGATGCTACGCACTGCTGCGTAGCATCATGAGAAAGTGCCTTACATGCTTTTGAGCCTCTCCAAAATCTCTGATCAGAAAAATGGGTGATCTACCCGAGGATCGCGTAAGACAAGCCAGACCATTTTTGAATGTGATTACTGATTTTGCCGGACCATTTCATATAAAAGATGGTAAATTGAGAAATAGATCAATCATCAAAGCATATCTTTGCATATTCATCTGCTTCACGACAAAAGCAGTACATTTAGAGATAGAGCAGTACATTTAGAGAGATCTCTCTAGTCAATCGTTTCTGAATAGCTTGAAACGATTCGTGTCAAAGCGTGGATTATGTAAACGTATATACAGTGATAATGCTACTAACTATGTTGGTGCTAACAATCAATTAAAGGAAATTTACAATAATCTGTAGACATTGACAACCAATCCAGTAATCAGAACATATCTTCAAACCAACAATATTCGATGGACATTTTATTCCATCTCATTCACTTCATAGAGAAGGGATATGGGAAGCAGCTGTTAAACATGCCAAGTACCATCTCACACGTATAGTTGGAAAATTGACTTTAACATTTGAAGACCTTGCAACTATTACTACTCAGATAGAAGCTATCATCAATTCCCGATCTTTAACACCTTTATCAACTGATCCTCGTGATATGTACGTCCTTACACCCGGTCAATTTCTCATTGGCCAACCCTTAACCTGTTTTCCCGAAATAGACATAACTCATATGCCTACAAATCGATTGAAGCAGTTCCAGATATCACAGCAAGCTGTGCAGAACTTTTGGAGTCAGTGGAGTCATGACTACCTTCAAACACTTCAGCAACGTTACAAATGGCGCAAGGATACCAGTGATACCATTAAGGAAAGCAGTTTAGTTCTATTAATGGATGACAATACTCCACCAATGTGGATGACTATACTCCAACAATGTTGTGGAAGTTGGGACGCATCCTTGAACTCCATCATGGAAGTGACAATGTTGTTCGCACAGTAACCGTTAAAACTGCCACCAATATCCAGAAACGTGTTACACAAAAAATATGTTTGATGCCTATAGAATAATGAGTTTTGAAAACTAAAGTCTTTCAAGGCCGGCGTTATGTTGGATCCTTTGATTCGAGAACCCGCCGACAGGCAGTGAGAGTAGACATTGAGAGACAGTATCAGTCAGATATAATTAATGAGTTATCAATTTCAAGTTTCCGTGTTTTATAAATTTTATAATCATTCAATCAATACAGTCCGCTTCTAAAATCAAATATCAAAAATTGTATTTATTCACAATCCACAACAAGAAGCCCCAACGGTTTATACAATATCTTTTCTCACAAAAAACGACTGTCATGAATGTGATGTGTTACTGTGATGTGTCGAGTAGATATGGGGGTTGGGGTGGTAAGTACCGCAGCACTTTTAGGCCACACAGCGGGACCATAGCGCACCTCCAAGAGGAGCCTCCAGGAGGAGAGAAGTTGCTCTGTTGGACCATCGTCGTCAAGCCTCAGCCATTCAGCATGGGTGACAACTTAGTCGTCAAGCCACAGCATTTAGCTTAGGCGACCACGTAGGCCAAGGGGACCGCCTCTGACCTCCCGTATAGTTCGCCATAGTTCTAACTAAGGTGCTGATTGAGAACATCACCTAGTTTTAGTATTGAACATGCAGGATCCAATAATTCAGGCTAATTCATCAACTTTTTGACTGGACTTTCTTCAAAGCGAATAAATCTTTCGCCTTCTGTGATGTGAGCCAATAGATCTGTCTACAAAAAAATCAAACAAAAAAAAATTGAAACTATTGTAAAACGAAGATTTCGATATGATAATAACTATATTCGAAGTGTGCTTGAAAAAAATCAATCCTAAATACAACAGCAGCCGTTGAAATTGAGTGCTTTGGTTTAGCGAACAAAACGCAGTGTGGCGTCAGATACTTGCTGCTAAGAAGACGGAACGAACTGTTGTAGAAATTAGTGTGGCGTTAAACGTTTTGAGTTCGACAGTATCAATTATCAAGAAAGTTTATTCTCCGCAAATATGGAGGACGGTTTCCAGAAAGGAGATCCACATGATATGCCGAAGGTAGACGTGACGTAGCTCTTGAGAATATGTACTTGTTGACAGGGTGTTTCTTTCGGCTTCCAAACGTTTTCAAAATTCCGTCTCACTTCCGCAAACCATGACTTTCTTTTTGCTGTCTGCATTGGATACTCAAGAATTTTCGTTAGTGTCCTATACTTGTCGGATGGTACAGTCAGGCACAAAACACCCCTTTCTTGCCACCAAAATATTATTTTGAATGCCGAACCGTGTATAACACCAGTCATTTGCTATTGATCTTTTTCTATGGCTATATGGTAGAAAGAAACAAGGTATGCCAACGCGCATCTCACTGTGACGTCAAATGTAACAAAGATACAGTGTTGCCATCTTGGCGATTTATCGCGATCGGACTACCTCTAGAAACCACAACTTAAGACAAAATTTCAAGAAATATCGCTAAGCGGTTCTTTAATTACTTGCCTTGATTTGAGGCTATTTTTTGCTTTATCTATTTTGCCTAATATCAAACATAATTTTGTATTTAACCTTCATTTTGAAAACGTTCAATTCCAAGGTGTACAGTATATTTGCAATTTGGCAACGTTGACTGGAGTGTCGGGTTGACAAATGACAGGTCTTACTGGAATGAGTCTACATAAAGTCCGTCGTTGATATTATTGACTTGAATTTTGAATATTTAAAGGAATAATTCGTCTTATCTGTTATTGCTTCGTTCGTGATTTTGTTACGTAGTGACCTAGTCAGTTAAATCCGTCTCCAAACCTCGTCTGGTTTTTCGTTTGACATCATTGCGCAATTCAAGCCAATTTTTTTCCAAGTGTCTGACATACCTTGTTTCTTTCTACCATGTATGGCTACAGTACGTTACCTATGACTACAGTTAATAAGCGCGTAGGTAACGTCACACTCTTTTTCTAGCCTTTTCGCGTTTTGGAAAATTTGTTCAGCGAATTACGCAGACAATATTTGACTATTTTTCAAAATAGTTTAAAGGGGTTCATGTCACACCTATATCTAGCATTTTCAATAACGACTAAATTTTGTGGACAGACCTATTGAAGGAAAACCTTGTTTCTACATTATATTTGGATAAAAGACTATACTAGAACTTATTCGGTATATTGAATGGACTTGCATAAGAGAGAAGTTCGTATTCATTGACTTTCTTTTTAATCAAAAGTTATCAGTTGAGGGTTGAGCTGAATATACGGATTATCAAAGCTCCGATATATCTAGCTCTATAACATTCTGAATATGATTACCATATAAAAATTGAAAAGACACTATTTTACGGAAGACTGGTACATTTATTGGGGTTCTGTATTAACCTTCCGTTCAATATTTAGAATTTGTAACCTTTCTAACTTCAAATATATGGAATAATTTTTACAAAGCGATTAATTAATAATTATATTACTGGATATAAAGGTAATATGAGAACAATGTAGTTTTTAATAATATCCCGCTACATACAAACGCTGAACGTTAGAGCGGAA
Source organism: Orchestes rusci (assembly GCA_958502075.1). Lineage (NCBI taxonomy): Eukaryota > Metazoa > Arthropoda > Insecta > Coleoptera > Curculionidae > Orchestes > Orchestes rusci. The sequence continues at coordinate 55,926,929 of OY293305.1, read as the reverse complement.
AGTGGGGGATGGGCTTGGACTCATCCAACCGAAATTAACTTTTCTCGCAATAAAAAGGTAATGAAGGTGCACCCGGCAGCGGTTTTATGCGGGAGTGAAAATATGAAATATGATAGCAAAAGGCGTACCTGCATCTCCGTGTTGGACGCGTGCGCCCTCAATATGAAGATGCGTGGGGGCGGAGCGTCACAAGGGATGCGGCCCCCAATCTGTGTGGCTAGATAATCCGCCGGCAAATTCCTGGGTAATAATGTTGAAAGGGAATCGCTTACTGCTCTACGGTTCACTTAACGTCTATTACACCGTGATTTTGTATTGGTTGAAAAATGTCACATTGGTATAATATGGAATTGGTGTATCAATAATTTATTTTCAATTGTAATATGGTTAAGTGACGGTTCAAACTATATTGAGGTTGCGATAAAGAACTGTGAAGAGAGAAAATTAGACTATGGTATAATGCCATAAGTTAAGCCATACAGAATTTGACTTCAATATGATTTCAGCAAGCTGGAAAACGTTAAAGCAAAAACATTCACGCCATTCTCGCAATCGGCTCTATGGGGCTCAACCTAGAAATAAGTGCACATACAGTCTCTTCTCTAATATAAAGTACTAACATAACGTCTGCCTAGTTTTGCTGGAGCGATCGTACCATTACGTCCGTGTGGTCATTTGACTATGGGATCTTTTTAATTGATTGCAGAACTGAAACACAAATATTGCCGAAAGTTGATGCATGTTCGAAAATCTCATTGAATACAATTCTTGGAATGACTGCAAGACATTCGTGATTCGTGTAGATTCGTGTAGTAAAAAAATATGAAAATTGAGTAGGTAAAGAAAGTTTTGAAATAAGGGTGGGTATTTCAAAATAATTCTGCAAAATGTTGCGGAGAAAAGTTGTTTAGAATCAAAAGTGATGTCTAATGAGTAAATGACGAAAACATGGCAGCCTAAAAAAAAAACATTTTTTTACATTTTGAATAATAATCCAAAACCTAATCTGTACTTCAAATAAGAGTTTTTTCATTAGAGGGGCTACGGTGGCCGAGCGTGTAACACGCCGGCTTGAGAGACCGTTAGTTCTGATTGACGTGGGCTCGATCCCCGCGGTGAGCAGAAATTATTTTCTGTTCTGTATTCAGTGGCACTCTCAATGGCTAATGAAACTGAGTAGACTGTAGTATTATTGATTACTGTCAGTCAAAAAGTTGATAAATTAGCCTAAATAATTTGGATCCTGCATGTTCAATACTGAAACTAGGTGATGTTCTCAATCAGCACCTTAGTTAGAACTGCGGCATTAGGGAGGTCGGAGGGACCGCCCTTGGGCTACGTTGTCGCCTAAGCTAAAAGTGCTGTGACTTGACGACTAAGTTGTCGCCTACCCTGAATGGCTCTTCTCCTGGAGGCTCCTTTTGGAGGTGCGCTATGGGTCCGCTGTGTGGCCTAGAATGTGCTGTGGTACTTACCACCCTCACCCCGATATCTACATCTACATCTACAAGAGTTTTTTCATTATGCATATTATGATGACTGATGACAGTGTTGAAAAGATTGCTTGCGAAATTTTGAAAATGTGTTTATTATCGTTGCAACAAACATGAAGTTAGTGATTTCCTACGAAATTAAAAATCCAAGTTAATTTAGCAAAAATGCTTTAATTTGAACAAAGTTATGATAAGCTCATTGTGTTTAAGGGGAATATTAGAAGAAAGATAATTGAGGAAATGATTGATTTTCAAAATAAAATGTCTGGGGCGCAATGATTTTGGTATCTTGGCAAAAGTTTTGATTCTGAACAACATTTCTTCATAACAATCTGCTGAATTTTTTGTCATGAGGGTCCCAGCAATCATGCCATGACGGCAATGTAATTTTATAGTGATGACATTGCCTACAGTTTTCATTGGCAATGTACAGGTAGTAATCACCTGAGGAGTATCAATTCGCCATGCTAGCCGTCATTCGGCAGCAAGGCATTTTGCCATGATGGATAGATTAAGGCAAATCACTACTTCACCATCAAATGTCAAGGAGTGAAAAAATAACACCACCAATTCAGCGCATTATATTTATAGTACGGATAACAATTACTAAAACTAAATGTCATTCATTGTGTTTTTCTGTTTGTGCGTCCACTCATGCGAGGCCTTCAAAGATAACGTGAAATTGTTGACTGGAAGTGAATTATAACCTTGACTGACTCTGCAATAAAAAAATGGAGATTTCATTTGTAAGTCCTTGAATGGCAAATGGTTTTCAACGCTCACCTATGCTTCATACCATTGTTGATATAAGTACAGTACTTCGATCAAGTATTGGAAGATGATACATAGTCAGTTATTGATGCATTTAAAAACGTAAAATTCTTACCACAAATAAGTCGAACCATACCACTAAAAGCATGAAAGGGAAGCTTTTTATTTCGTCTTGCCTACTGCTTCTGCTGTTCAGTTTTGATTACACCTTTGAATGTTGATAACTAGGCCAAGTCGTGTCTAATGAGTTCGGACATAACCTCTCTTTTGTAGCATGTATATGAAGCTTCTTGTGTTCTTTCCCCAACAAGTTTTAGAACGTTATCAAATGTACGGATAACCACACCTGTACTGTGAATAAATTTGTTTCAATTCAATCCGTACTTATTCTTGTTCCAACACACACTGCACGAATAAACAAGTCCTCGAACTTTGAAACAAACGGAAACTGGCATCTGCGTCTGCGCATTCGTCAAATGTCAATTGTTAACAGAAAATATTGGCAGCGATTCCAGTCTTAAAGTATCAACACTTCACATTCCATGTATTATATAAAACGTATCGTTATATCTACTCATTGATTGATAAGAAATCTTTACATGTAGATCACCAGCTAATATGTGATAGAACAATGCTGTATACAAGGCTATTAAAAGGCATTGGCTATTGTACAGGGTGTTTCAGTAATATTGCGAAAAAAATCGGTATGAGTTTCACCGCTTCAAAAAAAGGACAAAATTTCCCATAAACATGTATCCGGAAATGCTTGGTTACAGAGCAACAGGGTGTTCAAATTTCATTTTCATTTTTGTTTTTTCTACATAATATCTGAACCAATATCGATCTTTTGATAAAAATTGGTGATTCGGGGTTTCTGATCATGCTAAATTCGAATTTGACATTGGTATGGCTCTATTTAGTAGAGGGCGCTACCTACACGTATTTTACCTGCTATGAACAACAATAACTTTTTTGGACGTCTCTGTATCATATCTTTAACTAAGAAAAACTATTTCTTCACCACTTCAGCGCAAATAATGTAGATTTGTTGGAAGTCGCTACTTGCAACCATTCTCGAGATATTTGGATTTGAAATAATGAATACATGTGATACTGAAAACAAGCATCTTGAAAATTGGACATTTGCCTATTTATGGGAAATGTGACAGTACCTTTTCTTTATTCGACAAACAATGCATGTTTGCAGTTGTCAATATTTTGCAAATAATGCACAACAATAATTTGTCATCATGATATCAACGATGCCATCATGTACCTTGCCGTCCAAAGGTGTTTGCTGGGTCTATTTCGGATTCCGCGATCATTTACTGTCATATAGAGTTGTTGTTTGCATCATATTCTGATGAATTGCTCAATAAAGATTGATTAGTAGCAGAGATATATAGTAAATTCTTCACATTTCGACAACATGGCTGTTTAAAAATAAGCATCACCATAACGATCAGTTTTTCCTTATTTCTCCGTTATTGGAAGAATTTGTTGGTTGATGGTAGGTTATGATTGATAACGATAAAAGATTGTGATTTTGTCACTGCGCATGCTCAGAATAACGATAACCACAATGGTATGGAAATTTAAGAGGTGCAAAACGTTTTTAAGATAAACTAACGCGCATCTTGTCTTGGTGACCCATTGTGAGGTTATGGAAAATGTCTGTCAGTTTACATCAGTTATTGCTGATATTCGAAAATGTTCAATAGTTTGGTGATTATTTTTCATCATTTCGCATATTTGGAAAATGGTCACTGCCCAATAACAGTGACGTGTGTTGCAAAAGCAACAATACGAAGAATAGTTGAAACCATCTGTTAAGATACCGATTTTTTCGCTACGCAACCGCTAAAGATATTTCCAGTTTATGAATGCAAAAGTGTTATTGAAAGCACAGTTTCAATGTTGAAAATGCAAGAATAATATGTTTAATAATTTTCTGACGAGGACTGATGATGAAAAAAAACACAAAAAAAAATAACATCTTTTAAATTTTGATTTCGTTTCTTATGAGAAACTATCACGCAAAAATTCAGCGCAAGCTTAGCTCAAGCACTTTCAGTCCTGTAACAATCAATCCTCTCAATTGGAAGCCTCGTTGGCTAAGCTTACCCGGAACTCAGAGTTCTGGAGCTTTTGTGGGGGGTTTATTTAAAATGGGCGCCAGAGATTCGTGCAGGTGAATCCCTCCCAGCCTTCGAGGTCTTCCCGATTCCAATTGAGTCTACTAAACAATTATGAGGTATGAAGTTATTGAACAAAAAATGCAAAATAGAGAAAAGTACGTAGCTGCCTTACTTACCGCCGACAAAACCAGGGATCTACTACCAACTCTCAAATCAAACCAGTTAATTAATTCCCAAGACACTTGCGTATATTGAAAGCCAATATTATCTTACACTGAAATACCGTGCCTACTTGCAGAGTACTCAAAACATACGACAGTATCGTATGTACTAGAAATCAGTAAATAATAAACTTATATTTTCCTAAAGCTCAGTGCAACTTTATAGACATAGATATATATATATATATATATATATACAGTGTGTCTGCTTAAGTTGGCCACATTTGGGAAACTTTTTTATCATTAATTTTAGGAAAAAAAGTTATTCTTTATAAAAAGTTCTGCATGTTCCAAAACCTAAAATGCAACCATCAGAAATTACATTTTTTCATTTGAATTAATGCATTGATTTAAATGTCCAATAATTAAAATAAGAGATTACTGTTTAATATTAATTTATTTATAAAATTTAATAAATTTAAAAAAGAAAAAAACAATCAATTTAATGGAAGTGTTTATTTTTCTTTATAAAAATTTTCGATATTGTCAAATTTTACTCTTGAGTGAAATTCATATTTTTTGACAAACCTCGTATACGACTGAGAAAATGTAATATCTGATGGTTGCATTTTAGGTTTTGGAACATGCTGAACTTAATAATAAAAAAGTTTCCCATATGTGGCCAACTTAAGCAGACACACTGTATATGCAATTTATGTAATGAATCCGCATCAAGAAAAAGGCTCAGTACAAATCCGCTATTCAATAATAAAAAAAAACGCTATTACCTTAATAACGTTATTCTATCAAATTTTCCATAATCAAACAAGCGAGCAGTTGAGCCGATTAATTTATAAAATGATCACTCACAAACTGAGTTGCCGCTATGTGACGTCACAACGCTTCACAAAAGTATTCATAAAAAAAAAGTAGGAAAATCCCGAATGTTTCCAACTGTCAATGGTTATTCCGGAAAAAAAACAATATATTGATACGGCTCACCGCAACAGCTTGCTAGTTTCCTAACTCCACCAAAACCAAAAACTCCAAAACAGTCTGTGTAGGCTGTACTGTACCAGTTCTCCAAACAGATAAACGATCTATATGGAAAACCTGTTATAGCATATTGAATAGTCATCATAATTGAACTGCACTTATCACCCAAATACAATAAAACCCAATAAAATGATCCCCAGAGTTGAACAAATCCACAGCTTAATATCAACAACCCCACAATATGTCAATTTCCCAAAATTTGAGGATTAACTGACCCACTTATCAGTCAAATTCCAGCCCAACCTGAACCCAGTTCAACTTGACTTGAGAAACAACATAGTCGTTTACATGAAAATCAATTAAATAGAAAAATACATTTTGCTCGAGTCACGACAAGTAACCAATTTGTCCATGATTGATATTTACCCTAATTGAGACTTGAAAAATAACCGACAATCTACCCCATAGTTCACTCAAAACGTTCGTCAAACGTGCAACTTCAATATAAAAACGAATGTCAACTCAATAAAAACGACATACCTTGACCGGTTTTTTTATTCAGGCCTCACACGAAGTAGTCAACAACTCCTCAATGCTTGATAATTAACCCCATGCTCAGATCAGGCAATTAGGGAATTGGAGTGGAGTAGATCAATCACGGTCGTGGTAGGGGAAGAAAACACCCTTAACGTGGTACCGGTACATCAGTCATGGTCCTAGGCCTGAATGCGTACAAACGTTAAAGAAAAAATGCTCAACTCAATGAAAGGAAAACGAGTTACCTGAATAGACTATCTTGGGGTTACTTATTTCCTACCCCTGGATCTAACACATGGAGATGTGAACGTCTTCCAACCGTTCACTACCAAGGTCAAGTTCGAAAAGGAAGATGCGTTAAATGAAAACTGACATCAGACATCAGCGACATCCAAGACTTCTCACCAGTGCGCTGTTGACAGTAAATCAAACGGCTACAGGGGAGATCGAAAAAGTAACATACCACGTTAATGTTGATAAATATAGAAATGGTTACCTGAATAGACTATCTTGGAGTTACTTATTACGAAAAAGTAACATACCACGTTAATGTTGATAAATAGAAATGGGACAAGCAGTGATAACGCTTTTGGCCCGTGATAAAACATTAGACATGGAAATAACTGTCATAATTATCATGATAATGCCAGCTCAATAGAAACAATATCCTTCGAGTGCAAACATCTTGAAAAAAGTTAGTACAAAAAAGTTATGACTTTTTTAATGAGTAAAAAAGTTTGTAAAGTTAGAGCCATATCAAGGTCCGATTGGTATTTCACATTTCAAACAATCCCGATAATCTACAAAATTTTAACAAAATAGCTAAATAATTATTATTCAAAAAGTTATTTAAAAAAATCAAAAATTAATATTTAACTTTGACATCCTGTGTCTTTCGAAATAGACGAAATAAGGGTCCTATAGCAATATTGTTTTCTAAGGAATCATCCATAATATCGTCGTTTTCAAAGCCATCCATGTTTATTTTCGAAATTTGCCATTTCAAATCACATTGCATGGATCACTTTGAAGAAGGTTACTCGTAGGCACTTCTACAAAGTATAGGTTCTATAACTTTTGTATTCAAAATGAAAGGAGAAAGCTATTTAAAAAATATATTAGAGCTTACAAAAAAAAGTTCTGACTATTCTAACACGTTGAGCGCCGCGTACCCATCGTCATTTCCATTTTACTTTTTGGGACACGTGCCCACCGGTGCCCACCTGCCAACAGAAAAATCAAGCTCGCGTGCTCACCCGTAGACACGTATTTTATCAATCAATCAATCAATCAAAAATGCTTTATTGTCAAAAAAAAACTCAAAGCAATTGAAAATATGAAATATAAAATAAAACATAAAATATGTACATCCCAATAAAATATAAAACATAGCAAAAGCTAATACAATAATCAATACAGGTGTACAAAAACAGTAGAAGAAACAACAGTGACAAAAGAACATTATCAAAAATTATCACACAGATATTCATCAACAGAGTAGTACGGACGTGACAATAAAAATCTCTTAACTCTGCGTTTAAATAGTTTTTCATCAACAATACTTCTTGAGGGTATAGGTTGATGGTTGAAAAGTTGTCTATTACGAAAAATAAGTGGGTCTTTTACTTGGGTACTCCTAGGACTTGGAATTCCTATATTCAAGTTCTGTCTAGTGCTATGATGGCTATTATTAGGGTTCGACAAGACAACAAATCTTGTCTTGATAATGATTTTCTTGTCTTGTCTTGAAAAAAAAAGAAAAATCAAAAAAATCTTGTCTTGACGCTTTCTCCTATCTTGTCTTGATTCAAGAAATTTCAAGATCTTGAAAAATCTCAGTCTGAAAGACCCTGACAAAAGTTTTGGAGTCTTGGGGAAAGTCAAAATAAAAACAAGGACTTCCAAATTGTACGCATATGCATTGCCTTCCTCCCATAATATCTGGGTACTCCATTGTCTGAACTTATCAAAGTAGGTACCGTAGAATGCGGTCACTTTGATCTGCGGGGGTTACTTTGACACCTTTTTTTTATCTTCTATTCATTTTATAGGTTTTTTCAATTTTCCCAGATATAGCTCTTTGTTATGGACTTGTAACAAAGCGACAAATAGTAAAAATCCTCCATAATTAAACAAAGACGTGGATATCGAAGTAACCCCCCGCATGTCAAAGTATCCCCATTCATTGCTGGTTTCGAAAGTCCCGGAAAATGTATGAGACACGTGTTTTTTCTATTTCTTATCAGGGCCGATTCTGCAATCCAAGTATATTCTTGGAATAAGCAATACTCCGTATAACCCCATATTATTATCAATGGTTATACGGAGTATTGATTATTCCAAGGAAATACTTGGATGGTAGATCGGCCCTTAGTCGGAAATTGACGAAGGTATAACGCTAAGGAATATACTGAAAAGCTGAACTATGACGTCACAACATGCTCAGTATATCTAAATATACAATTTGAGACGGATAACTTTTGGAAAGATGATATTTGAACGAAATACACAAAAACGTGTCGGTTTTTTCGCGATTTTATACAGTTTTCATTAATAGATTATTTACGGTATTTATTAGTGAATATTTTCAAGATTTCCTGATTTTTTGTCAAGAAATCTTGACATTGACATAAAATTTCTTGTCTTGTCTTGAATTCGAAAATCTAGTTCTTGTCTTGATATTGTCAAGAAATTGGCGAACCCCACATATTCTATTTGGTTGACATGGTTCCAAACGATTGTCTGGTCCCAGGAAGTACAAAAAAAACTTTTGGGCTAGGCAGTTTAAGTCGTTGAGGTTTTGTTGTGCACGTAGTCCCAGAAAGTAAAATGGAAATGACCACCGGTGGGAACGCGGGGCTCTACAAGTAACACTGAAAATAATTTTGTTCGTAAGATCAATGAACCCCGTTAATCGAAGTCTGTTTATTGGTACAACGAACAATTTTATAATGTTGATAAAAAGGCTCGTTCAGTGAATCATCAGAGATTATTGGTTAATGAAAAGGGTTATTAGTTCAATGAATTACTATTCATTATTGTTTTCCTTGCTTAGCTACTGTCCTTCTTCATTGATTCAACGAATCCTGTTTATTGTGTCGATAAACACAGTACATTCAGTTAGTTTTCATAAATTAATGAACAATATTCATTAGGCAAATGAATAATGAGCTTAAATTCAAAAATGTATTCGTTATATTGATGATTCAGTTTGACAAATAAATGAACATGTACATTGGTTCAACGAAATATGTTGATTAATATAACGAACAATTGTTAATCATGCCAATGAATACAATCATCAACTTAGAGGTTTCTTTTGTAGCAACCCATTTTTCTGGTGACAATTTCATGTGCTCACTGATTACTCTTCTCTACCTTGATAATCATTTTTGATAGTGGTCAAAGTGATATTTAAAAGCTCCTTTTGATGGTATTTTGAGTGCAGAATGCAGAAGATGGGCTCTTATGCTGCCAATGTGCGTTGTAATGATGAGCCAGATACCTATTTTACTGATTATGGTGAGTGGTCTCAAAGAGTTACCTTACTTAATTCAATATTACGTGTTATTAACTAATTAAGAGAAATCCTATTGTGTTTCTATTCTGCAGCCACTTCTGGCGAACTATGGTGAGAAAATCTTACCAGCGGTCTAAAGAGTTTGATTCTTGAGCTATCATGAATTAGGTTGAAATGATCTGCCGCCGCCCCTTTTTCTGAGTGATGGAGATTGAGGAATGACTCACCATCAGTAGTCTAAAGAGTTTGACACTTGTTAAATGATCTGCTACAGCTCACTGTTCCTATAGCGTAGTTTAACTATATTGGTATGAAACTTAATCATACATGTGGTATGTGAGTTTGGTTCTTGTTAATGAAGTGATCTCGAGTTATGAGTATCTAGTTAAGGCTCAGAGTTCCGGTCTTTCGATTATAACAGGGGTCCGGCGGTAAGACCTTCGTCTCTCGCATCTCCCCCGCTGCACAAATCTGAATAGATTCAGAGTTCCGTGGTTTGAAGGTGGCGTGAATTCCAGGGCCAGTCTTGCGTTATTTTATTTACTGGGTTGAACGATGTTTTTCCCATAAGGGTTTCCGCGTGATTTCATTAGTAATTCTCAAATTAAAAACGCCAATTTGAAGGTTTTCATGTTAAGTGTTTTTGGTTTATTTTTCTATTGCTGTTAAACAGTGATTTGTGTGTGTAATGCTTATATCAAAATTAAGCCTACAATTGAAATAAATAAATATATTAGAGCGAGTATACAGTGAGGACGTAAATGGTCCCCCCCCCTCTAACTTTTGAACGCATTAATATTTTTGGCTCAAATTTGGAGGTGTTGTTCAGGGTAGGCTTTACTAAGTTTTGACCTCCAAAAAAATTTTCATCTGTCAAACTGACAGCTGGGCACCATTTTGAAACAAAAAATTAAATGGAAAAGGGGGTCATGTGATACTTTATTTGAAAGGTCCTTCCATTCTCTTTTCACCCCCAAAGTTTGAAGTCCTTATTATTTTTATAAGGAATTAATAATTAAATAATTTTGCATGATTTCGTTCTTAATATTATCTTTAGTATTAGGTTTTTTTGAATTTTTTTATTAAATACTGTTGTGGAAACAATCATTTATGTTATAGGTTAGTTTTTTCATTGTTAATAAAGTTCTCAAAAGAATTAGAGATAATATTTTGACCCAAATAATTTATTTTCGATATGGCGCCATTTCCTTAAGAAAAATGCTAAGGACCTCAAACTTTGGGGGTGAAAAGAGAATGGAAGGACCTTTCAAATAAGGTACCACATGACCCCCTTTTCCATTTAATAATTTGTTTCAAAATGGTGCCCAGCTGTCAGTTTGACAGTTGAAATTCTTTTTTGGAGGTCAAAACTTAATAAAGCCTACCCTGAACAACACCTCTAAATTTGAGCCAAAAATATTAATGCGTTCAAAAGTTAGAGGGGAGGGGGGACTATTTACGTCCTCACTGTATTAGTACCAACACAAAAAATACTTATTTACATTATATTTTTTTGCTTCAACCTACTCACGAGCCTACTCACCACAGTATCAAATAATGTATGTAATATTTTATCTTTTTATTTAAATAATTTGTTGGTTTGTTATAAACTGTGGAATACCTAATCTTTTTAAACCAAATAAATATTATGTAAATTGAAAATTTATTATGTAGTACAGATTTTTTTAATTATAAACTAAATTGAATGTTTCTCGTTCATTTAAATTTCAGGGGTTTGTTTTGTGAGAAAACCTTTGGACACATCGGTTTTTATTTTTGATTGCGGTTTATTTAGTGATGATGATTTTATGTGTACAGAGTGAACAAAAAATAAGTTACGACCATCAACTTAATTTTTTTCAAATGGAAACCCCCCATTTTCTATTTTATTGTCGAATTCTACATCAAATTCCAAGCAATATGATGATGATGATAATTTTATGTGTACAGGGTGGACCAAAAATAATTTACGACCATCAACTCAATTTTTTCAAATGGAAACCCTTTCTTGATTTTATTTACGAATTCTGCATCAAATTCTAAGTAAGTTTCATGTACCATGTCCTTAACCTTACCCCAATAACAGTTATCGAGAATTTTACGATTGTTCAGAAATTATTTAAATTTGATCAATCGTGAATTTCTCGATGACTGTTGGTGCGTTAGCTTAAAAACATGGTACATGAAACTTACTTGGCATTTGATGTAGAAAAAATAAAAAAAGGGGGTTTCCAGTTAAAATCATGAAGTTGATGGTCGTAGCTTATTTTTCGTCCAACCTGTAACACATGAAAATATCATCATCATATTATTGGGAATTTGATGTAGAATTCGAAAATGAAATAAAAAATGGGGGATTCCATTTGAACAAATGAGGTTGATGGTAATATCATGGAAACGATATCAACAAACTCAAAAGATTCCGTCATAGAAAAGTGGCTAATAATAATAATAATAATAATAATAATAATAAACTTTATTTCAGAATTATGTTTACATGAAACACAGAATGAAATGACGTCAAACAGCAAAAAATATTCTACAATCTACCTATAACTATCACAAAAATCGCTCAAGCTGTAAGGCTCTAGTTCCACCAGATACTTCTTTATTTCTTTCTTAAATAATTTAACTGAGCTTATTGCCTAAGATTATCATTATATTATATTCCGAGTTATATTCACTTTTCTATGGTGTCAGTGTTTAACGCGTATTAAGTGTTAATGTATTTGTATTGAGATGGATGGAAATTTGAAATATTAAATGAATAATTTAGTCGTAAATAAAGTAGAAGGGTATACCTACTACTCGCAGTTACTATCCTCTGGATTAATAGCTATCATTATAGACGAGATTATAGACTTGTGGTATATAATACTATTTTCATGATCTATTTATCCTTGTTAACACATACTGTAGGTATAAGTACTTATTACACCTATTTCATTTTAAAATATATAAGTATAAGACATGCATACCTTTCTTAGCCATGTCTACGCCAAGATTTTTTTAAATGTTATTCGGAAAAAAAACAAAAGTAAGTCTTCCAATGATAGGAAATATTTCTGAGGGAGGCAAACAAAATTATTAACATCAGTTAAGGAAAACAATGCTGATAATAATTATTGTATTACGAAATAGAAAAAAAATGTTTATTACATTATTATATGTATTTGCTATCTCTTACTTTAATCAGAAAAGATTTTCTTCATTGAACTAAGTACTTCCTGAAAATAAAATACCCGAGTATTTTGAACCAAAAACTACTCCGGAACCAAAACGGCTGAGTCATGTGAACGAAACTGAATATTATTCATAAAATCTTATATTGACCATCCCAAGAGCATCAATTCTCCGCTATATCCCCCATAGAACCAACATACCTAATTTACCTATATACCGAATTTGAATCAAATTCATTGAGAAATAACAAAATTATGCGGACATAACTTCACTAAATTAAAAATACATCAACTATATTCTCCTCCTTCATAGAACCTACATAATAATTTACTTAATCACAACAAATCCATTGAAACATAACGAAACTATGGAAACATAACTTCACCACATTAGTTTTTTTTCACTTTCCAAATTGAATTTCAAATAGAACCTATATACAAACATGATCTAAGCAAAAATAATAAAACAATGCGAAAGTAAACTCATTGAATCAATTTTTTCAAAATTTACTTACCTTAAAAATCACCGAAACGGTTGTTAAAACATTTATGGACGTATAAGAAATGGCATCCCATTTTAGAATGAAATATAAGACATGCATAGTTTTTTTAGCCACGCCTAGTATAGAAATATTGTTCAAACTGTCTAAAATTCTTTGGCAAAAAAAAACAAAAGTACGTCTTCTAATGATAGAAAATATTTCTGAGGTAGGTGAACAACATTATCAACATCAGTTAGGAAAATCAATGCTGATAATCAATGCCTATCAACAAAAAATCCTTATTATATTCCATTATCTCGTACTTTGATCACAACATTTTTTCTCATTTTAAGTAGGTATACTTTCCAAAATTTAAATATCGGAGCATTTCCACCAAAAACTACTCCGGATTCAAAACGGATCAGTTATGTGGACGAAACTGAATAATAATCATATTCTCTTATATTGGTTATCCTAAGAGCATCAATTTTCCAAGACCATTAAAAAACACAAACCGGTCCTGATATCATAAGACAAAATCCAAGCTAAACAGCTGATACTTAAAATACGCCCCAATGTCGAGTTCGAATAATAATCTGTGATGTCGCCACTGAATGGTGTCAAAATGAGTGATAATTGGTAATGTGAAGGTTTTGAAATACGCACTTTATTTGTAAACGGCAAAACATTTCTCTGTGATTTTTGTTCAAGCCTTTCACCAAATGTTCAATACACGTCCTATACTTTATTTCGACCAGATAAAATAAGTAAAAAGTTCAGAAAATGGCGGTTAAAGTTGATCAACTTTGAGCAAAAAATCTTTTATATTTCTGATCAATTTCAAAACTTTTTATTAAGTATAGGACATTAATCAAGGCTTTGTCTATAACTAGAAAAAAAAACTTTTTGGTAATGTCAACAGATGTGTTGGAAAAACGTGTATTTCCGAACCACTTTTAGGCCGCTCAAAAGCTCGCGGGACTCTGAACCTTAAATAATCATTCATAGGGCTATATCGACTTGCCACGGCCCTTCTTTGAGGCGATTGCGTTAGAGACTAAACATATAACGCGTAGGTTTCACATATCGACTTGACGCATTTGGCTGTGAGATGATATTAAAATTGATTAAAGAAGAAAGCTATTTGTGCCAAGTTATATGGTTGTCCTGCAGCCTAGGGACGCCTTGGGGGACGCCCCATATTGTTGTTTATTTTTGGATTATGTGTAGAATGCTACACCAATTCTTGTGTGATGGTCTACTTATGATCAAATAATATAATATAATGGAATGTCTGTATTTGACTTGCATTGTATTCGGAGGTTGATAATCACATTAGAGGAAGTAATATCACTGGCATTGTACAGTAGTATAGATTTTACAATTGGTATATTTCTCTTATTTTGATTTTAGTGTAACCCATATTAAAATATCTTAAACGTGACAAAAACCTCAAGGTATGTTAACATCAATAAGAAAGGTGACTCAACCTACTTTTTAGTTTCAGGTGCGTTTGTTCTGGCCAAGAGTGAAGCTGAGTTCGGTGAACCGGTCAAATATTTATTTGTTATTGTCACACATAAGTCCTGACAATTGTTTGGAGTGAATTTTACTCAACACTTTGAATCAATAAACGCATTTATTGACTCAACGAACGTTCAAAAACTGATGTAACTTATTCGTTGAATGTTTTTATTACTTCAATGACTTGTACATAAGATTTAAAGGATTTCATTGGTCCAAACCAAAATTGCCGGGAAAAAGGCGAATTTCAGAAAAGACCATTCAGTCTTATTCAGTTTTCCGTTGCGTCAAATTGTCACGCGTGTGGTGTCGAAGTTCAAGTTGGGATTTTTGAAATTCAGAAGGTATTTTCCGAGAAAGGTATTTATTTTCAGTTTACAATCTTCTAGTATGCAGTACTTCATTTGCAGTGCTTCATTTTCGCTATGCAGACTTCAAGCTGTCGTCAGCAATGAAGGGGGCCATATTCCACATTGAATTTTTCTAGCAAAGAAAATACTTTTTGTTGTTACGAACACTTAGATACTTATGAATATTTTAAAATGTTATTTTTTTGAAAAAGAGGTTACCATCAATGTTCAAGAAAATATCTTGCTATTTTGTATACCCTTATGTTAAATATTTTTATTATTTCCTGTGTTATTTTTCTACATTCACCTGTAACTATCTCTTGAGTGTTTATGATTAGAAATAGGAGGTTTCCCGGATGAAATTATGTATCTTTCATGCCAATAAATGTTTTACTTACTATATTTTGTATTTCTAGCATTTCCAAAGTGAGTATAGTGGTTTAACTATAATCAATGTGTTGATTGGATTGATGAACCTGGTAACTGGATCAACGAATGCATTCATTAGATTCACGAATGAAGATTTTGGAATCAATGAGCGTGTTCATTGAATCATTTATTAAACCCGTTTACTGGAATTAACGTATACGTTCGTCAGTTTAACGACTGAAAATTATAAGAATAATGAACGCGTTCATTGAATCAATGAATACGTTCGATTTATGAATAAAAAATAAAGAATCAATGGAAACGTTCATTAATTATTAGATATGTTCGTTAACTCAATCAAGAATGTTTATTGAGTGATGAATTTATACACATCGGATAATGTACAAGTATTCGTTGGCTCGATAAACTCGAAGCTCGAAAAACGATGAATCCGTTCGTTGAGCCAATGTGTTTTTTATCAATAATACATACCTTTTTGGTTCAGTAAAAAACCATACCAAGCTCAGAATTGAAATTCGCATGTCAAACAATCCTGATACACCAAATTAACCTAATTATTTAACAAGTTATTTTGAAAAAATAAAAAATCAAAATTCAACTTTCACACCCTGTATTCCTGTATCTCTGTTATTATCAACTTCTGGAATCGACAAGTTAGGGTCTATTTCAATATTTTTTGTGATAAGTCTGCTGTCACCTAATTCTTTCATATTATTCATTCTATATTATGAGTTGAAACCATTTAAATTGTGAACTGGAATGAAGATGATAACAATCATAACGTAACACAGAAACAGGTTATAGGTAAATAAAAGTGAGGATGCTGAAAATAAAACTAATATTTCAGTTAGATCCCTTGATAGTCTAAGATACGGTGTTAGAAATATCTACCCTCATCTGTTCTTTGATGCTAATAAAGTTTAAATAATGTTAGATAATTTTTTCAAAAATAGATTGCGAATGGGTTGCCTAGCAAAATCCGGGGCTTTACTTTTATACAGGGTGTTACAAATTTCAATGTTAACCATCATACCTTGAAAACGGTGGGATATACAGAAAAGTTCATACTACGACAAAGTTGCGCATTTTGTTAATCAATAAAATGCCTTTCGAAAATCCACAAAATTTTGAATACCTCTGAAGATATTCGCGAAACAAAGAAAGTTTTTAGAATGGTTTTTGAGTTTTCCTATGTTTTTTAGAAGAAATATTTCAAAATAAATATCACATCTTCATAGCCACTTTTCCTCCTCTACAGAATGGTGTCATCAAATTAATGATCCGACGTTTCGTCTTCGAGCAATCATCATCAAATTTGTTTCTATCCTTTTTGAGTAGGCCAACAATTTCGTTCTACGTTTCAATTCCTGTCACGACGTCATATCACACTTAACATTTATTCAACGTTTCGAACTAATTTAGTCATTATCGATGTGAATTTATGATGGTTGTGAAAATATAATAATATAATACCTAAAATATAATAATATGAAAAATATCCAACAAACTTGTCTTGTAGAGAGAAAAAATACACTGTAAATGCGAAATCAATCAAAAGCAGGAAGAGATTAGAAAAACCGTCATTTGAAAACCAACAGTTTTTGAATTTGGAAATTTGAATTTTTGAAATTTTCTTTTCCTGCCTTGACTAAGGGGAATGGATCGAGAAAGACTCTACACTTATATTGTATTTTTTCTTCTGTAAAAGGTGACATATTTTCTGATTCGACGTTTCGTTCCTTTCCAAACTTGATCAATTCATATTGATGATTGTGTTATTAGCTCGAAACGTCAAATAAAGGTCAAGTGTTATATTAGGCCAGTCAAATTGTCATCGAACATTGAATATGGATATTAGGGGATTAATTAGGGTGGTTCCACATTTTTGATATTTTGTTTGGGTTGGAACACAAATGCTTATTTGAAGATTTTGAATTCTCGTCCCCTCCGCTCACGCCCTCATCTTAAAAAAACTCCTAAATATTTTTTCAAAATAGCTCCCAAAGTAATTTAGCTGACAAAAAAGTGTGCTATCATATTAATACTAGCTAGTATTCACTTACATTATTGATTCACCTCAAAAAATATATGTGCATTTGTCAAGCTCACCATCGAAGACGACGCGAAAGGAAGGGAGCCACTGTATGCCAATGTGCTTATATTTCAAAGCATTAAAAATTACTGCAAGCTAGGGTGTTTAAAATCAATCAGTCATTTATTATAACCATAAACTCATAATAACATTGAAATTATGATTTCACGTCTCGGTTAACGACTATTTCATTTGTTGTTCGAAATATGTATAAGCTCAAATCTTAAGAAAACTGTTAACTCAGCAATTTCTTTTGCTTCTCAATATGTCGCTGTTTGTGTGGTTGGTATTTTCAAAAGTGTGGAAGAGAAAACCCCTGACACTTCTCACTCAACGACATCATTTTAACATGGATTTACTCATGTGCCATTATCCATCCATGCTATAAGTGGCTGCGATACAACTTCAACGCTGTTTGGCCAAGGCAAACAGAAATATTGTAAAAAATGATGTGGAACAAAGTCTTCAATCTCACAAATTCCTACTGTTTATTCAAGTATTTATTATGTGACTACCAGTTTCGGGGTCTACACTTTGCACCCCATCCTCAGGTCATCGAAACTAAAGGCTATAATATCAAGAAGGGGGCTATTAGTAACTATCAAACTTATCTAACCTCAACTTATACTTACAATATTCAAGTTACAAGGACGTCATAAGATACATAAAAAACATTGAAGGACCTCACATGCAACATGGGGAAACATACATTTGTAGAAAGGACAAAAAACGTTGTAACTTGTAACATGAGGGTCAAGTACGCCCTTCAGATGAACAATGAAGAATGTGCTAAATCACGTTGGAAAATAGAATGTAACCTAACTTAAAAGATGAAATGGCTTAACATAACCTAACTATTTGGTACTTAAATGCTACTCGAGAAATGGGATGTCTAAACTTGTTATGAAGAGAGTGTTCATGGTATGAGATAAGTGTGTCAAATTAAAGATGAGAAGATTGGTGTATAGTTTAGGTTTATTTGTGCATTGAGAGTTAGAGAATCATTATTTTTAAAGGATCTATGAATTTCCAAGAGTTCTAAATTGTTGAGTTTATGTCCTTTGTTAGCAAAGTGTAAAATCTTAAAGTTGTCTCTACTGTCGAATGTATGGTTGTTGTCCAAAAGGTGTGAAGCAAAATGAGAAAAACCAGTAGAATTACATTTCAGACATCTTAAGTGTTCTTTCAACCTAGTAGAAAAATTTCTATAAGTTCTCCCAATATACTCAGCCGAACAATCCTTGCATTGAAGTCGATACACCCCGCTACGTTCCATAGGGTCTGTTTTGTCTTTATTATTGACGAAAAAATTACTAAGAGAATTAGATGATTTAAATGAAATATTCACGATAGGTTTGAATATATTGGCAATTTTGTTCGATAAATTATCAACAAATGTTAAGGACCTGTATTGTCTTATAGTATTGTCTTCACTTGAATTCTGTGGGTAGACCTGGTTCTGTAGTTGGTTGTTTCGTTTTTTGGTTAATAATTTAGTTACTAAGTTATGAGGATAACCATTAATTTCAGCAATTTGGTAGATAGTATTTAATTCTTTTTTAAACTCATACTCACTTAAAGGGATTGTTAAGAGTCTGTTTAAATAACTATGGAAGGCAGCAAGTTTGTGTTGGATAGGATGAGAGGATTCATTGTTAATGACCAGGCCTGTATGTGAAGGTTTTCTAAAAATGCCAAATTCTATATTGTTATTAGATAAAGTGAGAGTTAAATCTAAGAAGTTTAGTTGGTTATTATCATTCTGTGTTTCAAGAGTAAATTTTATAGATGGGTGTTGATCATTAACATAATTGAGAAAATCGTTTAAATTGTTATCATTGTTGTTCCAAATGATCAGAATATCATCAACATATCTGGCATAGAACTTCATATTATTAGAGAAATTGTTATCATTTAAAATATTTTTAGTTTCAAAATTGTGCATGAAAAGGTCTGCTAGAATTGGGGATAAGGGTGAACCCATTGCAAGTCCTTCTTTTTGGGAATAGAGATTATTCTCAAACACAAAGAAATTTTGATCAAGGCAAAGTTTTAATAAATTGAGAAAGTCAGTCTTTTCAAAAACAGTTATCTTAATACTTCTATTTTTGAAATGTTTGTGAATAAGTTGGACACATCCAAGGAAATTAAAATGTCGTTATTTGTTAGTTGTATACCTTCCAATTTTTTAATAAGATCTACGTTATTCTTTATGCAATGAGAAAATTTATTATTGTAAAATTGTTTTAATTCCATATTAATATATTTAGATAATTCATATGTAGGAGTACCTCTAAACGAAACCACAGGCCTTATGGGGATTTGTTCAAAAACATCTGATTTGTGTATCTTCATCAAGCCATACAGTCTAGGTTTAATAATTTGGCTAGGTAAAAGTTTTCTAATTGAGTCTTGATCTAAAAAGTGAACTGACGATCTAATGGTTTGTTTAAGTTTGGTAGTGAATGTATTGATGTTGATTTAAGTTTTCGAAAAGTTATTGTCTACAATGAATTTTTCCACTTTGGACACGTAATCATTCTTATCCACAAAGACTACACAGCTACCTTTATCAGCTTTTGTGACAGTAAGATTGTTAGATTTGATTTTATTCTGAATGTCTTTTATTAATTTTTTATTGAAAGAGCCTGCACTGACAAATTCTTTATAGTTTTTGATATTATGTTTTTCTTTTCTAAGGACTGTTTTTATATTGTCTCTGTAAGTATTTTTCTCTTCTACATCCTCAATATTCAAAGATTGGATCACTGACTCCGCTTCGACACTCAAGGTTTCAAGGTTATGTAGGGCTAAATTTTTTGTAAGAATATAAGGGTTATAATTCAGACCTTTGCTAATCAAGGAAATTTCCTGTTCTGAGAAAACTGTATTTGAATAGTTAATAAAAAGTTTGTGAAATTTATGAGTAGAAGTGGAAGTTTTAGCTGTATTAGATGGGGTAATTTTTTGAGATTTGTCATTTTTTGATTTTTTGATTTTATTCTGAAGTTTTTTGTATTGTTTCTGTCTAAGAAAATTAACCGTGGAATGAACACTCTGTAAAAAATTGTCAAATTCAAACAAGTTTATACTCACCCTGAGTTTGTCATACAAACATTTCAATTGGCAGTCCAAAATCAATAAAGATTGGTACGTCTTCTAGAAATATTGTAGTTTATTTCTCAAATATCCACAATTGGTAAGTAAAGCAGCGTCGTTCCACAATCCTAGTTCAACAACTGTGGAAGTTGCCAGAATAAGAGAAAGTGTTCTCGTTGCTTTGTATGGGGGTGATCCAGCAACTGACCACCTTGATCAACTGCGGTATAACACTTTTGTTAAAGCGGTGGCCAAAACTTAATTTGACCTCGCTAGATCGCCACCAACAGCGGATGCTGCCCAACTTCATACTAAGAGAAGTTACCACCAGATACAAAAATGGCTAGGATTTGACAAAAACCCTCTGGACTGGGGTTGGACCATAGAAAAGTGATTAAAATATACTTATTATATCCACTTTTCTATGGATTGGATGCAGACTTCATCTGGTCTCTTCCCTACAAAATCAGAGAAAAATGCAGCACCAGAATCTCTTCTTCAGTGCATTTCATGTACAGGGTGATTCACTATATTTTGACCCCCCCTCTAACTCATTCTATACAAAGTGTACAGAAAAAAGTTGTTTGGTTTATACTAAATTGTGTTAATTTAGCAGTATCATTTGTACAGGGTCTCCCCAGAGCTGTCCGCAGCACCCAACTTTAAAATTTTAATTGGGACAGCCTGTTTTTCATTTTTAAATTTTACGTTAACATCTAAGTCAAATGTGTATGAGGTATATTTATCTTATCTCTTGTGGCTTTTGAGATAAAGGCTGTTAAATTTTGTGGAAAATCCAATATTTTGACCCACTCTAACTCATTTTACACAAGGTGTAGAAAAAAAAGTGTGATTCAAAAGTTGATTGGTTAATGATGATTTTTTCAAATCGGGCTTTATCATCAATACAGGGTGCCACAAAAGCTGCTAACAACACCCAACTATAAAATTTTAGAAAAGACACCCTGTATTTTATTTTATTTTCAGATCATACGTCAAATTCTAAGTCAAATCGATATAAAATGAATCTATCGTAACTTTTGCCACTTTTCTAGAATCATTTTATCTATTTTTCAATTTTGTGAAAAATTCTAAATTCTGGATTTGTATCTTGACAACCATATTGAATGAAGATTGCTTTGAAGCTTGAGTCTGCCTTATAAAAGATAAAAAAAATTCTAGATTAGTTCAAAAACAGCTGCTTCACATTTTAAAAGGCTCATGCTTTATTATGAATTGTAGCTCTAAAAATAAGGCAAAATCCAACAGCATTTATCTCAAAAACGGCCAAAGATAAAATAGATATATCTTTTACAGATTCAACTTAGAATTTATCGTAGAATTCAAAAATGAAATAGAATACAGGATGTTCCACGTAAAATTTTAAAGTTGGATGCTGTGGTCAGCTTTTGGGACACCCTGTATAAACGATTCTACCAGATTTAAAGGATTCAGTATAAACCAAACAACTTTTTGAAAAAACTTTTTTTTGTACACCTTGTATAAAATGTGTTAGGGGGAATTTCGTATTTTTCACAAAATTTAACAGCCTTTATCTCGAAAACGGCAAAAGATAAGATATACAGGGTGTTTCCTAACCTTTATGACAAAATAAAAGGGGTGATTCTTCGCTTAATTTTAAGACGAAAATGTGGTATAACTTTTTTTCGAATTTCGCTTTGTTTCCAAAATACAGGGTCTTTAATTTTTTTTTTTTTTTATTAGTTTTTTATTTTTAATTAATTAAACTTTTACTTGATTTTGTTGAAGTTTGGTAACGGTATTTATAGTGATAACGGGCTCATTTTGCCATGAACAAATAAAAATTATCAAATACAGTGGCGTCCCGAGCGGCACTTCAACCAAGATTATTGGGAAAAAAATGTACGCCACTGACTTTTTGTGTCATTTTCATTTTTTTCTCAGGTTATTCAACTAAAAACGCAACTTTTTGATCTCTTGAATTTTTATCGTATCTTGCGTAATTTTTGAGATAAACCACTTTATTGCATGTCTCTGGACTACACAAAAATAACAATATGATGCAAAGTAGGCTTTTTGCTTCGATCCATGGCAACCACATTATTTGTTTTCTTCATGAAATTTGCCTACTGTATGAAAGTTTCCAATAATGTATTTAAGTAACTATTGTTTTTCAATTTATTCGTTAAATTACGTTCTCTTCATAATGGCTGAGTTTACCAATCAAGAAATGTCTCAAATGCATTTTATGTACGGTTTAGCGGATGGAAATGCCCGAGAGGCGAGACGTTTGTATGCAGAACGTTTTCCTAATAGACAAGTACCATGTTCGGCAACATTTACAAGGTTACATCTCCAGTTAGAGGAAACAGGTAGTTTTGCAAAAAGCCAAATAGGCGGCCGACCACTTACAGTTAGGACCGCCCAACTTGAGGAAGAAGTCTTGATCATGGTAGAAGAATCTCCAAACATGAGTACTAGGAAAATTGGAAGTGAATTAAATGTGAGTCACAAAACAGTCTGGAGTATCTTAAAAGACTATTTACTCTATCCTTACCACATACAAAGAGTACAAGCTTTGTTGCCCAGAGACTTTCCAGCTCGTGTGGATTTTTGTAACTGGTTTCAAGAAATTTCTTTACGAGTACCTCATTTTTTCTAGAGATGGAATAATGAATTTTCACAACAACCATGTTGGGCAGAAGAGAATCCTCATGCTATCGTCGAAGGACATCACCAGTATACATTTTCATTTAATATTTGGGCAGGGTTTATTGGAGATGTCTTAGTTGGACCGTATTTTTTCCCAAATCGACTTTCTGGTCAGGTCTATCACAACTTCCTTAGAGATGAATTACCCGAATTGATGGAAGCAGTGCCATTGAGAACGCGATCTCTAATGTGGTTCATGCATGACGGCGCTCCCCCTCACTTTGCAATTTGTGTTCGAAATTATTTAGATCAGCAATATCCTGATCGTTGGATCGGCAGAGGAGGACCTCACCCATGGCCACCACGTTCACCGGATCTGAATCCATTAGATTTTTATTTTTGGGGACATCTTAATCAACTTGTTTATAGCACTCCCATTCAATCCGAAGAAGACCTATGAATGCGTATTATTAATGTATTTAATACGATTTCTGCCAGTCCCGAAATTTTCCGTGTGGTGAGAGATAACTTAGCACGTCGTGTACATGGATGTTTACTGGCTCGTGGAGGACATTTTCAGCAGTTTATTTAACTTTTTTTAATTTATTTAGTGTTTTTGAATTCTCCATTAAAATGATTATAATTGATTGCTGTATTTGTTAGAAAATTCAACATCAGCGATAAAATTACTTTTTGCGTCAAAACTCACTCGACTAGATTTAATTTTTTATCTCAAAAATTAGGCAAGATACGATAAAAATTCAAGAGATCA
Organism: Orchestes rusci; assembly: GCA_958502075.1. NCBI lineage: Eukaryota > Metazoa > Arthropoda > Insecta > Coleoptera > Curculionidae > Orchestes > Orchestes rusci. Next base: position 55,902,788 of record OY293305.1, on the reverse strand, counting down.
AAAAGTTGCGTTTTTAGTTGAATAACCTGAGAAAAAAAATATTAAAATGACACAAAAAGTCAGTGGCGTACATTTTTTTCCCAATAATATTGTTTGAAGTGCCGCTCGGGACGCCACTGCATTCGATAATTTTTATTTGTGTATGGCAAAATGAGCCCGTTATCACTATAAATACCGTTACCAAACTTCAACAAAATCGAGTAAAAGATAAATTAATTAAAAATAAAAAACTAATAAAAAAAAAAATTAAACACCCTGTATTTTGAAAACAAAGCGAAATTCGAAAAAAAATTATACCACATTTTTGTCTTGAAATCAAGTGAAGAATCACCCCTTTCATTTTGTCCCAGAGGTTAGGAAACACCCTGTATATACCCTCCACAGATTTGACTTAGAATTCAATGAGGAATCCAAAATGAGATAAAGGGCATCCCATTTGAAATTTCAAAGCTGGGTGCTGTGGAAAGCTTCTGGGACACCCTGTATAAATGATACTGCCAGATTTAAAAAAATTAGTATAATCCCAACAACTTTTGTATCAAACTTTTTTCCGTAGACTTTGTTGAAAATGAGTTAGAGGGGGGGTCAATATAGTGGATCGCCCTGTACGTGTAAAAAAGGTTGTATGAATGCGTGTGAATGCATAAAAGCCGGCATGCATTGCTCATTAATATGCAAACATTGCAACGGCCAGTCGTGCAAAAATGCAATGCTAGTCAACTTGGACAACGAAGCTGAAAAAGTTGCTCCAGGATCAGTTGACATGGTTGATGAGCTAGAGTGTGGTGACATCAATTTCGAAATGATGCCATGCGATACTATGCGAAATAGAAGCAGTTAAAGTGATGATGCGGGTACTTTTGTTGTATTTTTTTTAACATGTATAAATAAATGTTGTACCTACGTACTTTGAATCTTGTTCGAATAATCATTTAATCATAATCCAGTAAAAGACATTTCTTATGTGATAAAATAAACGTATTCAATTAGCGAATGATCCAAAAAACCAAAAAGGCTTAAAATCTTTATTTTTCATATTTTTGAGAAAATGTATCAATATTCAAAATACTATATCTCGAGACCGATTACAGCCAGATAATCTCTTTTTGACTCAAGTTGTACATAGATAATTTACTGTTTAAAAAACGTTAGCACAATTTTTTTTGTTGGAGCAATACTTTTCGAGATATGTTCAAAAAATCGGAAGAATTACAAGAATGTAGCATTTTTTTAGGATAGGGGGCTAGCGGAGGGGGGGGGGATCTAAAAACTTGAATTTAGTACTAGAGTTTCAACCCATAAAACATATCAAATCTTGAAACTACACCAAATAATGTAACCATATCCAATATTTTCACTGGCCTATATTATGTCGTTGGAATCAGAATCAGAATAAAAGTATATCAAGCGTAGAACGAGATTTTTCATCCATAAAAAAAAGTTGTCGATGGTTGCTCGGAAACGGAACGTGAGATCATAAATGTGATAACGCCATTTTGCAGAGAAAATAAGTATTTCTTCTTATAAACCCAGGAAAACACGAAAACCGGTTTACATGATTTCGGTTTTTTCCGGAAGTATTCGAATTATTTTGGATTTCCCAACAGCATTCTTTTGAGTAACTAAATACTCAACTATGACAAGATTTGAAGTTTGCTGTTTATCCTACCGTTTCCAAAAAACTGATGGTGATTATTTTAATTTGTAACGCACTGTATAGTTGGTACAGCCCTGGATTTTGCTAGACAACCCATTTGCAATCTATTTTTGAGCAAATTATCCAACATTTAAACTTTATTAGCATCAAAAAACAGATGAGGGTAAATATTCCCAATACAGTATCTCGTATTATGATCTCAGTGGTAAGGCTTCTTCGAATGCGGAGTTAACCGCACTGTTCAAGTGACTCAACCGACAACCTTCATGTGTAAGACCTTATTAGAGGGACTTATCATTATCTGGTTCCCATGGACTTCTTTAGACAATGTTATCAACAGTCTGTCCAGTGACAGTCTGACAGTACCTCACAGAAAAATTCTCTTGAGAACTCACAACCACTGGTGTTCAATTCTCAAAATATTCCGTATACGAACTTGATTTGATTCTCCACACCATTCGTGTACGAATTTAATTGGAGAATTGAGCACCTGGAGCGTTGAAAATAAATTGGCATACCAAGAGTTTGGCACAGGGTTAGGTGGGGGCAGTAGCACGTGAACCATTTTGAATTATACGAAGATATCGATAGGTATTCGATGACGAAATTTGTATTCCAGTTTTCATTATCAAAAAATAGAATCAATCTCCAGAAAATTACGTACCACTGCTCCTCACTTGACCCAAGATGATCTGATCACATTTATTAGCCCTTCATTTATATCTATTATAGAGAAACTTTTGACAAAACAATCTAAGCAATAATTTAGATCTGGGCCTTGAATGAAAGACATTCCCCATAAAGGGTATAGCAAATTCGAGTATATGTCATTGGTAATTCGTTAACCATGACAGATACAGAGTCGGTCAATCAAAAGCAAAGTTGCGCAATTTGAATCTGAAATAAAATTCGCTTCGAAACTTGAAAAATCCCGGAAACTTCCGGAGATGTCCGACAAGAGCCGATTTTTTCGAAATCCTTCTTTAGTTTGTCCTGAATCTGTTTAAAGAGATAATTGGAAACGGATGACACGTTTCCTGTTCTTTAAGATAGCATGGTCGAAATAGATATCCGACATTCGAAATTGTCGCAACCATCATTCGCAAAAAATTAATGATGTCTTGGTCTTGGTATTGGTCCCGATATCTCGAGACCAAGACAAGACTAGCTCAGTCTTGGTCTTGGTCTTGATAGTCTTGATCATTGGCGTAGCTAGGAGGTCGGGCAGGGGGGGGCCAGGTCCACCCTGATGTACCTCCGGCCCCCTGAGAGATTCGTCAACTTCTTGAAGCTGCGAGTATTCTGCCTATTTTAAGTGCGACGCCGACGCACATACGGGTATTTGCACTAAAAACCTGGCCAAAATTATTTTCCAAACGGTATCATGGGAATATGTATAAATGAGTGAGCAGAGTAACTTTTTGAATAATGTTCATTACAAAAAACAATAGAAATTGTGCTAAGAACAAGATCGTTATTCGTCTAAGTCTGATTCCTATTCTTCATCGGCATTTTCGTCATCTTTATCACCGTCACTGCCGCGTTCTGTCTGTTCAAGGTACATTTCAGGGAGCAAAGGATTTAAAGTTCCAGAAGAGGTCAGACGTTAGCGACAGCCAGTTATTTTGTATGTCCCTATTGCATTCAACTCAAAACAAATTTTCGCGAGTGAAGAATAAGTATTCCAGACTCTACAAGCAAAACTTTCTTGCGAGCCTCGATATTTTCTTGAGATAACTGCCCAATCGGCAGCATAAAGTTAGGAATCACTGCTGTGTACCATGAACTAAGATCTTTTGTGATCTTCAATCCTTTTTTTTTCCCCGCTCGGTCCTTTCACTCGATTTCCCAAATTCTTTTGAGAGTCGACCCGGTTTCTCCGTAGTCTCCGTGGAACAAGTTGCAAATCATAAAGTGTATGCAAGCCACTGCAAACTATTTTTCAAAAAATGATCATATTGAGAGTTTGATGCTATCAATTTTTTCTTGAAATCGGACTTGAAATTACTTGAACTTTGTTTTATATTGTCAACTTCACCATCAGGACAATTGGTTATTTCTAACACTTCTTTCTCCAGAAATAAAATTTTCTTATCCAACTTTTTATCCGGCAATCTTGCATGATATCAAATAACTGTTTTTCAGTTAAAATTTTTAGTCTTTCTAAAAAACAGAAAATGTTTACTCCAGAACATGAAAATATCAGATTCAGTCTAGGCATCCATTCATATGTTTGAGCGTGTCTTGAACAAAATGGCGGAAAAAAGCGAAACTTTTTATTTCGCAGTTCTTTCAAGGAAGTGTTGATAAATATTTAAGGAATGATAAGACTGCTCGGAAGAGCCCGGAACACTAACAAAACAGCTTTTCTTCAGGTAAGTTTAACTTCGTTCAGAAACAAAATTATCAATATTTTCAAAAATTGTGAAACAATAATTTTGGGTAGATTTACTGAATCTTATCTTCAAATTATTATGAAACATACCTTCAGCTTCCATTTCAAGCTTATTCGCAAAAGCCAACTATACGTGCAAAGACCAGAACCTTATCTGTTTATTGTCCCAACAATAACAGTTTCAAAAAATCAATGAAGGGTACTAGACGAACACTGGATTTCGACGCCCTCTGTGGCGATTCTGGTGAAGTAGATGACTTGAAAGGGAAGAGAGGTCATAGACCGCTTGTTTAGCCGTTAGAACGACATAGTTTTATGATGATTCATCACACTTTAAAAATCGACTTTTGGCCAGGTTTTTAGTGCAAATACCCCTATGTGCGACGTGCAAAAAGTCTTCTTCTAGATATGCTCTGTAGTTTTGTGGCACACACCCTATCAAAAAATTCTTACTTGGCTTGAACGCAAATTTAAATGAAAAGTCACTTGATTGGAAATCCAAGATTTATTCAAGTGACTGTCAACTCAAATAACATTAATGAAACCAGTGCTCATAAACCTGATCGTCTCATCTGACTTCTAAGAAAGAGCCTATCAGTGAATAATAAAATCCATTGGAATCAAACGTTTCGGAAGTGAGTCTGCTTCTGTCGCTGGAGGAACATGAAAATTTGAATTTGCTCTTTTTTTCTGATAAGATTTCACTAGACTCGTTTCCGAATCGTTTGATATTATGTTATGAGTTTTATTATTCACTATACCTTTTAGGCTCTTTTTTGGGTAACAAATGAAGAAGCTCAGGTATTCGAGCACTGATGGATTTTTTGTGTGAACAGTCACTTGAATAGATCTTCGATTTCTAATAAGGTGATTTTTCATTATTTGAATTTCACGTTCAAGCAAAGTGCGAATTTTTCCCAGAATTTTTTAAAAGGGGTGGCGAAATACCCAAAGAAATCTGGTAGGTTTTGTTCTGTCATAAGGCGGATATTTAATCGGTGGAGAATGACCCTGCGGATTAATTGGAGAATTAGTACCTGGGGCCAGGGTTGCCAGGCGTCCTTTTATACAAAATAACATTGACAGAGATTGTTATCTATATTGCGACAGTAAAACCATTGTTGTTAGAGTTTTCATTCAAATGAGCACACCGGCTCTTCCCGCACTTGATTGGTCAGCAAATTACGATACATCCTTTCTACCTACCTTGTTCAAATGTCAAAACGTCAAAAAATCGCGCGCGGACAATTGAAAAAATGAGGGGCCCTCGGCCCCCCTTAAAAACTGAAGCTGGCCACGCCAATGGTCTTGATCTTGGTCTTGATGATCTTGGAAAAAATATATACCGGATTTTCAAAATACTTAAATAGCATAAGAATCTTGCAATAGATGTTTTCCATGAAACGTCAATCAGTTAATGTTTCTTCAAAATCGAAATTCTGAACCGAAGAAAAAGATACATTTCTATTGAACAGTCTGTTATAGTAAGGCCTGATAGGCAATCAAATTTGCAAAGCATTTGTCAATGAAGAAGAACGTTCTGAAAATACGAAAGACAATCGGTCTTTTTGTTACTAAAGAGACATGTACTGTTCCTGATAGTTCATTATTACCTGGGATGGCGGTGCGATTCCAACAAGCTGCAAGAAACAGCAGTTTTGTCTCTTTTCCTTCAACTTTCTTTATAGCATGTGACGTCAAAAACGTTCGTCCAACGTTTTTCTCAATTATTGTGAATTGTTTGCATATTTATTTTTTATTTAGGCAAATTATCCGGGTTCTACAATATTTCAACCGTGAGAATAAACCTGTCTGGGTATCCTATGCATGCCGCATATAGGCAAAACCCACAAAGGATTAGCAATAGACGCTTAAAGTCGGGCGCCCATTGGCTGTTGCTAATACGATGTAGGTTTTGCCCGCACGATTAAGGCAAAACGTACATCTGATTAGCAATGGGCATTCTGTACAGAATCTAATCGAATCAATTAAACACATACGTTATTTCGAATTTCTCCACATCTCGATATAGCTTTATAATTCCTGTTGAGCGAAAAAAAACAAACACCTTTTGAAAAGCATGTCTTTGTTGTCAATAGAACCTAATAAACGTTTTCAATTATTTTTAATTAGTTGGAATATAGAAAAAATGTGTTCTATAGCTAGGTTTGATATCAATTTTTAAACAAAAGGCGTAAAAAATCGACTAAACTAGAGATACAATAGTTATTTTTGCACCAAGGTTTGTGAGTGTTACTTTTTTGGCCAAGGATGCAGATGCGAAGCTGAGACAATAAGTAGGGCTTGAGTTTGCAAGAATTCGAAGACAAAAAAGTATATGCTACAGGTCAAGGTGTATATGTTGTGTGTTCTTGTGCTACCGTACGCCGTACACCATGAGCTTCTAAAGCACGAAACAGGTCATTGATCGGTCCAAAAGCGATGCTCAAGTCTCAAGCAGGTACTGCAGACTACAGGTACAAAAAAAATTGATTTTTTGCCAAATTTCTTCTCCGTTTTGGTCTCCCATTGTGCAAATTGCGAGCAAGGCAGTATGGGCAGAGCAGTTATACATAAGAAACATACTATCAAAATAATGAAATTTGCGTTATACAAATTCCAGTACAACTCAATCAACAAAAATAACAACCACAGCTCTATATCAGTTGTACTCATCATAGAAACTTTGTGAAGTAATTTTTTTTATAAAAATAGTTTTTATGATACTTCATGAGCAGGGTTGAATGAAGAGTAAAACGTCTCGCCATATCTGGATGGTTAGTGTTTGACACTTGGATCACACTGACACCAGGTGTGACGTTTCTGAACTGGCCCCAGTTCAATATATATTTTTTTGAACATTGTTATTGTTGGATTAGATGGAATGTTATGATTATTTTTCGTGAAGTAAAAAATACACATTCAGATGATAGATTTGAAGCAGCTTATTATTCAGTTAATCTACTGAAAAACTGCGATCAAATTCACGGATACTCGTTCCAACCATTTGTCAGCACTGTTCTTTAATACCAACTGTGAATTAGAAAATTGCAAAATACATTTCTGAAGAATTGATTTACTCAAAAGACATTAAAAGTAGATAGAGACATTTACAGATTTTGAATATTCTGTCAATTTTTTTTTTCAAGACCAAGACGAGACTCTCGAGGTAGAGTCTTGGTCTTGGTCTTGGTCTTGAACGTCAGGTCTTGGTCTTGGTCTTGTGAAGATTTTCAGGTCTTGAAAAAAAAAAGAAACCTTTCATTTAATGTAGATAATAATTTACCATACGCGTACCATACATGTACCAAATATACTATGTGATTTCTTGCTTCAAAATATTTTTCCCATAATATGAAATCTGCATCTCTGAGCATAAAGTAATGCGAATACTATAGGGACAAAACCTACCTGGACGACAAGGCAAATTCTGCGAGCGATAAGCAACCACCAATCAGAGGCCTTGATTAAAAGCCTATTGTGAATCAATGATAGACTGTCCCTAAATGCCTCCGGGCTCCTCCTGAAGGATCATGGAAATAACGGTGGTACCTATATTACCAAACAAAAATTACAAATAATACAAAGATTGCGTCTTGCAATGACAAACGTCAAAAATTCTAATCTTGCGTAGAAAAATCCTTTATTGTATGTAACATATAGAGCCCATCTACCTATGTTACCAATCAGACAGATAAACATGACCAGTGAAGCGATATTTGTCCGCATAATCCACTTTTCTGCGATTACAAGCTGGACTAATGGGATGATTTAATCAGAATGTGCTCCAAAAGATTATGCTTGTTACCTTTGTGTTTTTTTAACTGCGCACAAAGGTTAACTGGACAAGATAATGATTTGTTACATGAAATCGGGTTCTCTTCTTTTGATAATCTAACCCTTCCCTTTAGTGCTTGATTGCTTTGGTGAACAAATGTCACGAAGACATCCAATTAGAAAAAATCAAGTTGCCATTGACTTACTGCGAGAAAAACTACTTTTTTGATTAATTATTATTATATTAATAATAATATTGCTCAATTTTTGAAAATGGAACAAATATGAAGATAATGGGGTGATAATGCCATTGATGTTCAAAAAGCAACATTTATTATTGAAAATTCCACTTGTGGAGTACTTACTATTTTTTAACCTTTCAACCTATTCCACTCATCACTTGTTCAATATTTCAATGCGTGAAAAAATAAAGAAATACATCGACTAGGTATGCAGGGTGTTAGTAGATGAGTGCGACAAACTTCAGGAGGTGGATCTGCATGAAAAAATAATGTTTGTTATTTAAACATATATCCGCAAATGCTTCGTTTTACGAGATACGGGATGTTTAATTTTTTCTTCAAAACTGAAGATTTATTGATTGCTCTGAAGCCGGTGGGGATATGAAAATGAAATTTGTGGGTTTTAAGAGGTAATTTTGAGCATTTTTTGACATGCAATTGAGATTTTTATGTTTATCAGTGGCGCGCAAACGAGTATAATGATCCTAATTTTTTAAAAGAAAAAACGAAGCATTTTTGGACATAATATGTCCAAAATGGCATATTATGTCTAGTGTTGGAAAAGTATTGATCAATCTCGATGGTCTTCAAACAATAAGCAACGTCTAATTATCAAATTGTACAACAATATACATTAAATTCAACGAGCAGCCATTTGCTACGGGCGCAGACAACTGAACTGTCTTGTATGATGTCCCCTGACATTGATTGACATCCAATCCCTCAGTTCCCTCTACGACCGCTGCCGGCCGACGAAAACAGCGTTGTCACGTGAAGCTGGACAGGTTGAATTTTCATCAAATCTCAAACACGGCCAATCCTACAGAGAACATCGCTCTCAATGTTCCTTCTTGGTACATTCTTCCACAGAATCTTGCAAACCATCTGCATCACTAGAACAGATACATGATACCTAATTAAATTTTTGAACCACACATATCAATTGAATGTAAAGCGTAACGAGCTTTACAACATTCATAAACACATCAACAGAATGTAAAGCGTAACGAGCTTTCCAACATTCATAAACACATCAACAGAATGTAAAGCGTTACGAGCGTCCCAACATTCACAAACACATCAACAGAATGTAAAGCGTAACGAGCTTTCCAACATTTACAAACACATCAACACAATTTAAAGCGTAACGAGCTTTCCAACATTCATAATCACATCAGCAGAATGTAAAGCGTAACGGGCTTTCCAACATTCATACACACATTATCAGAATGTAAAGGGTAACGAGCTTTCCAACATTCATAAACACATCAGCAGAATGTGAAGCGTTACGGGCTTTCCAACATTCATACATACATTAACAGAATGTAAAGCGTAACGAGCTTTCCAACATTCATAAACACATCAGCAGAATGTAAAGCGTAGCGAGCTTTCCAACATTCACAAACACATCAACAGAATGTAAAGCGTACCGAGCTTTCCAACAATCATGCACACATTAACAGAATGTAAAGCGTAACGAGCTTCACATTCATTCATATCATCTTTTCGACATTCATAATCAACTTAAATAAAATTATCAAACAATATCAGCAAACACCTTTGGTCGGCAAGGTACATATTTAATGATGGCATCGTTGGCATCATGATGGCAAATAATTGATGTGCATTATTTGCAAAATAATAACAACTGCAAACATGCATTGTTTGTCAAATAAAGAAAAGGTACTGGCACATTACCCATAAAAAGGCAAATTTCCAATTTTCAATATGCCTGTGAAGCCAAGTTACATTTTCTTTATACAATAGCCAATGCCTTTTAATAGCCTTGCATACAGCAATGTTCAATCACATGTTAACTGGTGATCTTCATGTAAAGCTTTATTATCAATCATTGAGTAAATAGGAAACGATACGTTATATTTAATCCATGAATTGTACTTTTAGACTGAAACGATGCCAATATTTTCAGTTTAAAATTGACATTTGACAAATGCGCAGACGCAGATCCCGGATCCCGGTATTTGTTTTTGGCAGAGCAATTCTTAAGTGGGATTTATAAACTCGCCGTACGCCGTTACCGCTAACGCTAACGTTTGACGTTCGAGATAGACATATGGACGCGCCTGCATACATTTATATCATGCCGTCTGCCGTTGACGCACCGCTAGAGATCGTTCATCTCCATCTTTTGCCGTCCGCCGTTCGTAGATGAAGTCATAGGAAAATGGCTCAATAGGTTTTTGTTCCCATAATTCATGTTTTTATATCATAAAATTGAGATTTGTACCAAAATATACTCGAGTCAGTCACCAAATCTCACTGAACTAAAACACATTAACTTCAAAGTAAGTGAACAAAAAAATTGAAAATCTTCGATGACAATCGACGGTATAAATGTTTATAACTGCTATATGCACCGTAGAAATCTAATCCGGATGAAGTCTTCATCGCGATTATATTCCAATTTTTTGATGCACCGCAGCGCTTAAGCCTGAATCGGTCGCTTAACTCTGATCGCCTCATTTTCTAGGCTTAATCGAAGAATTTCAACGAATTCTAACCTAGTCTTTCATTTGTTTATGTTTTTCGTAGAGATTTTGCGGTTTTGCGACTAAAGACGTACAAAACTATGAGAGTGAAATATTAACGGAGGATTATTTAGATTTTTAAAAAATCATCGATTGGTGTAGGATTCTTTTCGAATTGCAATAGGTATAGTCAATGCTCGAGTCAATGAGTACTTTACAAAATAGATCTCAATATCAAGCAATATTTATTGCTCCACAATACACTCATAATAATGCGAATTGCTCAATAGAATATTGAATTGAATAGGTACCCATTTTTGTGGGTAGGTACCAAGGTTAATTGATATATCAACTAACCTTGGTTAGGTTAAAAAAAAAACAGTCTACCTATCACACTCGAATATATACTATCATTCAATCGATCGACTCAATTTGGATTAGTGTTGAGAATAGGTAACTACCTATCTATATCCTGTAGAGGTATCTAATGTCTACCTATCTCAAAGTTTTGTCTTATTCTAATTCAATTCAAAATTTTAAGTTTATGGGTAAACCCAGACTCCCATAAACAAATAGACTTTTGTTGATTTACTTTTTTTATTCAAGCTTTAGATACTAATCCTCTCTACAAGATAAACTAAAATGAAAACCTTTCAAACTGATGGTCTCATCACTTTTTATTTATTTTCCCAAATGAGATTTTTTCATTCAATTTTCTTGACTTCATCCAAGTTCCAATTTATAACAGAAATTCCAATATAAGAAGGTTTGTGTTTTTATCAACTATATAAGAAATTATTTTACTTAATTATATTTGTTTTTCCTCTTTCCTTGAGTTGTCAAACGATGCGTTTTCCAAAAGTTGTACATATTTGTAATAATTTCAAAGTAGGCAGATAATGATTTTGAGAATTATACAATATTGTCAATTTATCAATGGGCATTCCTCGGGGCATTCCTTACAAAATCATTTAATTAAACACTTGTTTCTTCTAAAATATATATTTTTTTGTGTTGTAAAAAGTGATGTTTTTATTTATCATCAGGTGGATGGGATTGTTATTCTTGCTGTATTAGACCAGGTATACAGTAGAATATTATAATCACTCACTATCATGAAATCTAAGCCCAAGAAAAGAGGAACAGGAAATATAGGAATGATTCAAGAATAAAAGTTGATACCTACACCAAATATTGAATTTACAAGAAAAACCCCTTGGCTAATGTTTGCTAAACGTCATATCAGGCTTGCAGATGTAACTGATCCATATAGTTGCTCATCTTTCATTAAAACTTGTAAGCAAATAGCAAAACTCAATACAAATCACTCAACATAAATTTCAAAATTGTAATTGATATTTTTTTCCAGGTTATTTTGTGACGTTGTCAAATGTCTCACCAGGGATTAACGATCCTTGCAGCGAATTCGTCGGTGCATACAAAACACCGCTTAATCTAACTTTGAAAATTAATCGAGATTGGCTAAGCTCACATACGGTGCATATGGCTGTAAATGCATTGGGCGACGGCAACGTTAGCGTCACCGGCGAACGTCAACCGTAACGGCGGACGGCAAGTTTATAAATCAATCTTTATAGGAATATGCACTCATAGTGTGTACAGTGCATTATGGAGTCCCTAAATATGTGTGGACAAACCCTTAGGTTTGACATTTGATAGATGTTAAAATACTGTCATGTCACGAGTTAGAAATTGTCAAGCAATAATTGTTAACCAATATTTCATCACCAAGTTTGTGTGCCCCTTTTTTCATGCTTTCACGCCATTACAAGTGCTTCTAAAATCATCAGTGTGTTTCACTAGGAATCTCAAATTACTACATTTGTTCGTTTCAGTTCAAAAACATGTTTATTTGTGGATTTGTGCAGTGAGTGTGGAACAAAAATAAGTTCGTATTGAATTGAAACAAATTCATTCACAGTACAGGTGGTTATTCGTGCATTTGATCACGTTCTAAGACTTATTGGGGAAAGAACACAAGAAGCTACATATGCACATGCTACAAAAAAAGGGTTATGTCCGAACTCATTGGACACGAATGGCTCAGTTTATCAACATTTAAAGGTGTAATCAAAACTGGACAATAGGCAAGACGGAATAAAAAGCCACCCTTTCATATGCTTTTAGTGGTATGGTTCGACTTATTTGTGGTAAGAATGTTACGTTTTATATCTTACTATTTCTTAGAAATGCATCAGTTGATTTTGTACCTATCATTTTCTGATACTTGATGAAAGTACTGTACTTATATCAACAATGGTGAATGAAGCATAGGAAGGCGTTTATCAGCTCAACATACATTGCTAAAATGTGCGATTCAAGCACTCAAACATGAAATCTCCATTTTTTTATTGCAGATTGCAGACTCACTCAAGGCTAATCCACTTCCAGTCAACAATTTCACGTTATCTTTAAGGGCCTCGCATAGGAGGACGCACAAACAGAAAAAGACAATAAATTGCATTTAGTTTTAGATATTGTCCCGGTTATTGTTATCCTAACCAAAATTTTTTTTTTATATCAGAACCAGAACTGAAATATGCCAATAAATATAATGCACTGAATTGGTGGTGTTTTTTTATCACTGCTTGACGTTTGATGGTGAAGTAGTGATTTGCCATCAATTATCCATCATGGCAAAATGCCTTGCGGCCAAATGACGGCCGGCGTGCCAAATTGATACTCCTCAGGTGATAACTGCCTGTACATTGCCAATGAGAATTGCAGGCATCGCCGTTACTATAGAGTTACATTGCCGGGATGGCATGTTTGCTGGGATATTTCTTGAACTTTCATTCATATCATCTTTTCAACATTCATAATCACATTATCTGAAATTATCAAACAATACATTGACCAAATATAGAGGTTAACCAGCTTTCAAACATTCATTCATATTAACTTTTCAACATTCAGAATCACATTTACTGAAATTATCAAACAATATATTGACCAAATATAGAGGTTAACCAGTTTTCAAACATCCATTCATATCAACTTTTCAACATCCATAATCACATTAACTGAAATTATCAAACAATACATTGACCAAATATAAAGGTTAACCAGCTTTCAAATATTCATTCATATTACCTTTTCAACATCCATGTCCATAATCACATTAACTGGAATAATCGAACAAAACATTGACTTAACATATAAAACGTATCCAGCCTTTCAACATCCATATCCACTTCACAAAAATAATCAATCTCTCCAAAACGGTCATAATCAAAAGCTCACCCAAATTCATTTTTCATCAAATCAAGAAGGTTGTGTCATATCCATTGAAAGTAACCAGTCACTTGTCCATCTCCTCAGCTGTTCCTTAGCAGCTTTAGTAATCAACGACTTTCCTACTCTTTTGAGCTGGACGCCATTTTGAAACATTTTTTTGAATGGAAAGAGGGGTCGTGTGATACCTCATTTTGAAGATCCTGATGAGTACTTTATAACTCTTGAATATTGAGTCGATATCTTCAAATACTACAAAATGTCGGTACATTTAATTACTACATTGATACATACACTTTTAAAAAAAAAAACGTCAAATTCAATTTAAAAGATGCTGTTAGGTATGAATGACAAAAATGTTAAAAAAGCATCTTTTGGATTGTACTTGACGAATTTTTTCAAAAAGTGTATGTATCAATGTAGTAAGTAAATGTTCCGCAATTTTGTAGTCCTTGGAGATATCGACTCAATATTCTAGGGTTATAAAGTATTCATCAGGATCATCAAAATGAGGTGTCACATGACCCCCCTTTCCATTTAAAAAAATGTTTCGATATGGCGCCCAGACGCCATCTTGAATCTAAAAGTACGTCAGTAACATCAAAAAGTGGTATTTCGACAGCAATAAAAGTATGCCAAGTTTTAAAATTTTTGGTGCACACATTAAAAAAAAAGGGGGGGGGACCTTTTAGAGACGCACTGTACAGGGTGGCCTACTAAGAATGCGAGGTACTGTATCTCGGAAACTATACATCGTAGAGGCTTGTGGCAAAAAAATGTAGTACTAAAACGGCCGAGAGAAAAACCTGGAAAATATGTTCAAGTTTCTCAAATGGTCGCTAGGGGGCGTAACAACCAACACCAAGTAGAAAAATATGATTTTTATGGAATTTTGTCCAATGAAAATATATCGATGAGCTCATTTTCGGATTTACTGACTATTTACCTACACTTTTTGTCTAAAACGTTTTTTTTTTATCTATCATAATAAAGTGGTGGGGGAAGTTCAATTGTTTTATCAAACAAACGGAGATTTCTCCCGTTTCGCTTGACGGATTTCAACGAACTTGGGCTCATATGAAAGAGAATAGTCTGCGCTATAAAATGCTCATTTGCTTTTTAATTTGTAACATGAAGGTCAAAAATTCAAAACCAAAAAAGTTTTTTGAAGTGCAGATCATGCTCTTTCATATGAGCCCAAGCTCGTTTAAATCGGTCAAGCGAAACGGGAGAAATCTCCGTTTGTTTAATAAAACAATTGAACTTCCCCCACCACCTTATTATGATAGATAGAAAAAAACGTTTGGACAAAAAGTGTAGGTAAATAATCAGTTATTCCGAAAATGAGCTCATCGATATATTTTCATTGAACAAAATTTCATAAAAATCATATTTTTCTACTCTTGGTGTTGGTTGTTACGCCCCCTAGCGGCCATTTCAGAAACTTGAGAATATTTTCCAGGTTTTTCTCTTGGCCGTTTTAGTGATAAATTTTTTTGCCGCAAGCCTCTACGATAAATAGTTTCCGAGAAACGGTACCTCGCATTCTTAGCTGGCCAGCCTGTACATGTAAAGTTTTTCTTATAAATCAATGAGTAGATATGAACATATACGTTATATTTAATCCATGAAATGTGATGGGTTGATACTTTTAGACTGAATCGCTGCCAATAGTTTTTGTTCACAATTGACATTTGAGAAATGCGCAGACGCAGATGCCAGTCTAAAGTTCGATGACTTGTTTATTCGTGCAGTGTGTGTTGAAACAAGAATAAGTGCGGATTAAATTGAAACAAATTGGTTCAAAGAACAGGTGCATTTGAAAACGTTCTAAAACTTGTTGGGGAAAGAACACAGAAGCTACATATACATGCTACAAAAGTAGGGTTACCTATGTTCAAAATCATTAGACACGACTTGGCTCACTTATCAACATTTAAAAGTGTGATCAAAACTGGACAGTAGGCAAGACGGATAAAACGCCTCCCTTTCATGTTTTGAGTGGTATGGTTCGATTTATTTGTGGTGAGAATTTTACGTTTTATATTAGACTATTTTTATAGATGCATCAATAACATGATCATGTATCATCTTCTAATACTTGATCAAAGTAGGTACTGTACTTTATATCAACAATGGTGTGAAGCATAGGTAAGCGTTTATCAAAAAAACATTTGCAATTCAAGCACAAAATGAAATCTCCATTTTTTCATTGCAGACTCAGTCAAGGCTGATCCACTTCCAGTCAACAATTTCACGTTATCTTTGAAGGCCTCGCATAGGTGGACGCACAAACAGAAAAACACAATAAATTGCATTTAGTTTTAGTTATTGTTATCCTAACCACATTTTTTCTATATTAGAACTGAATTATGCCAATAAATATAATGCACTGAATTGGTGGTGTTTTTTTATCACTCCTAGACATTTGATGGTGAAGTAGTGATTTGCCACCAATTATCCATCATGGCAAAATGCCTTGCGACCGAGTGACGGCCGGCGTGCCAAATCAATACTCCTCAGTCGATAACTGCCTGTACATTGCCCATGAGAATTGCAGGCGATGCCGTTACTATAAAGTGACATTGCCGTCATGGCATGATTTAATGCTGGAACTGTAAGGTATGCTTTTGAGCAATAAGTTTATCAGGTATCAGCGTCTGTATCAATCAGGCCGGTCAAGCCTACACCTTCGACTTTAATTTCAACTGGGCTGTGGAATCTATCAGTACTGCATCGGTTCACACTTTTGTGCCTTTCAATGTTTTGATGTTTTATCAAGAATTTATCGTTTGGAGGATTCTGACAGTCCTTTTTAATATGTCCCTCTTTGCCTCATCTGGAGCACGAGAGCTGTCTACTCCTAACAGACAAGCCATCTCGAAAGCGTTTGCGCGGAGGCACCTTCATATTTTCAGATGTTTTCGCCTTATGTTGATCAGTTTTTCGCTTGGAAACAGACCTCAAAAATGATATAAGTTCGGATAATCTTCTGACATTCTGATTCGTGGCTATTGTACGAATCTCGGTCTCTCTTATTCCATGGATAACCAATTCAACAAGATCTTCAAAAATTTCTGGACAAGCTTGCTTTTTCAAAAACATCGTCATCGTACGTATGAAGCTAAGAGCTCCGGACAATAATAAGCGGTCAAGGTTTTTCTTGGGTGGAAAAGCTTTCAAGAAATCTGTTTGGAATATATCTCACGTTTTTACGTTGGCATGGTGTCCTGACGTTATACCAAATATACAAAAAGTTCACATCAAGTGATATTATTCACTTAAAATGAAATTGTTCAGATAATTTGCATAAAACTCATAACTAAACTCACTTTCAACGATGACATTATAAAAGTCGTGATTGATTATTCTTCCACTAACTATTCCACTTCGATACGCTTCCTATAATGCGATAGGCACTTATCACAAGTATGCTGATAACATTGGATTCAAAATTACGTAGGTACCTACTGCAATCGTTTCCAGTAGGTAAGTAGGTGGTAAGTGTGTGATATTACCAAAACCCTGGCTAAAACCTTCAAATACTCGTCCAATCCTGACGAATGAAATTGTATTTCAAAGTGTCATCCGTAAACCAAAGTCATTGATACAGCATAACCACCGAACATAACCTTGTTTTGACAATGACATGTTTTGACAAATTTCATTAGGAGGATCTCACTTACCCTTTGATTAAGATATTATTCTTTATAGCCAAAATAATCGCACTCACTTTTCATGGCATTGTGTGTTATGAGCCTTACAAACAAAATATAAAACCTTTTCAAAACTAAGGACTACAATACCCATTCCATGGAAATTTCTGATATCATAGCCGTCCATTCGCCATTACCTTCATATTTGACTGTCAAAGTTTTATAGCAGAAAGTTAGTCATCTGAATCAAAATTTTCTAACCCATCTACCACAGGACACGATACTGCATCTATCACTTCATGTCAGGTAGTGGAATAATGCCTACTGTCTTGCTACATTCAAAATCATTCTAGGTAGAGGCATGGTTAAGGTTCTTCACTTCCCTGTTAACGCCACAAGGCACCTAAGGAAGGTATCCCACTTCTGATGTTAGAAAAGTATTAATCAATCTCGATGGTCTTTGAACAATAAGCAACGTCTTATTATCAAATTGTACAACAATATACATCAAATTCAACGAGCAGCCATTTGCTACGGGCGCAGACAACTGAACTGACATGACTGACGTCCCCTGACATTGGTTGAAATCCAATCCCTCAGTTCCCTCTACGACCGCTGGCGGCCGACGCAAACAGCGTTGTCACGTGAAGCTGGACAGGTTGAATTTTCATCAAATCTCTAACACTAGGTAAACAGAGTGGACCAGAAATAATGGGACATACGGTAAGAACAGATTCCCCTCACAAAAATCTTGCGATCGACCCAAACTTGCCTTTTCCAAAAGTTGATATCAAGAGACATACAGGGGGTCAAAGTAGATTTTTTATTTTTGATTTTTTTAAATAAATAATAAAAGTTATTCAATTAAATCAAAAATTCAAATTTGACACCCGGTATCTCTCAATATCAACTTTTGGAATGGACAAGTTCGTGTCGATCGCAATATTTTTGTGTTACCGTATGTCTCATTATTTCTGGTCCACTCTGTATAGCAAATTTTCATCATTTTCAATCAATTACCTCCTGAAGTTTGTCGCACTTATTTACTAACACCTTGTATATGGAACAGACCACAAACTTTATTGCTGGAAACCTTCACCCTGAACATTCAACCTCAAATAACTTCACTACAAAAGAATAAAGAGTGGATTGGTGCTTTTTGAAATATTTTTGACAGTTAAGATAATGAAAATATTTCACTCGGGGACCTAATGCACATTTAACGGTTCATTGTATTTGGAACACAGTCTTTTTATCATATACTTCTCAAAATTGCTTCTCGAACAAACATTATTTTTCTCTTAAAACCGTTTTTGCTTTACTCCGCGGGATACTTCACCGCAACTTCTCATTTAACGATGTCATTTACAGGCACTGTTTCGCCGTACGGACAACAATTTTGTTTGTTTTGCTTTTAGCTGGATTTCTTATAACCTCTCGATATCATCATGCGCAGGAAACTCAGTGTTGAGGTAGCGAATGGCTATATAAATCTTCAATTAAGTTCTGTGTGCAACAGTGCACTAGTGATTACTTCTAAGCGCCAGTTGTGCTAGCCAGTGATCTTTGATCTAATTTGATGAATTTGGTAGTGAACAAAATCAATATTCAGTGCTTTTCAGGAGTTCAATAAAAGGGTAAATATACTGATGGAGGAAATCAAGCCTTGAGATTGTCCAATCACTCGATCCAATTATTATAACAAAAGGTTCTTAAAATTGGTGAGCTAAACTTCAGCCCTATGTATCTGTCAAAAATAAACGTGGAGTCCGCTATCGTCCCAATATTGGTTAACTTTTTCATATTCCCATATACACAACCTTGACTTCCAGCCAAGAATTTACTTTCAGTTCAAAAATCAACTTTATCATCTGAACAAATATCATCAAACGCCTCTCAAGAAAGCTACACCTCCACCTCCTTGAAAAAAGAATACCTGAGGATGAATTTTTTCAATTATGTCTGAAACGGTAAAATAATTAACTGAAACTTTGGGATCCCACTGACTTAATTATGCTGGATTCAAATATGAATTTTAAAATTTAATTACCTAGTCAGAGACGTATCATTTGAGGAGGTGACTGAGGTGAGTATAAAAAGTTAACTGAAACTATTTTACTGACCATCCTTTCTTTTTTCTCCCAAATTTTGAAAATTTTATGTTTTTTACGCAAAAAGGGTAATCTTGGTTTGTTTTTTTAGGACGCACCATTTTCGAGAAAAAAGCAATTGAAAATTACACTGCATAGTGTTTACAATATCATTTATTTATCTATTTATCCGTTTCATTCTCTCACAAACCAGTTTAATAATTACATGCATAGATACTGCCATGTCTTATTAAAATTTTCAATAGAACAAACAACAAACAAAAGACAAAACGACATTGAACCACTGGTGCCCGGTTTCGCAAAATCATTCAATAGCAATCAAATCCATAAGTTTATATAAATGAGTCTGATCCAGCCGATAACTAGTTATTCGACAACTATTGTTTGTTTGAACCAAATGGCAATACACGATCACTCTCTGGTAACTCTCTGAAGATATATCGTCATTGAACGTCCATCAATGATCCATAAAATTCATAACAAAAATCAGTCCCAAAAATCACTCTCTTATTTGGCTCAGATTATCGGGTTCATGACACTATTGGGCCTATGCAGGAACACTCTTGACAATAGTCAACATTGAAAACTTGACGTAAAATTGAAATTTGACAGACGTATCAATATTTTCAGCGTTCTGGAGTATGGTATCATGAGACGATTCCAGTTTGGTCTGTCATTAACGTCACTTGCAGCTCGTCGATTGGCTGAATGGGACGTTAATGACAGACCAAACTGGAATGGTCTCATGATACCATACTACAGATTGCTAAAAATATTGATACGTCTGTCAAATTTCAATTTTACGTCAAGTTTTCAATGTTGACTATTGTCAAGATTGTTCCTGCATAGGCCCAAATGACAGGAAATTGGTTATTCAGCTTTATATTTACCGAACTCATGCCTGCCAATTTTTCTCCCATGATTTTTTCTCCAAGATGTCTATTCGATAACCTATGGATCTGATAAGGCGGATAAGGTGAGGAACCAAAATGGTTGTTTATCCAATTAAGAGACTTATCCACTACGATGTTCATCGCTAAATAGTTGCACTTTAAAAGCATGAAATTAAGTGGAGAAGAATCAAAATGACTGAATAAAATATGCTTCCAATACTAATCCTAAGGTTGATTTTTGAACCAATAGTTCAATATGATTGACCAATTCAAAAACTTTGTACTTTGTATTATTCAAGATAATATCATAATAGTGAATATACAAAATCATATGCATTATTCGTCTGTGGTTCAGCCTAAGCCCTAGATAGTTAGCTTTAGGATGCTTTGTCACTGGAAATTTTTATTTTGAGACAATAAAGTACATTTTTGATTTGATTTGATAACCAAAAGACGCAAGCATACTCCGAGAAGATACCATATTATAAGGATATGCATTTAATTCTCTCGAGCAGAGAAACCCCCTATCAATTTGGTATCATCTCAATTAAATAACTTTTTGAGGAAGCTCTGGGTGGCCAACAGATGCGTACTCCAACTATGGTCTTACTAAGGCATTGTAAAACTTAGCAATGGTATCTATGTCTTCTTTAAAGAGCTTAGCATTCTTAATGACAAAACCAAGCACCGTGAATGCTTTATTTACTATGGAGTCATGGTGATCATCAAACCTGAAGTTAAATTAAAACAGCTCACCAAGGTTTTTAACTTTAACTTTTTCAGAAAATACGATAAATATCCTACAAAGCCTGTCCTAGAGTATGATATAACAGAGCACTTATCAGAATTCAGTGTGATTTTTTTTTGAGAAAACCAAGTCGTTATGGACTGCAGGTCTTGCTGCAGAAGTAGATTATTTCTTGCTTGGAAGAAACTGTCTTGAACATGTTGAAGTCGTCAGCAAACAGTAAACTTGATGCGTGAGTTGTATACTCGGGAAGATCATTGATAAAGATTATAAAAAGCCATGGTTCAAGATCATTGGACTGCGTTAGGAGAAAAATCAAATTCACTTAACTTTTACAGCAATATGCCATGATCGATCTTATCAAAAGCTTTGACACAGTCTGTCATAATAACATCCAGTTGCCTGTGGTTATTGATAGCATCAGAGATATCATTTGTTAGGACAGACAAATTACAAACAGTAGAATCTATACACCAAGATTTCATGCTGCTCATATTTTGTATCAAAACTAGGCCTGGAAACAAAGTCAAAATGATTGCTTTGGACAACAAAATTAGTCATAATAGATTCTAAGTATGGGTCGAGGTTGTCCAATAAACTGCCCAGCACGATCTCCCGTTCTTTATCCTTTGGATTATTATCTGGGAGTCCTTTGGATTACTATCTGAGAGGTAATATGTCCAACATCATTTATGGCACGGAAAACATACCCCAGAAGAGCTTTGTTTGATTATCACTGCTATAAATCAAATTAGAGAAAACTGGTTTGAGATTTGTCGTCCAACTGAAAATATCAATAATGGATAGATAAGACTCAAGTATTTGAAAAGTTTAACAAATAAGTTATGCATAAAATATGTTTTTTTTTCGATGTAATCAACATCCGTGAATGTCAATATGATTAAATGGAACTCTTCACTATTAAAATAGCATAATTCCTTCCATCCTTTGGATTATTATCTGGGAGGTAATATGTCCAACATCATTGATGGCACGGAAAAACATACCCCAGAAGAGCTATGTTTGATTATCACGGCTATAAATCAAATTAGAGAGAACCGGTTTGAAATTTGTCGTCTAACTGAAAATATCAATAATGGATAGATAAGACTCAAGTATTTGAAAAGTTTAACAAATAAGTTATGCATAAAATATTTTTTTTTTCGATATAGTCAACATCCGTGAATGTCAATATGATTAAATGGAACTCTTCACTATTAAAATAGCATAACTCCTCCTATTGAACATATTATTCGAAATTTTCTATTGAACCGTATTTAATGTAGGAACTTGGCCACAGCATTTCTAGACACTCGCAAATATTTGGCATCCACCTTTCGTTAATTCGAATATGCAGGGTTTGGCAAAATGATCTCCCACATTTTGATCTTTAAAAAAAAAACGCCATTGTGAATAATTTTATTTCGATTTTATTTTTATTAACTGCAAATATTTTGTTTTTATCAAATTTTGAAAATTACATAGTCTAAGTGGCGACCATTTTTTTCGATTTACATTCAAAGCTGATTTACAATTTCCTCTTCTTGAGCCGTGATTTGATGCGATGTTCCTGTTATTTCTTGGCGCATTGCTGCCTTCAATTTTATTCGTCAATGGTTCGGTGATGGTGTTGAAAAACATTCGCTTTCTGGTAGCCCCAAAGGAGAAAGGTGCATGGGGCAAGAGCATGTGAGAGTACGAGAAGTTATTTGCGTCGTATTTACAGATTTGTTACTTTTCATAAATGTTTTGATAACGAAGGTATTATGCTCGTCCATCCAATTCGATGATGACAACTGAAACGGCAAAGCCCGAGCAAGCAACCGACTACGCGTAGCTCACTCTCTGTACAGTGGTTCGGAAACAAGGCAAAATGTGGGAAATCATTTAGCTGGACACTGTACAAGAGACATCGCCTTGATTCAATTCCTATTGACTTCGTATGAATAATTCAACATCAGTAAGGAGAACTCCAGTGATCACTTGAGCTTGACATTAGAAAGCCGACCAAGTGGAACGTTCAAAATATTCAGCATTTCTACCCTGATGTTCCTGGAATGATCTCATTCTGTCAAATCGATGTGGCCTATGTCTAGAATCCTAGCGACCTCTTATATTTATTTCCAGCTCTGAATCTGATTTTTCCGAATAATCTGAGTTGTCTAGTATAGCCGCTTGATCCTGCGTTTTTGATTAGTAAACACATTGAGAACACATCAAGTTGACACGGTAATATCTACATGTCATGTTCTCAGCTTATCCTTAGTTCAACACTTCTCCATTCTTTTTCGAAAACGTCAGCTATATACTTTATCAAAAGTTTTAGGTAAATTTTCCTTCAATTCAACATAAGACTAAAAAATTTATCAACCATGCTCAACATGTTGTGGTCTGGTCTAAACGTGCCAAAAATCTATACACTCAACATAATTTTTCTTCAAAAAAAAATCATTTATAACTGCTGCTGGGCCTGGTACCTTACATCGACAGTTAGAACCATGATTCTATAACAAACAAGATATGCTCACGCGCAGGTTTCGCTGACGTCATTGTGAGCTCGAACCTCAAAATTCATAGGCTACCTAGGTTACCGGGTTACCACGATAATAAAACAAACAAGATAAACTCACGCCATAATATGATAACTTTTGCACGTCCCCCGCAAAAATCATCACTTGACCTACCTCAAATCACTACAATCAATGTCACACGGGAACGTCATACATGAGCCAGTTCAAATTTCGACCAGCAAATGGTTACTGGGTTACGTTATCAATGTTTTACATCTAACCTCCCTTTAGGCTCGCGGTCACCAAGGTTAATTGATATGTAGAGGTTGCGCCGAAACTAGGGATCCGGAAATCCACGAACGATAAACCGAATCGATCCCGTCACCGAGCTCCATTATTGACATTCCTGTCATCGGTGTGTCATCTTAATGTCATAACATGTCC
This sequence comes from Orchestes rusci, assembly GCA_958502075.1. NCBI lineage: Eukaryota > Metazoa > Arthropoda > Insecta > Coleoptera > Curculionidae > Orchestes > Orchestes rusci. The sequence continues at coordinate 55,878,611 of OY293305.1, read as the reverse complement.
GTATTCAGGGTCTTAAAACTTTTTTTACCAAGTGTCGGCCGTTTTTTAACGTGTTTGAGGGTAAGTGATTACACAGTTTTTGATATACAGTGAAATATTCACTTATTATCAAGTGTGAACCATATTCTATCTTTTTTTTAGATGTGTATTTGAATTTCAGAACCGAGTCGGAGCCGACTGACGTCATTTTTTTCTGAATTCGGATTCGTCCGAAACCCAAACGTATAACGACGCAACCTTATTACTATCAATTAACCTTGCGCGGTGATGACATGCGGGAATTTGTTCTAATTTCGTCCAGCAATAGTTGATCATATATTTTCTGTAAGGAAGTTTGTTTTTTTTTGTCCAGTTGATATAATATGAGAAAGAATGTTTTTGGTTTTTGGTAGTTCTATTGGTAGAGCATTGTCTCGAGTCCCACCTGGTGCCAACTTTTCCCACTTTCCCTTTTGTCCATATGCCACAAAAACATTCTTCTCCATATTATATTAACTGGACAACAAAAAACAAACTCACTTACATATTCGTACTTGGCTGTTTTCGATGGTTAGGGTGTCAATTCCGCTACCTGCTGAAGTCGCTATATGTCGACGACGCATCCTGGTTGATGTTTCCGTATAACCTTCGAACGTGTGTGTGATTCCTCCTACCCCCTATAACACCTCCAAATGGCTTGTAACCACCGAAGGTTGCTCGCCATACCGCTAACTGTCATTCCTAGAAGTGGAGGGGGTTTGCGTTGGGCTGGCTTTGCCTATGTGCACTGGTAGCTCAGTTGGTACAGCATTGTCCTGGTAAGACGAAGGCCGTGAGTTCGGGTCCCGCCTGGTGCCAACTTTTACCATTTTCCCTTCTGTCCATATGCCACAAAAACATTCTTCTTTATATATTTTCTGTCTAGTATCATGTCACTATTTTCGTATTCATGTGGAAAAAAACATTTGAGAAAGTTCATACACAGTGTATTCCAAGATTTTATTTTTGGGTTGAGATGCATACTTCTCAAATCTTTCTGGAATACTTTTATGTTCTTGTGTGAAAGTGACATTTTGTTTGAGAGTCTTTGTGAAAGTGACTTGATGATGTTCCTCGACTGAGTTTTCACAGATATTTGTATAAAGCAATAATAAAAGGATTTACAAATTGATCGATTATTACAAGTGACATGGAATAATTGAATGACTCATTAAACTGAGTAGGCTATAGTACTATTGGTAACTGACAGTCAAAAAATTAATAAATTAGCCTGAATTATTGGATACTGCATGTTCAATACTAAAAACTAGGTAATGTTCTCAATCAACACCTTGGTAAGAACTGCGGCAAACGGGAGGTCAGAGGGACCGCCCGCCCTTGGGCTACGTTGTCGCCTGAGCTAAATGCTGTGGTTTGACGACTTAGTGGTCACCTATGCTGAATGGCTAAGGCTTGGCGACAATAATGGTCCAAGAGAGCAACTTCTCTCCTCCCGGAGGCTCCTCTTGGAGTTGCGCAGTGAGCCCGCTGTGTGGCCTAAATGCTGTGGTACTTACCACCCTCACCCCCATATTTATCTACATAGAATAACAAGCAGTACCCGTCACGGCTTCGCCCGCCATTGTTTGAAAGTTATCGGATAACGTTTAAAGCTACACTCATAAAGTTGAAAAACGACAAAACACGTGTTTTATTATTTTTATCCAAGATCATCATAATAATGGTTCTAGTCGCTGTGACCAAAAATACATGTTTCTACATTGATCTATGGTTTTTCACACACCCGCCCCTATCACCCCGTTAAATTCTGGGTTGAATTTAGAAAAACAACGAAACCCCACCCTCACACTTTTTTCTGGAATGCGCCATTTTTTCATCAAATCACCTTTTGGAACAATTCAAGTTCTATTAAGTAGGTAAGATATCAAACTAGACAACTCAATTTCTATTTTTTAAAAAAAACGGCGACAAAAACATCAACTCAATGGTCAAAAAATACGAAAAATCTACATATACCGCCCTCTTGTAGAGACGTATAATCCGTTAAATCAAAAAAATCGATAGTGTATTAACCAAATTGAACCTTTCTGAGATCATTTCTGACAATCCCTGTTTGATATGATTAAACAGAAATCAGTAATACCTTCCACACAATCTCATGTCATTCACAATAAATTGCCACCACCTTCGAACAAAATCTGTACCCATCTCTTTTGAGGCGTAATGTTTACAAAGTTTATTTGCCGGCGTGATGAATACCTTTTGTCTGTTTTTATCACGTCATGTAAACTTATTTTGCTAGCAGTGCTTTTTCGTGCGGATGAATACCCTTGAGTGTCATGTTTCAAGGAAGCTTCAACTCAAACCAAATATGACTTACGGCAAAATGATCCTTAGATAAGGTTTTGACATCAGTCATAAAACTCACTAAAAAAATCAATAAGAAATTGGTTTTGAGAAAGTCTTATGAAGGTCATTAAATATCTTCGTTACAGCTGTTAGCTATAACTTTGACCCAACATTTCCAAAATAGTTTTAAGCTTTGAATATTGAACCACTAGAAGCATAAACAAACAATATTGTGTGAGTCGAACATGTCATTGTAAACATGTGGGGAAAGGGAAAAAGCAAGCTCCTGGTTTGCCATACCTATTTACTTCCATGAAATATGTTTTACCAGATTTTCTGTCCCCAATTCAATAACAATGACCTGAAGTTCACCATCATCTAATAAATGTATTTCTCTTCAATATTCGAGGAGACTGTAGCTATTACTACTTGTCGTTGAATGGTCGAACGAATTTCCTTGATCTTTCACACTTAAAAGTTGATAAGAGGAATTTTTCTCACAAACGGCAAGGTTGGGCATCAATCGAGCTATCTGAAATTCGTTGCCATGACGTTGATAGATGCTTCAAAGTGACGATTGTTGTCATTTTCCAGTTGAAAACGATTTATTAAGTATGGCAATTATAGCAAAAAAGTGCTGTGTTTGTGGAGCTTCTTCATGGACAGTTGGATTGTAGAGATCTCATCACAAATGTGTCAAAATAACATTACATAAATATAAACAGAAACAAAAACAGAATGTTATCGACTCAAACAAATCATGTACTTTCGGGGTGCTATGCTTGTTCCAGTGGTTCAATGTTCGAAGGTTTTAAGCAATCGGATATATTCACTCCATAAAACCATGATCAAGCCTACTTATTTGGAGGTATATTTGGTTTTATTCAAGTCAACGAAAAAGCAAGATTGCTGTGGAATTACTTGATAAGTCCTTTTGAATGTAAACATTTTGTTCATTTACTGTGTTCTAACATGAGCTTAAATGCAAATGAATGGTTTCAAATCAAGAAATCTGGGCAAGTGGAATGTTATCAGAAGGCTGTGGAAGCACTGAGGATCAAACGATAAATGTACAAAGCCAAAAATTTTTTTTAAAAATCTACGTGACGAAATTATCAAAACTCCAGCCTCCAGATCAAACAAGAATCCAAGGAAAAACACTGAAACTAGTGAACCTGCTCTTCTTTTCATTTTACAGCCACTTGGCCACATCATGTGAATCATTAAGTAGAAAGGGTTTATCATGCGACAATTCTAGGTGAACCTTGAGTGTTTCAACGAGATCTCTTGAATGAACAATTGGCTTTAGAAGCATGACGGCCATATTTTTCACAGCCCATTGATCCAATAATTGGAAAAAGATCAAGAACCAATTGAATTGACTTTCCAATATTTTAGAATTTTTCAGAACATAGTTACCTTCCATTTTTATTCATTCTTGCACAAATTCGTCTGATTTTGATCATTTTTCAATTTACCATAATACCTTGAAAATATAATATCATATAATCAAACTCAATATTTTCGAGGCGCTATTGTTTTGTGTGAGTATTTAATATACATTTATCAGAAAGTTCACATTCGTTGGTACATACTTGCATGATAATATAGTTCATTTGAAATGGCTCGTTTTGAGATTGAGATGTTCAAATAATAATATGAAAACCTCTGCTTGTTTCTTTCAAATTACTGCTAACAACCACAAGTACAAGAAAAACTGGTTCTCACATTCCAATTAAGCAAAAAGTGTTTTATCAATGTCTTTGAAGAAGTCAGGGTAACGGCCAAAGGGTTGTTAGACAAGTCAACTAGTATTAAGCCGCATATTGTGCATATTGTATGTAAGGTTTTATGAGTGCTTTATCGTTCACTTGAAATGTTGCACTGAGGTTTTATAACAAGCTTTATAAACGCCGTAACAGCCTTCTTAGGAGTGGGCCCTCAGGGTAGTAAGAAGGTTGTATCGTTGTTTTAATGATTTCTTTATAACCAATCGGTTTCAAGGAGGTTTTATGAAATAGGCTGTAACAACCTCTTGTAGGCATTGACAAAACTAAAAATGTTTTTTGGGATGTGTGTATTCGTTCGGCTCTCAAGCCAAATGCATTTTTTCCATAAAAAATAATTCGGAACTATTCGGGAAATCGTCCAATATAAGGGCGCCACCGTGCGCTATTTAAAGACAGGAAAGCGTTTTTACTTTTTCAGGTGTGTCCCAAAACTTGTACAATATTTTTGCTGATCGTACTGATATTTTAGCACTTCAGTACATTTGTCATTGTTCCAGTACATGATTAAGTATATAATTGCTGGACGAAATTAGAACCAAACCGCGCATGTCGTCACCGTGAGCCAAAAGTGATGTTGGATTTATAGTTATCATTTTCTGGTCAAAATTTGAACTGGCTCACGCATGACGTCCCCGCGTGACATTAGGCGAATTTTGGCGTTAACCAGGTAACGATTTGTTGTTACCAGGTTTGGTAAGTAATTTTTTACTGTATCGATACCAGCTCGAGATCAAACCTCAAAACGTTTTGGTTGCTCAAAGTATTATTCATGGTATGACGTAACTACTTTATTAGGTACCTCTCAAGCTATTTGCCCATACTGCGAAGATAAGTTAGGGTTGAAAATTCGTTACCTGGTTAACGCCAAAATCCGCCTATTGATTGTATAGGTTTGGGGTAGGTAACGTGATGACTTCTGAGGGGGATGTGCGATGTGCGAAAGTTTATCTTGTTTGTTTTAGTATCATGGTAACCGAGTTACCTGGGTAACTCATAAATTTTGAGGTTCGGACACGCAATGACGTCAGCGAAACCTGCGTGTGAGCATATCTTGTTTGTTATAGTATCATGGTTCCAGTACAATTATTGTTATCTGCCTTGTCAGTTGTCACTATTGTCATCCTGTCAGTCTGATGCATCCACGATACACGTACACGCCGATACGTATATGTGACGTCACGATGAAGTTAATAATTAATCCAAAATCAGTTCCAAAATATTATAAACACACTAAAAAGTCATCAAAATGACGATATAGATATCAAATAATAAGTACAACTCTAGCCCTATAGTCAATGTCAGAAGAAGAAGGAGCCTTTATTCTATGTCCTTAAACACGCGAAGCGTAAATATGAAATTCGACAGGACAATTTGGCATACCGCTCTGTGATCATGGTTCTTGTGAACAATTTCAACCCCACCTACTCAATATAGTTCATCTATCATGGTAAATTTTGTTGGCTGTTTTTATAATTTTTGTCAGACTCAATATTTATCAATTATTCACGAGTTTATGTTTCGGACTGACTGGCTGACCCTGTTCGTGCAACGGAGGGTGTGAAAATTCGGGACTCAATTTAGTGCAAAGCAAAGGTAATTCAAACTTTGCCTTTTTTAATTTAAGCCCGATGTATCGACTTTTAAGATTCAGAATCTTGTAGATACTTCCAGTCTTTTAATTAACGCATGCGTATAGTTTTGCTCAGGTGGATTCTCTTTTTAATGGTAGGTAATAATGGTTTTTTGTTGTCATGAAATAAAACTACTTTTGTTTTGTGGGTGGGGGAAAGTGGGGGAACCGTGCGCAGCGGATAACCGTACGCACCATTCAAAATTCAAATGGTGCGGTGAAAATTGACAGTTTCAGCAGTGAGACATGAAGTTAGTATTTGACGGAGAGCATGGCGCTAAGAGCAGAGACTCTGTGTATATTTGTTTCTCATTGAATGAAGTTTTTTTGTATGGACGTTTTTCGATATTAATTTTCAAGTGTTCGAAATATGAAGTTGAGTTCATAATCCATATCTGATTATATTGAAATCAACATTTTCTTGAAGAATGGGATAAACCTTGCGTCTACAAGCAACTGCGTCATATTTCGCTGACTAGTTTTCGTGATGTCGATATTCCTGTTTTACAGGTTTCACGTACATAAGTACGTGATACAGTTATGAATTCTTATAGTGAATAATCATAACAGGAGGCATTGAATGCAACACAAAACGAGGACAGAAAGATTGGTGAAGTGACAAGATCTTATATTCCAGAGTCGACACTGAGAAAAAGCTTGTTCAAAATGGGTCCAAAACCCAACTACCAAGGGTGGATTATGGTCTTTTAACTTTCATACAATATCCTGGCATTTTTTCTGTTTCCATGAGAGCACTATTATTTCCCACCGCGCACGATTCTTCACCCCCATGCGCAATATTACTCGATAGGGTGGGGAATTGTGCGCAAATGATGACTTTTGATTTTTTTTTCGATTGAGATGATTGGTAGATTGATTCTGACAGTACAATATGTTAGGCGTCTTTCACTGTGAATCTTCTTTCTTTACCATTCCTGAAGCAGCAATGAAGTCAATCTTCGTTCAGATGCCCACCATTCCTTCACTCTCCTCTACACCGATTTTCTAAATTGGTCTATTGCGATTTTGTTTGGATCTCATTTTCGTTGAGTCACAAACCTTGAGCCAACTATCCATTATTCAAATGAGATAGTGAGTGCTCCCTTATTTTTCCTGAGTTTTTTTTTGGTAGCGCACACCTATATGCTCACACATCACGAGCCACCAACTGTCGATGCGATGTTGACGGATATCATCATGATTCTTTCAAATTTTGTAGTGACTCTAGACTTCAGTAATCATTGTAACGTTGAATATTTCAGAAATCTTAGTGTTCTATCTAGAACCTCATCAAAATCGCCTTTTTCGAAGTAAGCCTCATTAGCAGCGTGATATGTGGCACTATGGCTTCCTGATACCACACATTTTTCAAATCAAGTTCATGTGAATTTGACCTCGAAGAATTTCTCAGCTACCCTGAGCGGATACAGAGGATTGCCATTAACTAGTTTTATATAAAAAAATATTATTTTTTAAATTTGACTTTTTAGGTCGAAGAAAACTTGAAGGGAGGTTCATCCGCCAATTCATGCTTGAAAATATAGGTGATCTGTGAATTTTTCCACTTTCACAAGAAGATGCCCTTTTGGTTCCGGCATGTCGTCCATTTTACATGTAGAGTTATTGTTTGAATATTGTTCGAGTGACTCGATCTATTTTTTTGAAAATGGAAAAAATCGAGCATCGGGCTGTCATTTTATCTGTTTTCGAAAGACAATGGATCAGAGTTTCAGCGCTGATTGACGTATACGGTTATCACAGTTGGCTACAAAATGGAGTCTGATTGGAAAAAAACTGGTCTTTCAACTGAGAAATTGATGGCGGCTATTTTTTTATTCATCTTCAAACCGGAAAATCACGGTTTGAAGATGCATTACGGACCAGATCTAGCCCCAAGCGATTTTATTTTGTTCTCTGATCCAAAAAAAAATGTCGTCGCGACGAAGGACAGAAAATTACATCAAATTGGGAGGCCATTCGGTTGATAAACAATTATTTTGCAGAGAAATGCCAGGTAGTATTTTATTGTATTAGAGAGAAGGGAGCATCGCTGAAAGAAGTGAGCAAACAAACAAAGGGACTATGTAATGAAATAGGAATAAATTAAAAGATAAAATGCCTTGTTAGGTCGGAAACTGTCCAAAAAACTCATGCATCTGCAGTGACAGTATTTATATTTGTATTTAATGTAACCGTTTTTTGTAAAACAAGACGATCTGTTTTTTCTTGTATTTGCTTGACTTTGTCCTTGCATTATTCTTTAATTTTGTTTGCACTTGAAGGCATTTATTTTTCCGCAACCTTATCAGCCAATGAGGATGGAATCTATTTTCAATTGTATTTAGAATTTTTTTTTCTTTTCCTCAACACTACAGATGACAATCCTATGATGTAAAGAAAAGCAATTTATCAATAAGGAACAAATAAGATAACGTGGTATCAGCAACATGACACTTCACCGCTACTCTTTTTTTTTATTGAACGTTTAACGTAAACTTAACGTATCTGTAAGGATTGTTCACTAATGCAAATGTTCCTGGAAGCGTTACCATGTTGAAATGGATACGCCAAGTTAACGTGAAGTCGGCAAAGTAAACAGAAGTGAAAAAACTCTCAGTTGACATAATCATCCTCCTAAATATAAATCCAATCCAAATAGGCAGCAAAAATATCTTTGAATCTGCTTTTCATTGGGGAGTATGATTGAAATTGAACGTTTACGTTAACTTAACGTATGCATTTCACCATGGTAACGCTGTTAGCAAATGGAACATTTGCATTAGTAAACAATCTTAACATATACGTTAAGTTAACGTGAACGTTCAATCATAGCCCCCATTATGTCATCTGATAATGAAATATTTCAATAATAAAAGATCAAACTAAACAAATGATTAATTTTTCAATAAGTCGTTTCAAGTGGCTTATAAAAGCCGCCCTACTTGCTGATCCCCTGAGCCTAACGAAATAAATTTTCTATAACTCGTGACTTTTAGCTTCACGCAATTACTTATTATTAGAATGAGTACGCGGGGGCTTTTGCTTGTAGAACTAAGTGGCATTCGCCCTCCCGCATTCCACGCAGCCGGAGCACGAGAGTATTTCATTGTTGTGAATCCGTAGGGGTGCACGCTTACGGACCAATAAAGTAGGGCCATTTATCACTGTTAATAATTCGCCTCTCACTGCTTTGATTTCTAACATTTTACAGCTTGTTATTACATTGCGTTATGGGGCTTACTTGCATTCCAACGGTGGCCCGATTTAATCGTCCTCAAAGACTTTATCTCACAAATACGTTGAAGTTGCGACAAATTGTGGTTGTGTCGAGAGGGTTAAAATGTTGGTGTTTGTGGTCTATTGAGTAACAACGTCGAGAGAATGGTTCAATTGGCGAAAATCTTCCTGTTGATAACATGTTGATGAAACATTCTTATATTTTTTGTCATTTATTCAAAAGAGCTGCTGACATGTTTGATGTCTTCTTTGCAGTCAGACGTAGACTTGATGGATTCGAACAAATTGATCAAAATGGATCCGGAAAATGAATGAGGAACAATTCGTCGACATCAAACTATTATCGTACTGTTATTTCCATTATCCCCAAAAAAAAAGCTAGAATTACAATCTGTGCAACAGTTGTGTTTTGTGATCATTGATGAATTTACTGAAAAGAGACTTTTTTGGCGATGTTGAAAAAAAAGAATCCCAAGAGGCCAGAGGTATATTGAGAAGTGCTGAAAGGACCAAAATCAGCGAAAAAAAATGATAAAAGAATTATGCAACAGAAAAACTAAACCAACTTGAACAACAGAAACAACATTCAATATGACCTGAAAAGTAACAAAAATGGTTCATAGTGCTTAACAAAATGCTCGTTGTTTCTAATGAGTTCTCTTGTGATTGTTATCCGACTCCACAATTTGGCTAGAGATGCGACTGATAAGGAATAAACAGATTCTTTTAACGGTCCCATTTGTTGAGGACTGATGATGGTGGAGGCCAAACTTGTGAAAAATTATTTTCTCTTTGAAAAATAGTCGCTGAAGTAATATTAAAAATTAGGTGATGTTTCATCATGCAAAACTATAAATGACTTGAGCAATAAAATACTGATCAATAACACCGATTTATTATCATAAACATGCTTGCAAGGAAAAGAACGTCCCGACCATTTGTACAGGGTCATTCCGTATATAGTACATACAGTGAGGACGTAAATATTCCCCCCCCCTCTAACTTTTGAACGCATTAATATTTTTGGCTCAAATTATTATTGTCAAGAGGTTCAGGGACAGCATTTTGAAAATTTATTGAGATAATTTTGCATGATTTCGTTCTTAATATTATCTTTAGTATTAGGTTTTTTTGAAATTTTTTATCAAATACTGTTGTAGAAACAATCACTTATGTTATAGGTTAGTTTTTTCATTGTTAATAAAGTTCTTTTAAGAATTAGAGATAGTATTTTCACCCAAATAATTTATTTTCGATATGGCGCTATTTCCTTAAGAAAAATGCTAAGGACTTCAAACTTTGGAGGTGAAAAGAGAATGGAAGGACCTTTCAAATAAGGTATCACATGACCCCCTTTTCCATTTAATAATTTGTTTCAAAATGGTGCCCAGCTGTCAGTTTGACAGATGAAATTTTTTTTTGGAGGTCAAAACTTAGTAAAGCCTACCCTGAACAACACCTTCAAATTTGAGCCAAAAATATCAATGCGTTCAAAAGTTAGAGAGGGGGGGGGACTATTTACGTCCTCACTGTATATGCATATGCTAGCGGCGTTATCTATGGAGATATGAAAATTTTGTAAAAATGAAAGTTTCACATATTCATCTGAACTTTTCAATAATTTTATACAAAAAAACAAAGTACTACAGGAATATCAATATTTTTCCACAAGTTGCAATTTTTTCCATAGAACCCCCTGTATATTACCATATTTTATGAAAAAGCTTATTTTCCTGATTTCAGAAATATATAGTCCGATACCTTTCTGATGAGTCGTTCAGGAGATATTCAAGTTTAAATATGTGTAAAAATTAGTATTTAGTCGTGAATATTTGGTATTACATCTAGAAGATAAAGTTATTTGACCTCCATTTCTATTGATTAAATATATATAATCACAATTCTTTAATTTTTTCCATACTAAAAGGGGAGTGAATTTTGATTTCTAAACATATTTAAGCTTGAATATCTCCTGAACGACTCATCAGAAAAGTATGAAAATATATATTTCATTTCATAATATTTAATAATATACAAATGCTACTTGTGATAAAATATTGACATTCCGATAGTCTTTTGTTTTTTTTACAAGATTTTTGCAAAGTTCAGAAGAATATCTGGAACTTTCATATTTACAAAATGTTCATATCTCAATAGATAACGCCGCCAGCATGTTGGTCAATATATATGGAATGACCCTGTACAATACCAAGCAAAAATTACTAATGAAATGATCTACTCACTCGGACAAGTCTGACGATTGACTTCATGCTCAACGTTGAAATTCTCTAACATTTTTGATGTTATGACAGCTACAATAATACATGTCATCAAATACTTGGGGTTTTCGTCGTGAAAAATCTGAATTCTAAAGAAGAATTTTTTGACATTCTCCATGATGATTATTCGTTCAGTGATATAAGCAAAGTTGACATAAGATTCATTTATAATATTGAAGCAAATCATCCTGCTTTTTCCAAATAAACAAGCAAGGATACCTCTGAATGGCTTCACAATAGAATGAATCAGGATTACTTTGGGATTGGTATCACAAATGAATATTTTTTCAAACATGGACTAGGGGCATACTCAACAAACAACCAATACGTTTCTTGATCAAGAGATTTGTTGGTCTTAAACTGATTTGTTCACTATGATACCCATCAATATTCTTGCTCATATGCAAATATTCAGGAGAGCTGAATTCTTTTAAGCCTTCATATTCGGTTCCATAAAATGGCCTTATCTTCTCATTTGGATAGTGGAAATGAAATTCAAGTAGTTCTGGAACCTCTTGTAGTCATTTAAAATGATCATTGATCATGCAAATGGTCACGAACAAAAATTAAATGCTCTTCAAGATATCAAGCTCAATGAAAGTTTACGTTCCAATGATTACAATCAATATGGTCAGGAATAGTGAAAAATAATGAGCCTTTCAACCGTTTTGATGTTGAAGCGTCACGACACATCATCCTTGAACATCTTGATATCACCATGATAAAGAAAAAAGACAGAGATAAGAAGTTTTCATATTTATATTAGATCACGCATCGTTGAAATACATGTTGAAATATGAATGGGGACTCGAACAAGACACAATTCATGGACGTTTTTATACAGAGTTCCAGTCCTCAACTTTATTAAAAACAATGAAAACCTATTGCATGTGCATTGCAGAAACATTACCTTTAATTAGCTCTTTCTGTAAAAGGTCGTCATGATTCACACTTGAATATGTTTGTTCAATGCTTTTCTGCGATTACGTCACAGTATTTGACGTTTGCCAGTATGTCGTAGATTGATCGCCCCAAACGTTGCATTTGTCAAATTGATCCGGAAGACCAGCGTCCAGACATACGTCACATTTTTGTTAATGTGTACGAGAGAGACAGAAGCGCATGACGTAACCGCAGAAAAGCATTGAACAAACAGAGTATGTTTGTTGATGCATTATTGGAATGTTTCTTGTATTTGGTGAAATAATCCCTTGAAATTAATTTGAAGTTCCAATTTTGTATTTCAATGAGTTTTATGTCTACAACAACGAATAATATTTTGAAGATTGTAACTTGACATTTCCACTAACTAAAGATCATAATATGAGAGTGCCGCGCAAGCGACATAGGTTTGCTTTACTAATTTTCAATAGCCAACTGGCGCTGATTACGTTTATCAAAACAAATGATGGGCAATAAAAAAAAGATGCTCTACTTCCACCGTTAATATAATATACAGTTGGGTCACTTCATGTCGGACCTTTACTTTTACTCTGGCCCAGAACAAGTTTTACGAGGCAGACAAGTTGGAGAAAGACGATCGAATTTCAAGCGGTGAACGAAATGCCAACGAAGAATCTCAACCGGAATTTGCGATCGGCGACACATGGTATAATATTGGGACCAAATCGGGACTGGGAATGCGGCAAGCCTTCTAGTCTCTGAAAAATATTCGATGCTATTTGTTTTGAAATAATTTATACTTGACGAATCTGGAAAATGTATGGATAGGCGACACATGATCTGTCCATAGTTTCTATGTACCTCCGATATCTTCAAAAATTCAACAAAAAAATTGACACTGTGCATATTTTTCAACGTTGAACATCGTTGATTATGAATCGAACATTCACAATGAACCTTGGCAATGAAAAACGTTCATAGCGAACAACATTGTTTCACAACTGTCAAACATATGATATACCAATTACTGATGTCATGTCAAACAGCTCATAATCAGTGGAGTGAATCGTTCCCGCGCAAACTATTTCTTGATTATGTAGATTGACTTCATATTGGTTTCACTGTAGCTCTGATTTTATATATAATCTACATTTTAAAGTTTACTTTCATCAGTTCAAAATGAAACGTTTTTCTTGATCTGTTCATTTTTTGGAAATTGGTCCAAGAAGTCTCATTCATTTTTGCAAAAGAATTTCGAGTTCGATAAAACATGAAAAAACTCTTATTAACTAGATTTCGGAGGTTCAAATCGAGGGTAGAAACATTTGTGATTGAATGCATCGCATCGTTTCAATACAACAATTGTTTGTCAGAACAAACCTGTATCATTGTCGTGGATAATTGTGAGCAGAGCTGATGCTGGGTAGTCGCCAGAATTAATCATAAATCTGTACCATAATTTATTATTACTCTCCCTCCTTGATCATTCATTTGATTTTTGTAGAAATTATCTATATCTTATTACTATAGTCGATCACAATAATAATGTTGAAACGTTTAAACATGAAATTGCTTTTTACCAGATATGACCACACTTGCACTAATAATGGTGATCGTCCATGCCATTGCTGTATTCTTGATAATAGAGTCGAATGGATCATTTTTACCTAGAAGGGTAGATATATTTTAACGACATTATTCATATTGTACTCATAAAATTTTGTAGATGACACCATATCTAAACGCCCGAGAGAAAATTATCATGGATCCAAAGAAAAGGCCATTCTGTAATGCATTTACTGGTAACTTATCGCAACATATACAGTGTGTCGTGTGTCGCAGTTAAGATGTAAACATCCCTGTATTTTCGCTATTTGAAGGAGTCGGGGCTCCAAATTTTGTACTGTCATAGCTACAGACTGATGATCCACAAATACAAAAAAAATGCAGCGATGTATTCATCTGTGTGGTTATACCTTAGAATGCGAATAATAACTGAGATTCATAATTAAGGTTGTGGACGGAAGAGATCAAACCTTCCAGCACTCACTTCCGACGGCCAAGAAGTCGAAAACTCCATCAACAGTCTTCTAGAACTGAGTGCCGAGCCGGCAGTAGAGGATCTTGCTCGACAAATAATGTCCGAAGCAAAATTGTGGGAAGCTATACAAGAAGCTAATTTTGAGATTAGCAGACATAGAGGATCAGCAAAAACACAACGCACCGTAACTATAAAAAGCTCAAGTGATGAGACTGCAAGTCCGTCATGTTCCTTACCACCATGTTATATTATCTAGTGCCGATTGTTTTCGAAGAATTTTCCATAATCAAAATACATGAAATTCTATGAAATGGAAGGATCTATTATGTATTTTTAACAAATCTGATTAGTTTGTCGGAAGTATAATCTAAGGAAAAGAATCCACTTTGATCTTCTAGCTATAAAGTAGTCCTGTTAAAGTTATAGGTGTTTTTTCGATTTGAGTTCAATGAAATAAAATGACAAACAAAAAGTCTTTGTTTCCATTCAAATTTGCTCACCTATTGGTCAAGGAATATTACTTTATTTGTGATTGTGATTTCAAATCTCGTGTGTGCTACTCACTATCGTATCCAAGATTATGGTATAGTGACATTAATGTAAGTAATAGAATGAAATGACACGATGATTATTACTAAGAAGGATGTATCAAAAGTAGGTCTTCAAATTTTGATTCTGGTTCTGATTTTCATCAGTACGTACATCAAAGTGATTATGGGCCGATATATCAATGACACCTTGAGTGACATTTTAGCTAAGATATACTCAAAATTGATAGGGATTTCAAAATTGGCCACCGAAAGTGCGGTTACCCAATTGCGCCACGCCTTTCATTTAGCTAATGTAAGAGTACGTGGTCAGACAGGCTGGAGAGAAGAGAGACAACACTGTTTTGATGATTATTACTACGTTTTTGATGTTCTTGAATAGCCACCAGTAGTTTTACCTGTTGTCATTGTCAATGTATGAATTGGCATTAGAAGTCATATTTTGCAGTTGAATCGCAGAGTTTTTGTATAACTACATTATTATCTTACAAATTCAGAAGTGGGATAGATTAACGTGTCCTCCACTGTCGCGCCTGTGAATAATAACTGTAAAAAAAAAAAAACATAATGAGTACACCGCCGGGGAAGCCTTCACGAAATCGTTCTCCGTCGACATCATCCATTGAAGATGTGAGCAGTTCGCCCGATAGAAGAAGTGACTCAAGAAAAATGAAGAGAGGACGAAAAAGTGAGATTCATCGGTTACGCAAGCAGGTAAAAAGACTAGAAAAAAAGGTAAGTGTACCTTTTAAGTCTGCCTTCCCGATTAATATGAATGTGATTGAGACGCTAATACCGATATTCGAACCTGGGGTGAGTACATTTGACGCTGACGAATTGAGAGATTTTCATGGATGGGACGATATAATTGTAGTTAAGTTGGTTACAAATCGCTTACGCGGAAACGCGCGATAGTGGTATGATTCATTAAAAACATTATGTATGACGTGGAAAGACTTCAAAGAGCAATTACTTATAAATTTTCCATCGCAAACGCGTTTTGGAAAATTGCTTGTTAAGGCGGCTACGTATAGACCATCGTTTGGTCAAAATCTGGCGGACTATTGTTATGAAAAAGTGTCAAGATTACATCAATTACGTTTGGAAATATCTAAAACTGGTATGATTGACAGTAAAATAGAAGGGATTAACGATGAGGTTATTTGTCAAACGGCTAGGGCGGCCAATATACAGTCCGTGGGCGAATTGGCGAATTATCTTGGCCATGTCGATATCAATAATAAAAAACATGTTTGTCAATCGACGTCTTTTGGAATTTCCAAACATGCAAATCCATCAAACGGGCGTCACGAGTATACGAATCAGACTATGAATAGCGGCGTTGGAAGTTCTCGATACAGAAAATTCTATCAGGGCGATTCTCAGCAGAAAAAAAAAATTAATTGTTTCAATTGTAGCGGCAACCATAAAGCTATAGACTGCCGAAAGCCAAAGATTCAATGTAATCATTGTGGTAGAATAGGTCACGTCCAAGCTGAATGTAAGGATAAAGCGAAGAATAATAGCTATTCTGGAATGGTGAATGAGATCGCGCATGTATTAGGTATAAATAAATTGTTTATGAAGTTGGCGCATATCAATGGGAGTGAAATTAAAAGTCTCATTGATACGGGAAGCACTTGCACACTTCTGAAGAGCAGCGTTGTACAGAACCTCAAATTGCGCACGGAAAAAGGATTACCGAAACTTTTAAAATGTTTTATGGGTAACACTGTTAACAGCAACGTTTTTGTCAACGTCAAGATTACTATCGACGGAGTTTCAGCGGTATTAAAGGCGATCGTTCTTGATGATGAATTGATGAATTATGATACTATTATTGGATTCGATTTTCTAGGACAAAATCATGTTGGAATAAGCAAAATCAGAGACACACTCAATTTCTTTTTATTACCGAATGAAATACCACAGTCCGTGCATATGATTGAATTTGAACAGTCGAAAGAATTGGGTATAGATGATATTAATTGTGGTAATATACCGGAGAAGTCAAAAAGCAAATTGTTTCAATTATTGAATCGTTACCGGAAATGCATTGCTTTCTCATTAGAGGAAATAGGAAAAACAAATATGGCAAAGATGCAGATCAATTTAATGGTGGATGTACCTATTACATATCATCGTTATCGACTGGCTTATGGAGAAAAACAAGTTCTTCAAACAATGATTGATGAATTATTAGAAAATAATATAATTCGCCCTTCATCATCTCCATACGCAAGTCCGGTTTTACTTGTCAAAAAGAAGACCAATGATTACAGAATGTGCGTGGATTTTCGCAAATAAATGCAATAACAACGAAGGATCGATACCCATTGCCGTTGATAGAAGATCAAATTGATCGCTTGGAAAACAATAGATATTTCACGGGGTTGGATTTGGCCTCCGGTTATTATTAGGTTCCTATGGCTGAAGATTCCATTAGTAAAACTGGATTCGTTACTCCTGATGGGCACTTTGAGTTTTTAAGGATGCCATTTGGTTTATGTAACGCTCCAGCAGTGTTCCAGCGACTCATAAATAATGTGTTAGGAGAATTAAAAAACACGATTGCGTTTCCTTATATTGATGACGTAATTATTCCTTCGGCTACAATTGAAGAAGGTATGAAGCGACTACAGATGGTTCTAGAGAAATTTAGTGCGAGTGGTCTTACTTTGAAATTGACTAAATGTTACTTCTTCCAAACAAAAATTGACTATTTAGGAAGAGAAATATCGTTCGAAGGTGTACGACCAGGCACCAAGAAAGTGGAAGCAGTATTGAACATGGCGAATCCAACTGATGTCAAACAAGTTCGACGATTCTTAGGATTGGCTGGCTACTTTCGTGAGTTTATTCTTAACTATGCTAACGTCGTGGAGCCCTCGACTAGACTGTTGAGAAAAGAGACCCTTTGGAATTGGTCTCATGAACAGAATCTTGCTGTGGCCCAAGTCAAGAACGTTCTGGTGACAAAACCTATATTGGCTCCTTAGGAGTCAGGGGAATTTTGATGCAATTCAAAAATGGTGTGAAAAGAGTGATTGGCTATTACAGCAAACAGACTAGTCCACAACAGAGGATGTACCACTCGTACGAATTGGAAACCCTTGCAGTGGTGTTATCACTTCAATACTTTCGAGTCTATTTGGTTGGTATAACATTAAAAGTTGTAACGGACTGTAACGCGTTACGAACAACCATGGTCAAAAAGGATTTGTTACCGAGAATCGGACGATGGTGGTTACAGATTCAAGATTACAATTTTCAAATAGAATATCGCGCTGGAAATCGGATGGGTCATGTAGATGCACTGAGTCGACTACATAATATCGAAACAATCTGTGCAATTGATTTGACAGAAGGCGATTGGATAGAAGCGGTTCAGTCACAAGATGAAAACATAAGGTTGATCAAATCTATAACAGAGACTCAAGTGAGAAATCGTGACAATAAACAGTACTTTGATAGTTTTGTCCTGAAAGATGGTAAGATCTACAAAAAACTGGATGATGGTAGAATCAGATGGTTAGTTCCAAAAGGATGCCGCTGGCAAATATGTCGTCTATGTCATGATGAATCCGGTCACTTTGGTTTAGAGAAAATTACTGGTTTGCACGAATGAGGGACTTCGTAAAGAAATATGTCAAAGCATGTTTGCAGTGTAGCTATTACAAACATCCCTCAGGTCGAAAGGAATGTCAATTGTACCCTGTGGAAAAAGTTCCCACCCCATTTCATACTTTACATGCTGACCATATTGGACCTTTTGAAACTAATAAAAAAGGAAATAGATATTTACTCGTGGATGGAATTAGTAAATTTGTGATCATTGAACCTGTTAAGGATACCAAGACAAAAAATGTTATTAAAGCTTTTAAAGAAATTATGTACTTGTTTGGGGCACCAAACAGATTGATAACAGACAGGGGAAGTGCGTTTACAGCACAAAAGTTTAGTATGTTCTGCCAAGCTTATGGGATCAAACATATATTGAATGCGGTAGCTACGCCAAGGTTAAATGGACAATGCGAACGTGTGAATCGAACAATACTCAATGTCTTAGCCACAACTTCTGCTGGAAGAAGAGAAGATAAATGGGATACTTTTGTAAAAAAAATACAAAGTATCCTCAACTGTACTGAGAATAAGACAACAGGCATGAGCCCTTCAGAAGTTCTTGCAGGATTCAAGGGGCCCAATATAGCAGAAGCACAACTTTTGAGTGCGGTAGAAGGGCAATTGGAACGATTAGATTTGGCAGAAATTCGTGCAAAAGTTAAACGTAAAATTGATGATGATCAGCGTGTCCAGAAGGAGCGATTTTACCGAGCTCGTGCTAAAGCAAAAAAATATCAAATCGGTGAAATTGTAATGGTTCTTAAAACGAATAATCCTGCTACTGGTAGTAGCAGAAAGTTGCTTTCGAAGTTCAAAGGACCCTTTAGGGTCACTCGTGTTTTGTACAATGACCGGTATGAGGTCGAAGATGTGAGAGAAGGTATGAAACGATACCAAACAGTGATGGCAGTAGATAAATTGAAACCATGGATAACTCTAAAGGGTGAGTTATTCCAAAATAAATCCATGAGTAAAGGGCTCAGTTACTCAGTTCTCCAATTTATTCGTATACGAATATGCATTTGATTTTGTACATTATTATTGTACGGATTTGATTGGAACATTGAGCAACAGGACAAAAGGTCCCATTGGTGAGTTTAAAAGGAACTCATGAGCAAAAGGCTCAGGACAAAAGGTCCCATTGGTGAGTTCAAAAGGAACTCATGAGCAAAAGGCTCAGGACAAAAGGTCTCATCGGTGAGTTCAAAAAGAGCTCATGAGCAAAAGGCTCAGGAAAAAAAAGGTCCAACCGATGAGTTCAAAAGGAACTCATGGCCAAAGGCCCAAGATAAAAAGGTTTGATCAAGTTTTTATTATTATTTCAGGTACCGACAGAGGTGATCCTGAGGACAGAATGTGAGTCAGGATAGCCGAATGTAAGAGTACGTGGTCAGACAGGCTGGAGAGAAGAGAGACAACACTGTTTTGATGATTATTACTACGTTTTTCATGTTCTTGAATAGCCACCAGTAGTTTTACCTGTTGTCATTGTCAATGTATGAATTGGCATTAAAAGTCATATTTTGCAGTTGAATCGCAGAGTTTTTGTATAAATACATTATTATCTTACACTAAGGATCTAATGTGAGTGTCGCAATTGAAACACGGCACTCACGGAGGACAAATTCAAGTTTCAAAAAAAAAAACCTTTGAGTGTACCTTAGTCTTAAATGGACATTGAAATATCGGCCCTATATGAAATACATATATTTCGCGATTACTTTCCATTATTTGGACGATAAATTGACAATCGAAACGAGCATCTTTTTAATCATCATACATCCAATATCAAATGGATTTATTAGTCAAGTCATCTATTTTCCGCATAATATGTGAACAGATCCATCAAGGTGATATGCAAAAACATATATATTGTTCTATATTTCAAACATTTTAATCCGGCTTTTATTCGATACTAGGATGAGTCCACTTCATTAGATCTATTTTCATTCTGCAATCTTTCTATTCAATTTGACTGATGTAGTATACGGAATAGTTGCCGGTTATCATAATGGGTCGTATGAAAAAAACAACAGAGCAAACGCGTTGCATCTTTTATTCACCTCACAAACTAAAGGAAATGATCATTTTGAAAAGATATCGCTTTGACATGGAGAATGATGAATGTATGGCAATCTATTCCTTGGGATAGTACATTGGAAGGAGCAATAGGGCTTCAGGTGCCTTCCAGAAGCTGTAGATGTTTTCAAGGTGAATTTGCTGTTCAACATCGTACCCTAAAGGCAAGTCACTGGCCGAGTTTCTGAGTGAGGTGGGTTCGATCACCACGGTGGGCACCCATGAAACTTAATAAAATTGATGCACATGTTTGTTAAGTTTCATACCTGATCATTTTTAGATATATTGGAGGATTTTAAACAGGTGTTGCGGAAGATTTGTGTGTAGATCAAAGTAATATATCTTTGGACGGAAATGTAATGCCAATGAACACAAGCGAGAATGCTGAGTCTGGCTCAGATCATGAAAGGCGTATGGCTCAGAAATTCAGGTGTTCATGAACGATGCAGAATGTACCAGATATTGCTCCATTATCACGAAGGTTACCAAGGATATGTAATTTTTCGTTGGTTAATGACCCTTTTCAAAGATCCTGAAATCCTACAACAAAGGCGATACTCTATTTCTTTTGAGCAAATGCTTCATATGACTCCTGTTTCACATCCCTTTCTGATTCATAACTCATTTCAATCAAAAAAGTTTCATTTATCCAAAATAAGTATTTTCAAAACCGTTCAAGTATGATTCGTATACGAAAAAAAATGCATGACAAGTGTGACTGCTCTCAAAACCATCTGATAAATAGCACATAAAATAATTTGTTATAACAAGCTCAAACTACAAATCTTGTTGATACTGTCATCTACTGGATATAGTTAGTTTCAAAGGAATAGTAGTCATTCACGTTGCAGCGAAGCTCACCCTTTTCGATCGAAATTTTTGGAAAGCTTCTCGGATAAGCCGGATGATGGGGCTCTGATCGACACAATATGCATTTTGAAAGTATGGGCACAGAACATTTTTGAGTTTATGATACAATAATATGATCAACATCGTTTCTAAGACTGGTTCTATCAATTTTCAAAATAATTTGGAGATATACTCGTATCAAATGAAGAATATTTATCAACATCTACGATGGAATCCCGAAAATATTTTCTGTAGAATTCAAATATTCTCGAAAATATTTGATTTTAGATCATTTTACCCGTCAACATCCAAAGTGAGTGAGGGTTTAACATTAAGAAGTATCAGCGTTGAGCCAATTTCCATAATTCCCGTTTGTTGTCCATTTAATGTACAATTTGCATACATTTTCAAATGATTCCAAGTTTTATAATAGGTACGTCTTCTACCCATAACATTGAAAGCCATCAGCAAAGTGTACAGTAAAAAAGTATTCTCCAGCAAAATACAAGAGGGCTGCGAACAAACCACTTCGCCATTCTGCAGGTGAGTAGTGAAATGTATGATTTCTCTTAAGTTTTGCAAAAATACATTTTTTTTCTTTTTCAAGAAAGCTGAAAATAGTTTTGGAATATTACTATTATTCTGATATTCAGCAAGTGTAAATCAATACAAAATTTTCCACACCTGAAAAATACTTTTTCAAAAATATACTTAATAATTTGAAAAAACGCGAATTTTTCAACTTGACCGAGAAAGGTGCGGTGCTAAGGCAATCCTCTCCCACTCTCTCCTTCTCATTGCAGTCATATTACAACGCCAGACAAAAATAAAAAATAGATCGAGTGACGTCAGCATGACTCTTGGATGTTGATTTGAGTTTTTTAAACGATGATCACTACATAAAATATGCGAATTGTCATAAAGTATTCAAAATTTAATTTTCATAAATTGAAACACATATCAGCGTTTATCGCTCAAATAATGATATCTTGAAAAACTCATTAGAACCATGTCACCATGATGAAATTGGGACAATTCTTTAAGGTTGATGAAGTGTGTTAAAAAAAAAATCAATACATACAGTGTGTCTAGCTAAGTTCGCACCACATGGAAAACTTTTTTATTCTTAACTTTACGAAAAATTCCTTCCTTATTTCTCATAAAAAGTTCTGCATGGTGTAAAACCTAAGAGGCAATCATCGGATATTAACTTTTCTCAGTCGTTCACGAGGTTTCTCAAAAAACATGATTCTCGCTCAAGAGTAGAGTACCTTCATCCCTTTATCTGTGAGAAAATCTAAAATTGTTATAAAGGAAAGTTTATAAGGATTAAAAAATACGTTCAAATTTGCAATTGCACCTATCCACCATTGAAATAAGTTTTTTTCTAGATTAGTGATTTTCTCAGATAAAAATAATTGAAAGATATCCCAATAAACATATCAGCAATTGTTGGACTAAATATTTGGATGAGATTATTTTGAATGGGTAAAAAAAAAAGTTATCCGAACTTGAAACATTGCAAAATACTACAAATCCTGATCTGGTTGAATTTTGGGTTTTAGACCGTGTCGAACGTGTTTGTCTAAAAACAACCACTGCACAGTTACCCAAATTAGGGTAGTGGCTAGAGTTGCATCGGTGTGAGTTGTGCCAGCTGCCTTACTGATGAGTCCAATTTCGGGACGAAACCGGTATAAGGAGGGCACCACTCACATGGATGTAACTCTAGACATTTATTACGGTTCTGTACCAACCTTCCCGTTCAACGTCAAAGTGTTGTTACAATATCACATTACATATCACCATCACCAAATTAGTGAAAATTGGATAATAGTTATTATTTATGGTACTAGTGCATTATGTTTAAAATTAGTCACGCGGGAAAGATTTATCTCAAGTGACTTGGGAAACATAATACAAGAGTGGCATACAATCTTTTATCCAACAAATTGAAGAAATCGTTTGTTATGAGATAATCATCATCAAATATAAAATATGTCAGTGTCAGAATGACTAGACAGTGACATGTTTACATTTTGGTCAAAGTAAGTTTTTCGTTTCGTTGCCACGAGACGTGATAGGTTGTTTGTCTTTTGAAACGGGAACGTGAGTTATAATCCATAACTCAATAGTGACTAGTGTGTCACTTGACACTTTCCTTGTCCAAAATGACATCAATAATGACACCTAGGTATAGCCATCATGCGTTGGATAACAGTTATTTATTGTACTAGTGCATTACGTTGCAAATAAGTGACGCGAGAAAGATTTTCATTCTCAAGTGACATGGGAAACATAATACACGAGTGACTAACAATGTTCTATTTAACAAATGGAACTAATCTTTTTTTTTATGGGATGATAATAAACAGTGTCAGAATGACTAGACAGTGACATGTTCACATTTTGGTCAAAGTAGGTTTTTTGTTTGGTTCCCACGGGAACGTGAGATTATAACATACTAGTATGTTATTTGACACTCTACTTGTCCAAAATGACATCATCCAAAATGACACCTCAACCATCATGCGTTAGATTAAAATCATACTTCGCAAAAATGGTTGTCGCCACACTAAGTGTAGGTGGTCCTTCTCAGCAACTATTGTGAATTTTATTAACTAGTTCAGTCTCAAGGTTGATTCATGTGTACCAGCACGTAACGTGTCCAGCACGTACCAGCAAAAACACAAAAAATGGTCACATGCATTATCAACATAACATTAAACTAAGTGAATATTTGAGTTTCTCGTCATCAATATTCCCATTATCTCGAATTCCGTTCAATTGCCATATTAGTTAACGAAAATATAAGCAAAATACCAAATAAAATAGTTTTTTTCGGACGCCCTGTATCTCAGAAACCAAGCCGTCGTGGACCCGTGTTCATATGAACTTTTTATCTTGAAATAGGTCAAAGATTCACCCCTTGAAATGTTCACAAGTAGTTAATTCACACTCTGTATTTTCAAAGACAAAATCCGTTTGAAGTGTACAAATTTCATTGGGTTGAATGCAGGAGAATGGCCGCTTCATCGTGAATAGATCGTAAGACAGCATGTGAATAGGGAGTGAGATAAATTTCGCGCACAAAAAATATACCAAGAGAATTTTCTCTCGAGATAGTGGATAGGGGTCCAGGTTTTTTTACTTCTTGTATCTAGAACTTAGTTTATTTCATCAAATAAATACTGTTTTGTAGATATTCAACTAATGCAGTATCAGTACAACTGTTTTAGAAATGTTTTGGAAGGAGAAGGTGGTGTGGACCAGTCAGTAATGAGAAGCCTACGATACGTGAGTTCTCATGTATCGTTTAATCGAGCTTTCGGAATGGATTCGTTCCTTCTTCAGGATGACAATTGGAGATACATTAAGAAAGCACATACAGAATCAGGAGATTTAACATAGTAGTTGAAAATCTCCCATCTCATGTGGCTCCGGAAGAAAGTTCCGTACTTCACTGGAAGTTGGTAATGAGTTGTAATAGTGATGGTGAGGTCTTGAAATTGAATTTGGGAACACAACGATAAAAGTTCTTTTTTTTTTCTAACGCGCATCCGTTATAGGAAGTCGCGTATTATAAGGTGTAGTGGGAGCTGCGTATTGACATCCTTTTTTTTTTATTGTAGCTGCTAGTTTTAAGAACTTCCCGTTGTAGCTTCTCTTCATTAATATTTGTTTATTTTCAAACTTTCGGTATCAAAACCATACTCCATCATTGTACTTGAAATGATCTTCAATGATTTTTTTCCTCTCATTTTTCTCACTTTCTACTTTTTTGTCGTTCCCTTGCTTCTTTTTTGATTTTTTTTTGGTTTTCTGATTCAAATTAATTAATTAAATTTATCCGCTTCTTATTAAAATCAAAGATGTCATCACGGAGTAGCTGCTGGAGTAGCTGTGTGACTCCAAATAAACTGGGGTTGGTACGTGACAACCTTATGAGCTGTACCCATCCTTCAAGAAGTATGGACACTGGACAATTTTTTGATTTCATTTCAATTTTTGAATGCACAGAATCAAACTCCATGTGAGTATGCCCTGGCTCAAAATACACATGATCAATAGTTTTTAAATTTGGGTGAGTATCAACAAGATATTGACACATTGCTGAAAAGTTAAAGTTTTTTTGCTGCCCTCCGCAGCTGTCTGTCATCATTTTGACGTGTTCAATATTAGGGTAGGACATAACGTATTTGAAAATACAAGTGGAAATTTCAGTGCTGCCCCGTTTTTCCTCAGTTTCATCCCATATAAAACAATACACACTCGAGTCCCCTGAATTATACATATATGGTTAGATTGTATAATATGGCAAGCTTCCTCACATAAAAGGGTGGTTCAGCAGCTCATTTTATTCATTATTTTTTATTATTTTCTCATTGTCCAAGTTTTATTTGTCAGGATAAAAAATAGAATCATCCGATCCGATAGTTTGACAATTTTTTGAACCAACTGAGTGAATACGGACAACTTCAAAATAACGAATGTGTCACTTTCGACATTATGTCATATATTTATTATGTGGTCTCCATGATCTTAACAAAATCAAACTAACGAATCTGGCACATTGGATACTATGCCATCCATTCAATTTGAAGTTTTTGTGTTATCTACAAACTACAACGTATAACTGACGAATATGTCATATTCGACAGTATGCAACTTTCCTAAAAGATCAATCTCTTATACTAGTTTGGTACAAAAAAGCGAATGTGAATATTCGAAAGTTTGCTAAAGTAAACCATTGCAAAACGTACATATTCGTCACTTTTCATAATGGCTACCAAAACAGTTACAGATTCGACAATTTGTCACCAGGCTTATCACAGCTAATGCAACATCAATGTATCTAGACTGAAAAACCGAATTATTCACCTTCGATAGTTGGACATTGTAGGGACGATATATGAAGAAAAGCTAAAACTTTTTTCCTCATCAACTATAACTGTACTGGACGAAACCCCACTGCTGCCTTGGAAAATCTGAAAATTATAAAAAAGCATGTTTGTTGAATAATATTTAGCCGATGCTGTATCATTCACGTTAAATATAACATGAACGTTATGCGCTTTAACTCCGTTCAAATCCGAGCTGCCGAGGATGTAAACCAACTACATATAATCAGACAAAGCAGAACGATTGATTATGTTAACAACCTATGTATTTTGTTTAAATCTTCGGTAGCTCGGATTTGAACGAAGTAAATTATATTATTTTCCTGAAATCGCTATGCTGTATAAGGGTTTACGTTATCTGCATGA
Source organism: Orchestes rusci (assembly GCA_958502075.1). NCBI lineage: Eukaryota > Metazoa > Arthropoda > Insecta > Coleoptera > Curculionidae > Orchestes > Orchestes rusci. The sequence goes on along the minus strand of OY293305.1, from coordinate 55,852,036 downwards.
CGTATATACGATATGTTCGAAAGTTATTTAACGAAAAAAAAGGCTTCGTATAACGTGTATAGGTAACATGCTGTTATGAGATAACCTATGGAAACTTGAAGCGTTTTATGGAGCTAACTAGCTGACAAGCTAAACAGTTCGACGATACAAATTCCTCAGGAAGGCACCAGAATGGATTTTGGTGTAGTTTTGTAATTGGCTATTGCAGAAGGTAATAGGAGAATCGAATTGGTAAGTCAACGAGTTTATCAGGCGGAAGGAGCCAAAAAGCGGGGATATTTAGGTATTTATTAATTAATTAATGATAATAATACTCATTCAATCCGCAAATCTAAGGGACCCTGCATGTGTACATCTTACAAATTTCATGTTTTTTTAAGACTTCAGATTCCTACTGTTTTCGATGTAGGCTTCCAGTGACAATGGATGATGATGTGTCGCTCATGGACCCGATCCTCGATTTAGGGAACAACGTTTCCTGGGAGTAAATTAGGCAAGGATCTCTGGAAATTGATTTTATTTAAGCTTATCCTTGAAAGTAGGATCAAAAATATTCTCCTGACTTTTGATAGAAGTCTACTCTATTGACTTGAGTCAGTAGAAACGTGATTATCTATGTGGATGGGATAAAAATGGAGTATTGGCGCTTGAGAAGAATTAAAAACATTATTATTTCTATTTCTACATAAATTGATACGTGCCTACTGACTCAAGTCAATAGAACAGACTTCTAGCGAAGAATAGTTTTGATACCACCCTCAATGATAGGCATAAATAAAATCAATTTCAAGAGAACCTCGCCTAATTTACTCCCAGGGAGCGTTGTTCCCTGACTCGAGGATCGAGCCCTAGTCAAGGGAACTACGAAGAAAATTTTATGGGATTGAAGTGATCGTTTCAGTTGAAGGATAGCGAGTTTTTGAGTTCCATCTCAGTCCCATGCATGAACTACTAAATTCCACGGCTTTTGCGGCGTGAATTAACTTTCCACTCGATATCAAAAGCCCAATTTCTTCCTTTATGAGACTAATAAGTAATACACTATTTGAATTACCTTTCTCCATTTTTTCTACATTTTTTGGTGGTCTATTGGTCTTTTGAATTTGCGAAAATATTTGCCATAAAATACTGAGTTTTTGTCGCCTTCAACGGTTTCGTGTTTTTGTTAATATTAACTTTGTTTTCTTTACCGAATTTAAAATTTCCTCGTACTGTTTCAATTTTGACATTTTGGCACTACAGAGTTGTGATCAAGACAAACAGTGACTTCAAACTAAACCGTTAAAACCGGACGCTTGCTATCGATGAACTGCTAAATTATTCCATCGTTTTCTAACTAATACCGTTTGCGCTTCGCGCTATCTCTCTTACTGGTGAAAAAACTTGTTTCCTATTCAAAAGTCGAGATATAACGTACAAGATAACGTAGATGTAAAATCTGTGATACAGCATAGCATGTTCAGGATCTTACGTTATGACTGACGTTATTCTGAGCTTTTATGTTCGGATAACGTATGTTTGTTAAAAATAAAGTATCTGATACAGCATAAGGCTGGTTAAAGAGCACAAGTGGCAATATATCTGCTACAGATTACAAAAGTCAAAAGCTCTTATTACCAAATACCAATAAAAAAAAGATCATTTGACGCAATACAAGCTGATTTCCAACCTTAACAATTCACGTTTGGTCACTTGGAGGTACCAATGGAGTTGCCTGTTGTCCAAGAGCTATCGGTCGAAATCGATTTTCTGGTGTGTCAAAATCTATTTTCAATTTTCGATTATATCATTTCATAGCAATTATTTTGATATAAACTATAAACGTTTCGACAAAGCAACTTTTTGGACAATGAAATACAGTGAAGAGAAAAACAAAATACATAAATATCTTTGTCGGTTTCAAGAAAAGGACGCTGTTAGGCGATTATAGATTTATTGAGAATTAGTCTCATCCTTATTCAAGCAACTGTAACTGATGTTAAGTTATTGTGATCTAATTTCAGAAAAGAGAAGCAAAAGGAATTTCGATGGACTGTTGCAATGGAGGTGAAATCATGAAAAAATTGTATAATGATAGGTCGTAGTCATAATACAAAATTATGCTTTTTCTAAAAAGCCGGCGAAACGCGAATGGGCGTGGAGGCTAACACAAACAAATCAAACTATCCATGTGAAAACTAACCGAAAATCAATATAAACTATTCCAAACAAATTTCCACCTATCACTCAAAGCCTTCAAAATAGAATTGCTTTGACGCGATGATGTTCCTCAGGTGTCAACTGTCATGTCATTCCAACTCTTGTTAAAAGTACCGTAGAAAGGGTAACCATTTTATTCGAATCTGCCTCCCGACATTTGAGTACAACAGCCTAATGCCTTGAAAGAGCCCATCAGGGTTATATTGATTCCTCTATGTCCCAGCGCCATCACCATTTGCAACGATCCAATAAGCGACCACCGAACAAATACTAATCATTATAATATTATATTCGATGGACCTACCAAGCTTATTGGATATCTCGAGGGTTTTATTGACTTACTCTTGCATTAATGTGCGTCAATAAGATAAAGGTTCAGAGAAAATCCATTTTTCGCGTAAAGCCCTTCTTCTGGTACAAATCCTTCAGCTCATACCTGATAGGTATCTGACTGGAAAAAGTTTTCTTTATTTTGAAGGCCTTCCCTAACAGAATGCACTATACATGGGTATCATCAAAAATAATTAAAAATCTGAATAATAATCGCGAAGTTGCATGTAAATTTCATCCTTGATAGCGATCCACCATAAAGTTTTCTCAACACGTCAAGCATGCAAATCAGTATTGCAGTAATCCAACTTTGGTCTTTGATCAAGAAGATCTGATTAACTGTACCATTTTTGAAAAATTATCACGACAACAAAATTTGGCTCACGCTCATTATTTGAAAGTATATATTCAAATGAAAAGTATATATTCTCCAAACAGAACAATATAAAAAGAAATGTGAAAGTTTCCAAAAATATTTTTTAGGATAAAGAATTTAAAAAAAACTACCTAGAGAAAAACTTGCACACCAACGGCAAAATAGCAGGTCGGCTATTTCACCGCCCAGTAAACCTCTTGGTAGGTGTGTAAGATCGTATTTTTGAATGCGCGTGAAAATAAAATAGTGTCCTGGAGTTCTGTCGGCCGGTGAAACCACCAGTCGGCGTTTAAACCGTTCGTGTGCAAGCGGAGTTTCTAAATACGCTTTATGAATGTATTTGTCGTATCCAGCAAAGACTACCCGTCTTTGTTACACGAATTATACAATTTTTCAAAACCCACTTTTCTATTTTTCGAAAACTGCTTGGCACAACGTCTAACCGATTTGACAAATTTTTTTTGACATTGATTAATTATATCACCTGGTGGAGCGATCCACAACATCCTCCCACCTGAGGAACTATTTATCATTAAAAAAAAGTTCATCACAAAACATATAACTAATACATTTAAAATGAACTAATAATATGTAACGGAAATGTCAATATAAGAACATATCATCTAGTCTTTGATTCGGACGCGAGACCCCACTTCGCGTTATTGTCACGGGGTTTTCGGGTACTCTGCTTTCGAGGTCATCCTTGACCTCAGAAACTCCTGCACTACTTTGCACAGACTCCAACGGATACAATCTTTGAAGTGGGCGAAGCAACTGTCCCCTGGAAGTGTCAAGAAGAGCCAATCGTATCTGACCATCGACCCCAGAAATCACTTCTTGAACACGTCACATTGGCCAATCCAATCGTTTGCTGTGGTCATTTTCGATGAGAACCACATCACCACATTGACCCAAATACTAATTGCAAAATCATCTTCTAGGGTTTTCTAGAAGTTTATATCTGTAAGCCACACTCTTTCTAGCTGAGGATGCATCCACTGCATCAATGTCGGGAACACCATCTTCTGCCCGGTCTCGAAGAAACATAGCAGGAGTTAATCCCACCAGTTCTTTTGGATCATCCGACAAATAGGTTAATGGTCTACCATTGACCGCTGCTTCACAATCGCAGAGCAACGTTGAGAGTTCCTCATAGTCCAAAGACGCTCTGCCCAATACCTTTCTCAGAAGCTGTTTCACAACTCCCACCAAGCGTTACCAAAATCCTCCCCCCCAAGGAGCTGCGGGAGAATTGAAAGAGCGGTTTCTTCCTTCAAACGACCCCAATCCTGTTGATCTAAGGCATTTTCTGCGCTCACGAAATTGGTCCCGTTATCGCTGTAAATTACTCGGAGACGTCCACGACGAGCAACAAAAAGACAAAATGCCTGAAGAAAACCATCAGTTGACAGGGATGAGGCCAGTTCCATGTGAACGCAGCGATAGACGGCACAGACGAATAGACAAACCCATAGCTCAGTTTTCGTCTTTAGATATGAAGGTCCAGCAAAGTCTATTCCGGTAACTTCGAAGGCGACAGCATCTCGAACTTGATCCTTTGGCAACGTTGCAGTAGGTACGACACAAGGTTTAGAGTTTTGTCTTTTGCATATCGCACACTTTGAAATTATCCGGCAAATGTTTCTTCGACCTACCAGAATCCAATAGTGTTCACGAAGTACACTCAATAATTCACCCCTTCCAACATGACATGTCCGCTCATGTGTGTATTGAATCAATCGATCCACCACGTCATGACCGGTGGGCAAAATTACGGGATATCGAAAACTTCCAGAGTCCCCCCGACGGGAAATGCGTGTGCGTAGACGAATCAAACCAAAGTCGTCCAAAAAAGAATCTAGCGTACGCAAGCGGTCGTCGTCTTTATCCCTGAATGATTCTGTATGGTCGTGATCCATGAAAGAACTGTGGATGAATCTGACCACCAAATGTACGTCACGTCACCTTCCCAGTTATTTTGCACATCTCGACATAATCTGAATCCCACAAGAGCGGCAAGCAATTCATGTCTGGGAATAGTCGTTTTTCCCAACGGCGCGACTCTGTATTTTGCAGCCAATAAATGCACTTTAACTTCTGGACCCATCTGTACTCCCAGGAAAATAACTGCAGCATAGGCACGGCTGCTGGCATCGCAAAAGGTATGGACACTTGGATTACAACCGGGTTCTCTGTCCATCCATCTAGGAATGCGAATTTCCAGTAAATTTGGCAGCTCCTCAACCCACTTCAAAAATATTTTTCCCTCCTCTTCACTCATCGGAGCATACCAACCAATTTTCTTCTCCCACTTTTCTTGCAGCGATAAGTTTGGTCTAAACATGGCTGGATAACAGAATCCAATGGGATCAGATATTCTCTGAGCTATAGACAAAATCAGTCGCTTGGTTAACACGTTGGTCTCAATATCTGACAAGTTCTGCAAACAGTCCCCATTAAGTTGCAACACATCTTCATTCAAATCCCAACTCAAACCAAGAACCGGTGTGGAGGTTTCGCAATATTCGGAAAAATAGGGTGACTCCCACCCTCTAAGATCAAATTTCGCACACGCCGTCACATTCGAAGATTCCCTGACAAAACGTTCCAAAGAAGTAGCATCGGGCACGCTGGTGTCACAATAATTGTCCACATAGAAACTGTGCAGAAGTTTCAAAATCATATCCCTTGAATACAGTTCGTTTGATGGGGAGCACTGATCCAAACATTGCTTCAAATGATGCTCCACCGCGCCCCCCAACCGGAATGGACTGCTAGTGATACCAAACACTACTTTTCGATGTCAATATGATGTCAGGTTGCCATCAAAATCACACCACAAAAAACGGAGGAAGTCTTTTACGATGGGTGAACACTGATCTGTAGAAACGCTTTACTGATTTCCGCAACAACACCAAACCTGTTCTGTCGGAATCGCAACAGTATGGTCGGAATTAATTCGAATAAATTGACCCCTTTTTCCAAACATTGGTTTATCGATGGATGGTCCTTTTCTTCCGCGGAGGCATCAAAAACTGGGCGAATCTTCGTTGTCAAACTATTCAACTTTATCACTGGTCTATGAGACATATAATACTCGGTTCTCCATGAATTTCTTCAATTATTTCCTCTTCTATCCATCCCTTGAAAATGGCGTTGTTGTCATTGACAATATTTTTTTTCCTTCTTTGATCATCTTCATCGTACACTCCAATCGCTTTTTGGAGATGGCAAAATCATCCATCAAAGGTGGATGCCCATCAACCCAAGGTGATCTGACTCCATATCTTCCCTCGTCGTCAACACGAACAGTTTTTGAGAAGAAATCTTTAACCTCTGCTTCCTTCTCAGTTCGCGGAATGTTTTCAGTAGGATCAGTGATGCTCAACACATCCAGCTTCCATAAACTACTGTTAGAAGCATCCAGCGTCAGGAGCGATAAGGATGAAATAGCGCAGCTTTTTTTATTTTTTCTCTCCCTGGGTATTTTGACCATCGGCGTCCATCCCAGCGATGTTTCAATAGCCGCCAATCCATTTCAAAATTTGTCGCCCACCTGTATAGAGTCTGCCTGCTACATCCGCGCCAATCAATAACTCACTAGGAGATATATCCACCGTGTCACTCACGTTTATATCCAGATCTTGAAACTCTCCTGCATCCATGCTCCACAATACACCGACGAGACATTAGCGCATATAGTCTGTTGGTCCAACGCCTCAAATTTGCATGAGTATTCATCACTCTGTAGTGTTACATCATAAACGTGGTAACGCTGTTCCATTTTTTCACCTCCAAATAGGCCATGAATTATGGTCTCTGATTTCTTAGGTATGTAGCCTAGACTCGCAGCAGTTGACCTCAGTACATACATACGAGCGCTCTGACCCCGTATCTATCAAAGCTCTAACCCAACTTGATCTGATCTCATTTTCACTTGCAAGGTTTGAACGAAAACATGGGGTTCGTAAAAATTGGCAAGAGACAGTGCAATCGAGCTCTCTTCTTGGCTATTTTTCTCTACGTCCTTATGTTTCCCAGATGTCTTGTCAGATCGTTTGGGTCCTAACTCTGGGCAAATCAATGTTCCATGCGAACTTCCACATACAACACACTGAACGCCTTTTTCTCTACCAAAGCGGCACGTTTCAGATCCGAAGGCATCTCTCGGGCTTTGAAACAATTATCTGAAGAACGACTGCCTCCACAAAATAGAGATTTATCCGCCGCATCACAATTCACCAAACCCATGGCTGTCGGCACCTTTCTGTTGGGCGATCTCCCCTTTCTGCTCCTGTTTTGACTCTCAGCATTTGTCGAACGAATCCCAAAATTATTGGCTGCCAGGGAAATTTTCTCTCCGTTCTCAACCTCACTGCGCGAAAATTCCATCAACACATTTAGACAGTTTTCCAATGAAGAACCATTCTCTTCAGCTTTTCGCGACGCGACCTTTTCCAGACCCTTAGCACCTCCTGAGGTGAACAGGACTCTATCAGCGAAAATGATATTGCCGAGAATTTATCAGAAGTGACCCCCAATGTGTGCAACGAGCGCATTTGCGTAGCCATTTTATCATATAAAACAGACAAATCAAATTTACTTTTGTCGATGGCATTATTTATAACGAGACCGAGCGACTCTTGAACTCGGACTTCTATTTGAAAGTCTTCTCGTCTAAAACGCGACTTTAGTGCCTCAATGATGTGTAATTGTCACTTATCGCCGGAAAACTCTCCTTGCCGCGCTCGACTACCTTCTACCGTCGATTGAATGAGGTACTGAATTTTGTCCCTGTCGTCGATGTCTGGATCATCGTAATTTTTTTTAAATTGAATCCAAAACTATTACCTGAAGTATTGACGACGACAAACAAGCTCCTAGCATTTCCTGACCTCTCTACCGACTCAATATGGTGAACTTGCGACGGTAGGCATCAGAGGAATGCAGCTCGCTCTCCAGATCTTGTTCACTCACGTCTTCGGTAAGGAGAGCTTCATACAGGCTCTCATCTGCCAATCAAAGTCGCTCGAACTTCTGCTGAACTAAATCTCAATTGATCCATACCTCTGGAATGTTTGGCTCCAACAGTCTCACTGTTTGCTCAAGTTCATTGGCAATTTTCGAAAAACTGGCACGCATAGCCGTTCGATGCTTCCTTTTGATATCCATTCTACACTGACGTCTATTGACAAGTATTCCTGTCCACCAGATTAGACTCCACGCACCAAAACTCCGTCCTGTCACGGTCGCCACAAAAATATGTCGCATCCAGCAAAGACTACCCGTCTTTGTAACACGAATTTTCAAAAACTGCTTAGAACAACGTCTAACCGATTTGACATTTTTTTTGACATTGAATAATTATATATTACCTGGTGGAGCGATCCACAAAAGTATTAATACTTCAGGCGGATCTTGGCGTCAACCAGGTTACGATGTGGCATCGGAATTAGTAACCTTACTTCCTTCGAAGTAGGGGCAAATTTCATTGAAGGTACCTAATTAAGTAGCTACGTTACACCATTAAAATGTTACTTTTAGTAATCAGAACGTTTTGGCGTTTGATCACGAGCTGGTCCTCAGTCACTCACCAAATCTGTAACCACAAATTGTAACCTGGTTAACGAGAAAATCCGCCTACTCATAGAGACCATTGTTCATCCTCTCTGTACCATCTCAAAACGTGAATTGTAGAAATAAGATCACAGCTTGATCATGCGATTCTAGACATAGATGTAGATTTCATTTACAAATGAGCCACGACCCAATCATTTGGAAACCAAATGTTGGTCTATAATCTTGCTCTTCGAAGAACTCCAGACCTTATACGACTAGAAGGAACAATAGCGAATTATTTCAGGGTTATTGATGATGGCATGTATATCACTATAACATTGTTCTTGAAGGAATGAGACACATCAAATGAGAACCAAACGTTTCCGTTTTGTGGTCATCCATGATCTTATAGACACCATAATATTGAATGAATAATTCAAATTTCTGCACAAAAAATATCACATTATCTCTATGACAACCTCTACGGAATCGCCTCTACGGAAAAAACTGGGCAGATACATAAGATCAAGGCGTCGTACTCAATATAAGAGCATGCATTTTGAGCGGAAGATCATTTTTTCTTTCTACATCATTCTATCAAAACCCATCGCTATGAAAATGAGATTCAATAAAACATTACTAATAACTGTGCTCCTTATTCTTGGTAAGTCGTATATAAGTCATTATTAAAAAATGTCTGATGTCTTTCTTGGTAAACTGCTTCCATTCATTTCACGTTGAGAACTGTTTTTGAAGATTCAACTATGTATTCGCAATTGGCATTTCGATATCCATTGCGGCCCTAATCAATGGTTATTCTGAGTGATCCAATAAATAATAAACTATCAACAAATGACTTGAGTTGCAAACATGCGTTGCATATATTGCCCTTGATACTTCTTCATTTGCGATTTTCGTCTGCTTATTTATTATTTTTACGATAATTTTCCTCATTTATTCCATTTTAGAGATGTGATGCCTTCATTGGTGTTTTTCATGAATTTTCTCTATAACGTATTTCTCTTATCTTCTGATCCATTGCTAGTCTCGAATTTTTTGCTGATCTCAAGAAGTTTATTCATGGAAATGGCAAATATCTATTATTTCTATTGATATTATTTTGCCTTAGTCACCATATGGAGTTCAATACTCCGGTGGATTTTCTTCTAATGTGATCATATGATTGTCTGATGAAATCTTCCAATAAACAGGGTGTCCCAGATGAACTGGTCACCCCTTATACAGTAAATAATGGAATCATAAATAAGAAGTTTGAGATCGGGAACCCATGGCCGTAAGTTTTTTTTTCAAATTAATAACTGATTTTTGAATTGAACACATTTAGTATTTGAACCCTGAAAACTTCATCAAAATCGGTTAAGCGGGTTTCGAGATAGATTCAGATATTCATATCTTCTTTCAACTTGTACACCCCGTATCTAGGAAACGGGGCACTTTTGGCCATGGGTTCCCCGTCTCAAACTTCTAATTTATGATTCCTCTATTTGCTGGCCGGATGATCTGGGACACCTACCATTATTGACAAACTATACAAATTGACAAACTATACAAATTTATTATAAGTTTTGGAGATGTATTCGATTGCTAGTGAAGCACTTCGCCAGCCAACACACATAATATGAATATGACTAAAATACTATCATAGCCAAAGCTTGATAGTCTATGCATAAGGTAATGAAAAGTATATGATAAATATCTTGTCGCAAAATGATATTATGCCACTTCATGTTGTGTTCGTGTCGAATTAAATAGTTAATAAAAAAAATCTGCATTGGCATACATCCTTGACGCTATCTCTCAGTGATCGGTCCTCTGTTAATTTATTTTAAAATTTACCTTTGCAGTGATATTCATTTTATGGAAGGATCTATGATAAATTCTGAAAAGCTCAAGAGCTATTATATACAATTTTTAACAGAATTCCTCTCAGTTCATAAATACGAATGGTATTCAGTTGCTATCAACTTTTCAATAACCCATGGTCATAGAGGGTGGGGTCAAAGTTAACTATCTGTAAACTTTAGTATGGTGTGCTATTTCAAGAATTGAAATCATCCAACCTCTTTTTTTTTTAACACTGCTACATAGGGATGAAAATCGAAGACGTCTGGTTTCTGTGGGACAGGATCACAATTCACACAGCATGTGTTTCTACGGCATTTTCGAAACAACATTTTTTTCTTGAACATCCTGCGTACAACATTTTATTACAAAAATATCGTTATAGGGCTTTTGGATAGGCCACATACATAAACACTATCCGCATGGTAACTTTTCACTATTGAGATGATGAGACGGACATTACCATATTATCATTCAAACTAACAAAAATCAAATTTGGTCTATTTTTAGTAAGATACCGAAATTTTACCAATCAAAATGGAACACAGCTTGTTCTTTTCTTCAACTTTCATATTGACATAATTCAATATGTACATTAGTATGGTACCGGAAGTATACTATCTTTGATATATGTTAGAAAGTGTGCAGAATTGGTCGCATAAATATTGTCGGCTTGCTAACGTCAAACACAAAGAGACAATATTTAGAAAACACATCTGTGTCGATGAAATGAGTGACTCTCTCCAGCTCTGATGAGTGCTTCTGGGGTTTCCATGGTAAAACAATTTGAGGTGAGGGCTCAATATTTTGTAAGAAAATTCATTAATAACTAGTTTTGCTTTATGGAAAATGTTGAATTCTTGGGAATCCAGTTGTATTGGACAACAAACACTGTCCTTCCGTTATTTTTCATGAGCTTGATAATGCGGTGATTGTTTTAGTGAATTAAAAAAACCCCAATGACGCTCCAAACATCTACTTCATTAGCGGCGCTTCGGTTCATTCGGCGAACATTTTGCATCAATATAAATACTGCTGGAGCTAGCACCAAAAGCGCAAAGACTCTCACTATGAATATACAGTGTGTTCACGGATTGGATTTTGGTAAGTTATAAATGACAAACATCTTCCGGTGGAGAGATTCCCAGAATATCAAAATCTAGATATTCTGCGAATCGCTCCTGCTTGGTCTAAAACTAAGATGTTGCGAGAGCGAGCAAAATATACAGGGTGGTTTGAAACTGATTTAGTGAGAATTAACAAGAGTAAAGTACCATTATTTTGAAAGATATCAGAAAAGTTTATCTGGAAAAGTGGTTTAGAATTATCAAAACCCAATCCTTGGACATACTCTATATAAATACTTACTTCCAGGTGCAGTATGGGGCGAAGCCGAAACATGCAACTCCTGTGGATCCGAATGCCAATCAGCTTGCGGGACTAGACATTTTCGAACATGCTGTTTCAATTATCTAAAAAAACGGGGCAGTCCTGAACCTCTTTCCATGTCTCTAGATCCTAGTCTCAGATTGGAGTTATGGCTGGCAAAATCGAACAAGTACCCGTATTTTCAACCTATGCAATATACTGATGATTTGGTAGATATAAGTGAAAACAGAAACAAAGCTGAGAGTCACAAGCACGACTCCATAAAATAATTATTTTTTGATAATAATTGTGGTTAGTTAGTCAACTAAGATATACAAGAAATAAAGGTTTGAGTATGGAGTTCTAAAGACTTTTATTTCGGTTTTTCCAATGAAGTACATTCATTGGTATAATAAGTATATACAGTGCGGCTCAAAAAGGCCCCTTTGAACCGTCTGACATATAAGAACGATATTTGGTCACACCATATTGTCACGCTCTAATTTGTATAGGGTGCAACAAGGGACGTCGAGGTTGGGTCGAATTTATTATGAACACAAATTATCAAATTCCAATACAATTTATTAAAAAATACGATAAAAGTTACAATTCCCACATAACAATACTAAAAGGTACATATAAACTGCTAATCACTGTGAACTTCATGGCCGAGGGATGTTTTTTAGTTCGAACCCGAAATCTAACTGATTCATTCTACTTGTTCCTTTACCTCAATACCTCTTAGCAAAGTCAGCAATCTTGCGATTATCGAACTAACTAATTATTGCAGCGCAAGGGATTACGAAACAGTGGATTTTATAGAATATAATTTGAACAGAGGATGTTTTGAATATGACGAATTTTCCTGTGTTGAAACAACTATTGACATGTAATTTTTTATATAAATCTATATTTTGACATATCCCCCGGCCGTCAAAAAGCTGGACCCCAGCGTACAAAGTTTATACAAACAAAAAAAACTAAAACAAAATAATTCACACTCAAACATAACTTAATAATTATAAAAAAATGTATGAATAAAATTGAATAAATACAATAATATATAAAAAAAAGTAGTCTCTTAACGGAAAATACAAATTACTCAAGAACCATAACTAATGAATTGGACACAGAAGGATGCCTTTCGTCACAAACCCTAGTACGGGCCAGCATTTTTCCGGCTTGTCTCCACTTCACCTAGGTGTCGATTGTCAATGTCGTCTCGAGTTTCGAGAAGCCTCATCCCTGGTGACCGTGACCTGTGACCATAACCTTGGGCAGCTAAGTAACAACACCTACATCTGTCAGCTGATAGGTACTGCTGACGCATCATAGGGTTGTATGCTTGCATGATTCAAGTGGAACCAGATGCATTATTGTCTCGCTGTTTTGTTGAAGGTCGCAATAGTTTTTGCTGGAATTTTGCGAACCTTGCAGGATCTCACTGTGGCATTCAGTTGAGCGAAGTCGAGCGGGCACACTGTGAGATGTATTGGTTTGATCAACCTCACTGCTACAATCTTGTGTTGTGCGTTGTAGCAGGATAAGGATCAGTCAGTGAGGGGGTTGGTCTCCTCATTGCCTCCGTGTCGGGACTTGCTTTGCCGAGTTGCGTAATTGAGGCGACTGGTCAGTGTGGTGGTCAGAGTGGTGTGGTCTCCTGAGCATTTCATGATCTCAAGACTTGCATATGTCAGCTTTGACTTTAGCAATACGGCTCCTCCCATTCATTCTGAGATGCTGATGGTAATGGACATTGGAGAGCTGAGTGTCGTGGCTTCGTTAGATTGTTTTGTCGAGATGGTTCATTGGCAGGTTTTACATGCAAAAAAAGAAACAAAGAGTAAGTATGTGCTCCTATTGTGCTCAATAATCTGCCTAAATTTAGGAATGATAATGATCTGCATATAATAATGATAATAATCATTCGTGAGCAGTGTATATTAAATAGGATCAGGACGAATATATAGAAGAAAAAAAATGAAGAGAAGACAAGAGAAAAAAAAATAGATAAAATAAGGAAATAATATATTCCTCTCATGTATGTAGGATTTTGTCGACCTTCCTATCGAGTTGTATGCCCTCTATCTCCCACCTACAGGTGACTTTTAGTGTATCGCTTCACTTTGATAAGTCTTTGATTAAGTCTTCATAATAGAAAATTTCTTGAACATAGCGGTTGTTTAAATAGAACCTTTTTATTTCAGTAATTATTTTTGTATTTCGATTAATTTCGTTTCTTCAGACGACCCCTGCATCTTTACTTTTTATAAGGATTCAATTTACAATGATATTATTTATCCCAAAATTGTTAATTAAAAGTAGCTACATACAATTCAATCACGCTAGAAGAGCTCCCAGGGGTATTATTTATGACATTTTCATTCTTTACGTTTATAAATCAAATAAGTAACTAGGGCATACATATTTTACTCAAAAGTTTATCAGTTCTTATCAATGCATTCTATGCTTGCATTTGATTTTTCACCGGGAGATAGTGATAGGAGGTTTTGACTGTTGAGGACCCAAATTTTCACTGCCTTTTCTGCCGTCTGAAATACCGTTTCTTGACATCATCAAAGATCTAGAATATATGATCTCCTGTTTTGATGCCACAGATGAGATGAAGAATTTGCTCCGCATGCAATCAGTTAATATAGTGAACAATTTCGTGAATCATTATAAAGACCGTTCAGACACCCTCAAACAATATTAGAACATTTTATCGGACTATCAAAAAACGCACCAATTCTTAAAGTCCCATTCCGATATCATAGTAGCACGATCAGATAAAGGAAATAGTAGGGTCCTCGTGCATAAAACGGAATACGTCGTGGCGATGCTTGAGATGCTGTCGGATTCGGACACGTATGAAATTATCCATTCAGATCCGACTGAGAAATATCAGAATTTGGCTAATAAATTCATTGAATCTTTAAAAAAAGATGGTTCGATTGATGTAGAGTCCGCTAAGAAACTTAAAAGGTTCAATTCAGTGCCACCCAAATTGTAAAGTTGTATGGATTGAGGAAAACCCATAAGCCAGGTTTAAAAATGAGAACAGTTGTTTCAAGCATCAACTCACGAATGTACAATATTTCGAAACTGCTTCATGAAATTCTTTATCCCGTAACCTCAACATTTACACATGACGTAAAGAATTCTTTCGAATTTGTAGAAATAATTAAATCTCTTAAAGTCCCGCCTGGACATGTGATGGTTTCGCTTGATGTCATCTCACTATTTACCAACATACCAAAAGTTCTTGTACTTGACATCATAGAACATGAATGGAACTACATATCATCTTATACCGAGTTAAGTTATGAAACTATTTGTCGCCTGATAAGTATGTGTTTTGAGACCAGTTATTTCGGATTTGATGGGAAATTTTATATACAGCTGGACGGAAGTGCCATAGGTAACCCAGCAAGCCCTGTACTTGCCAATCTGATTATGAACTTTGTCATAACAAAAGTTGTGAAGAGCATTCCATTCGATATTCCGTTTTTGTTTGTATACGTGGATGACACTTTTCTGTGCGCGCTGAAGTGGAGATAGACAACCTGCTGGAATACTTCAACTCACTTTGCCCCAAAATCCAATTCACCTTGGAGAAGGAATCCGATCAACGACTATCATTCCTTGACGTTAGTGTCATTCGAGGTGACGATGGCTCTATGACAACTGATTGGTTTATGAACCCAACAGCGTCAGGTAGAATACTGAATCATTTCTCTTACCATGCTACGAAACATAAAATAGCAACTATTTGTAATCTGCTCTACCGAATCATCCATTTGAGCTCCGCTCGTTACTGGGAGCAGAGTTTCAGCAGATTGAGACGTGAAGGAACAACAACTATCCCAAAAACTTCGTTAATGGAATAATAGAAAAATTCAAGAGAAAAAATTTGATTGGAGCAGAACACCACCATAAAAAGAACTTTCAAATGCAAAATATAAAACCATGATACTAAAACAAACAAGATAAGCTCACGCGCAGGTTACGCTGACGTCAATAGGAGACCCGGGTAAGTGAAGTTAGGCCAAATTCAAATAATCAACGCATGATACTAAAACAAAACATAGTGTCATGTAATCAAGTTAAATATTTTCAGAAGTGTTGTGTCTTTAAAAATATTGATAGATTTTTTGTACTTTTAATGGTTCTCTGTGCAGTGTTATTTTGTGATCACAATAATAAAATCACTAGAAGTCATGTGAGGGAGGGCTACCGATTCTTTCGGTCTCCAACGGCCGAAGATATTCGCAATTCATGGGTGCGAAAGTGTTACAGAAAGAATTTCAATATTGAAAGTGCTAGGATATGTTCTAGTCATGTTTCTGACGATAAGTTTTGTCTCAAAGAAAAACTTTTGAAATTGCCCAAAAGTAAGTGGAAACTTGAAAAAGATGCTGTACCCTCACTGAACCTGCCAAAATGCCCAAAGGATAAAACAACCAAGCAGAAATTTAAAATGTGAGTGCCTACTTATTTATTAATACACTACTTCTATTAGTTATTATGCCAGTTTGTAAGTTATTAAGTAGCATGTGTTTGAGGTTGAACACATTTTTTAGAATTGGGGTAGCTATAAGCAAATTCTGTGATAAAATAAGAGAATCATGTGCATATTTGGAATATCTTGCTTTGTTCAATATCAATTGATTAACTTTTATTACAAGTGAACATTTAATTTTTGTTGGATCTGCTCCTAGAAAAATATATTTGCAGCCATGAAGAGCATGACTCAACTGTTAGTGATAAAGATTGTGGTGAAGGCTCAGGTGACGAGAAAGTACCAGTGTTTAGAACAATGGATATAGTGGAAACTGATGCAATTATTTGCCAGAAAATAGACATCGCTATACAAACAACAAGGTATCTAACCCTTCTACCTAGAAAAAATAAATCAATAAATGAATACACCATATTCCATTGAACATTTTTATGACATTACAGCTCACAGGAAGAGCCTGAACTTTTGAGGACAGTGCATGAACAGCAAAAAGAGATTTTACTGTTGAAAGAACAATTATTGCAAAAAGAAATACAGCTTCAGAATAGCAAGTCAGTTGAACATATTTTTACAAAGGGACAGCTTCGTAAGTTGAAAACTGGAAAGCAGATACATTGGGCCGTCGAGGATATCACTTCAGCAATATCATTATATGCTGCGAGGCCAAGATCTTATCGTTTCCAGAAAAAAAGGGGATATCCTCTTCCTGCAGTATCAACTTTAAGAAGATGGGCAGCCAAAATAAACATAGAGCCGGGTTAGTTATTTCAAATTTGTATTTTCATTGCATTAGGTTCATAATAGAAGATTAAGCAGCAGTATTACAGGTATTATGTATATATCAAATGATTGTGTTTTTATTTTATTTGCAGGTGTTCTAAACATAGCATTAAGTCTTATGAAAATGCAAAACAAAACCCTTACCAAAATGGAAAGAGCGTGTCTTACTTTTTGATGAGATGAAAATTCAGAGTGTTTATGATTACGACAAAAAAAATGACGCTACTATGGCTCCAGCCAAATATGTGCAAGTCATTATGGCACGAGGGATATGTGATAATTGGAAACAACCAATATTCTACGATTATGATCGCAAGATGACCAAAAACCTGGTGTTCCATATAATAACAAAGTTGGAAAATATTGGTTACCCTGTATATGCTATCAATTGTGACTTGGGTGGAAGTAATAGAGGCCTTTGGAGTGCTTTGAATATTTCAGAAGAAAATACCAGTTTTGATAATCCAGTCAGTCACAAAGCAGTTCACGTATTCGCAGACACGCCACATATGATCAAATTCTTGAGAAATCATTTTTTGGATAGTGGATACCTTTTAAATGGAAAACTTATCAATTCCAGATGTATTACAGAAGACTCAGCATTTGGACTTAAATATTGCTCATAAGTTGAATGCAGACTTATTATCTGTAAAAGGTACACTCTAGAAAGTTTGATTCTTCATAATAATAACTATGAACGTAATTTTAATTAAAATATGTTTTGATTCTAGGTGCTCAAAGGATGAAAGAAAAATATGCGACCAAGCTTTTTTCACATACTGTTTCCAAATCAATTTCTAGAATGGGAATGCTTGGGCTTTATGAAACAGAAAACAACTGGTCTGAGTGCTCTGAGTTCGTAAAAATTGTTAATGACTGGTTTGATGTATTCAACAGTCAAGTTCCACATTCCGACTCAAGGGATCGAGTTAAAGTTTTGAGATTGTGATTTGTAATCCATTTTATTCTAGACTAATAAGTATTCTAGGGTATGATTTGGCTTTGACAGAGCAAAACGATATTTTGGAAAAAATGAAGACTATGGTGAAAGAAATGAGAAAAATGGGGACAAATACCTTGCAACCATTTCAAAAGGGAATTATCATAAATATAGAGTCTTTGAAGAAACTTTATTTAGACTTGAGAAAAGACTTCAACGTCAAATATTTGTTAACCCATCACATCAACCAAGATCCTCTTGAAGGTTTATTTTCGATCATGAGGGCAACTGGTGGGCTGCATGACCACCCAAACGCTCTTCAATTCAAATATCGACTTCGAAACTATTTGGTGGGTCGAAATGATCAAATAATTTCCGAATCTGCAAATGTACAAGATCAACCAAGTACCAGTACAATGATTCAAAATGAGCATGGACATACACCATCACGGTCAACGGTAATACCAAAACAATTAATTAATATTCAATAATTTATTTTTTCAATATGTGATTCAAACATTTAGATTATTACTGGAGAAATATTCAGTGCATTGAATTTTCCTGAGGATGATGAAAATGAGGACCAAACCCAAACATTTCAAAATGTTGAAATGGTTAATACCTCAGTTAATACAGATCTGGAAGAAATTGAGTGGGATGGTTTGGAAAATCTGGCAGGTTTTATTGCTTTCAAACTGAGAAATACAGAGAAGCTTGGCTACACTTCCAACAATAATGAAGCTTCTTTCACTTGGGTTAACCATTTATCAGAAGGTGGATTACAAGAGCATAATGAGGACTTTTTGGTAAAGTGCCATGAACTTCATAATATATTTACCAAATATAATGGAGATTCTCTTAAAATGGAAAAAAACTATCTCGCTAATTTGATCAGATTAGCAGATAACATAAAGTTAAGTGAGGTGGCGAAAAAACTTTTCTTCAGGTGTAAGATGTTTTTCAAAATTAGAGTTCTCAATAGCACTTCCAGAGAAACCTCCAATATGAGAAAGCGTGAGATTTCAAAAATTGTGAAATAGGTATACGGTTTCTGTTTCTAGTTAATAGATAGTTTGGGTCTATTGTATTATTATATGTATATGACTTTCTGAATTATTATTGTAAATGTTTTATCCTGAGTAAAATTATAATTTTCAAAATTTAAAAGATGTTTTTATTATTTCTGGTAAATGCTTTTTTTTATCGTCCATACACATTACCCCATACTTTAAATAAAAACACACACGCAAAAAATATTGGTGTTTTATGCACAAAGCACAAACGGCTCACTGGTTCACTCACTTTGAAAGAAAGAATGGATACCAACATGTATTAGAAAATTCACTATCAAAACCGCAAATGCTTAGTTCATAATAAAACATTCAGGTACCTACATCATTTTCTCGGATTAGAATCAAACATGTTCAAAAGGCAGAAAAGGCTTTGCAAGAACGATAGACAATAAGTTATAACCTCAAATCAAGTCAAATCCTCAAAATCACGAAAACAAACGTCAATTCTTCTTTTTCTTTCCATGAGCTGGCGACGGATACTATGGGTTCTGACGGCTGCCCAACGTCAAAAATGCTGTAAGCTGATTGGTTACGGATTGACAGAAATTAACGTATGTGCATGCTATTTCATCAGGTCTGTTTGTTATGCTCCACTAGTGCACACTTTTTTACACTGCAACACTCAGTGTGGCTCTGTTTGTGAAATGTTTGTCTGTTTTTTAGGATAGAATATCTTAGTACGTTTAGTGATGATATTCTATCCTAAAACACAGACAAATATTTCACAAACAAAGCCACACTGAGTGTTGCAGTGTAAAAAAGAGTGCACTAGTGGAGCATAACAAACACACCTATCAATGCAACGTATGTCCTACATTAGTTCAGCTATGTTGGTCTCCCCATGACGTAATGCGCGCATGTGTTCGAAATTCGTCCGGCAATTGATCATAACTTTTTTGTTTTAGTATCATGTATAAAACATGTTCGATTTCCTTTCATAGCTGGACTATCCCAAAAAATACAGGCGTTGATAAATTATAATAATTTAAGAGTCGTTTTCTATAATATAGAATCCACGAAGCAACTATTCACACGTCTGAAAGATCCTATATCGATATCGAATAGATCTAACGTTATCTACAGTATTCCGTGCCAATGTGGTAAGACCTATATTGGTCAGACAAGACAGTATGTGAAGACAATGATGAAAGGACACACTTATGATTGTCAAAATATATATAGAGACAAACTAGAGAAAACTGCTTTGGCCTCCCATCATTTCAAATCAAATCAAATCAAAATAAGCTTTATTGTGTAAAGTACGAAGAATTCATTCACAAAGCAGAAATCAACAACAATAATTAATATCAAATACGCCCTAATTAATAAAAAAATAATATTGAATAAATATAATATCACACAGCACAAACGAGTAAGCGCAAACAACAATACCGATAACCGGTAAAAAAATAATCGGAACTAGTCCAAAAGTAAAGAACAATACATATAAAAATGAGTAGAATATTCAAGATCGGAAAATTAACACTGCGCATAGACACAAGTATCAAAGATATCTTCGAAGTATTCGGAGACATTATAATAAGCTTTATCACTCAAAATTATGTGAACTCTCTTCTTGAATATGTGGAGTGCTCCAGAGGATCTGATGTTAGCAGGAAGGTGATTAAACATTTTAATGCTTTCGTACATGACTGAATTTTTGGTCAGAGTAGTCTTTGGTATAGGCAGAAGCAGATTTGTTTGTCTAATGTTGTAAGCGTTGGTATGACGGTAACTCCTTTGATGTTTTTTGTAAATTAGGCAAACGGTTTCCAGGATAAATATACAAGGTGAAGTGAATATGCCATGTTTCACGAATAATGGCCTACATGACTCCCTTGACTTCACTCCATAGATGTACCTTATAGCTCGTTTTTGAAGTATGAATACAGATAAGAAGTTTGATCTGTTGCAAAATCCCCAAAAGGCTATTCCATATCTAAGGTGGCTCTCCATAAGTGAATGAATTTGAGCCTTTCATCAATTACAAGACCAAGGTATTTGATGCTCTGTTTTTGTTCCAGGCAAAGGTCTGGAAGGTCCATAGATTTACAATCAAATTTAAAGTTGAGCATACTGGTTTTTTTGATATTTAGTAAAAGCACATTTGACTCACACCAATGCCTAACCAGTCTGAAGTCTCGGGTCACCATATCCAAAAGTACAGTTGGCTGCTGGTGAGACCACAAGATGACAGTGTCGTCTGCAAAGATGGTAACATTTCCCTGGATATTGATGGAGGCAAGGTCATTTATGTATAACAAAAATAGAATCGGTCCTAATACAGACCCCTGAGGTACACCATGCCTCATACGTAAGTCACCAGAAATATTTCCTGCAGTTCTCACCACCTGAGTTCTGTTGGAAAGGTAAGATTCAAACCACTTAAGAGATATTCCTCTGAAACCATAGTGAGAGAGTTTATCTAAAAGCACTTTATGACTTACGCAGTCAAATGCCTCTGAAAAATCACAGAAAATAGCAGTGGCAGCACATCCCTCATTCAGTGACAAGTATATGTTCTCAAGAAGATAAAACATGTCGTCTTCCGTCCCCTTCGATTCTTGAAATGCATGTTGTGATGGGCTCAAGACATTGTTATGAAGCAGAAATGCCATCATTCTTGTTTTAATGAGTTTTTCAATGATGTTTGATAGAGTAGGAAGCAAAGATATTGGCCGAAAATTTCCGGGATCATCAGTATCACCATCCTTGTGGAGAGGCACAACCACAGCCATCTTAAGACAGTCGGGAAAAACTCCAACATCAAAGGAATGATTGATGGTAGCGACCAGTGCATTCAGTGCTTCATCAGGTAGACATTCAAAAATTCTGAGCGATATTTCATCCGATCCAGCTGCGTCCTTATTCTTGATACTATGAATTACAGATTTGACCTTGAGTAGAACCACCTATCCAAAATATAATTTTTGATTCATGTTAATTTTGTTTCTGAATGTTCCATACAACTTGTATAAAATAACTAAAGACCGGATTCTAGGTAAAATGCCTTTTGGTCGGAAATTAAGGCACATGAACGAAAGTAGTATATATGCACAATTCTCGTAAAACTAAGCTTTTTTACAAAATTTTTTTAGGTCCTAAAGTCCTAAATTTCCTTTTCCCGACCTAAATTGACTGGACGTGTCCTAAAACATAAATATTATCCTTTTTGGTGTCCTATTTTAACACGACCGCCTGCTTTGGAAAAAAAATAAATATTGCCAATTTTCTTCATACATCCGCTGCACTCGACAACATACTTGACAGCACTTGAGCAGTGTCAATGCACACTCAGCGCAGAACTGTTTTGTCCAATGGAAAACGCTATACATCTGACAGTTTGTAACATAACCTCTGTTGGCCTTTTAGCTCTGTTACATACATTTTACAAAAATTTCAGTCAGAAACGTTCAAATGCCAAAAGAAAAAGCTGATTTTAAAAGCAAAATTGATATTTGGCTAAAAAGGTGTGGCAGCAGTCACGGTTGCTATGAAATTTTTGATAGAGAAAAGGAGATTTTATTCTGCAAATCGTGCGGTAAAAGCGTAAGTAGCTTTCATGCTCCTATGTTTGCTTTTACATTTGTGGCTAAACAATTTTTCCCGCTACCACCTACGAAAACAGTGCGATTACTGAAACTACTATTATTTTTATTTCTAGTTTCTTTGTAAAAAAGTCACGCACTTGGAGCAGCATGAAAAAACAAGCATTCACCAAAAGCATAAAAATGCAAAGAAACAAACTCTTATTGGTACATTAAATGTAGATAATAGGAACAATGAGTTTTACAAAGATCTTTGCAATGCTCTTGTTGGTGCCAATATTCCATGGAATAAGTTGAATTGTCCGATTTTTAAAACTTTTTTGGAAAAATATTGTAATCGGCACGTACCAAACGAAAGCACATTGCGTAAAAACTATTTAATCTCATGCTATAAAGAGGTAGGTACATTTATTAATGGTAATGGTTAATATATATTGTTTCTGCAATTCAATTTAACAGAACATTAATTTATATTATAGACTATTGCCAATTTAAGAAACAGTATTGGTGAAAATGACATTTGTGTGGTTGTCGATGAAACAACGGACACTACTGGAAGATATATGGCGAACATTATAGTCAGCAAATTATCTTGCCATGAAGCAGGGCTCCATATCTGTTGGCTTCAAAATCTTTAGAAAAAACAAACCATTTGACAATCACTCGTTATGTAAATGAATCCTTAGGTAATTTGTATTATTCCTTATCCCTATACAAGATAGGTACAAATCTTGTTCCAGGTATTTTGTGGCCTAATGGAATTCAATATAGTAAAGTGAAATTACTTTTAAGCGATGGCGCTACATATATATTTGGCATTAACCTCAAAATATTCTACAGTGAAGTTATCCATCTAACGTGCTTAGCTCATGCACTCAACTTAGTATGTGAGACGATTCGATTAAAATACAAAAATGTCAATAGTCTTATTTCGAGTGTCAAAAAAATATTTTTGAAAGCACCTCTGAGGGTGCAAGTATATAAAGACCGGTTGCCGAATCTCCCTCTGCCACCAGAACCAGTTCTGACCAGATGGGGAACATGGATAGAAGCTGCCATTTTTTATGCTGAAAATTTTCAAAACATAAAAGATGTGAGTTCATTTTTACTATAAAACTAACTGTAACGCACCATAAATTAAATTTCAGGTGATTATGACGTTTACTGCTGATCAACAATCGGTGGCCATCCAAAAAGTTCAAGATATTATTAACGAAAATGAAGACATCATAAACGAACTAAGGCTCATTAAGGCTCATTTCTCAGTACTACCATCCAGCATTAAAAAACTTGAAGAAGTTGGATTACCCTTAACTGTATCATGGCAAATTATAGAAAATGTAAAAAAAGCATTGCGAGAGGCCCCTGGGGATGTGGCAAATGCGGCATATTTAAAATTGCAAGCTACTTTATTGAAAAATCCAGGTTATGAGAAAATGACAGAAATTTGCAATTTACTAAATGGAAATTTTGCAAATAACCGAGCAAATAACTATAATGATTTCTCAATTTTCAAATATGCTCCTATTACTAGTTGTGATGTGGAGAGGTCATTCTCCACATTAAAAAATATTTTAACAGACAAACGTACTAATTTCACTGTTGAGAATTTAGAAATGTATATGGTTTGTTATGCAAATGCACAATACAAATAGGTCCCTAGATAGTTTTTGAATACCAAAGTTTCTCAACGAAAAGTTGTGCAACATTAAGTATAAATTTTGAACTATGATATTTTTCAGTTTGTTACTCTGTGCAATTACAAAAATGCCAAAGAAAGCTTATTTTCTTATTTATTTTGCAGTTATAATCTCTCGAAGCATGCAGTGTCATTTGTTTGTTGCGAATAAATAATCTTTTAAAATAATTTTGTCTTTACATCCTAATTTAAGATATATCCTATTTTCATGACCTATATTTGATATTTTCGGACCTATTTTAGGATCCTATTTTGCAATTTTTAAGGTCCTAAAAATCCGGTCTTTAAAAATAACGGATCATTCCATTTATTATGACATTGATTTTCTGTGACATCAGGAGCGTTCCGTGATTTCGTTAAAATAGAAAAGTGACCAGGGAAAAGAAAGAAGGAGGATTGGTTGCGAGGTAACGAGAGATAACAGTTAGAAAATTTGGGGCCTTTTCGAAACACATTTTTTTGGGATAATTGTAGATTTTGAAGGTGAATAATTGGAAATTGTGTTTGATAATCAGGTATCTGCAGGTCAGTAAAATGAAATTTATAAAAATGTTGATTAATCAATTTGTACTGATGGTTTTGGATTTATTGTTCCGTAATTGCATTTACTGTATTTAATCAAACTGTTTTATGCTGTGTGAACAACTTTGATTTAAATTGAAGTCAAGACAAAAAAATTGCTCTCTTTCCGTACAGGAATTTTTGCTACTACAATTATTGCTGCTTTATGCTTTATGCATGCTTTATATTGACTGGACTGATTTACTAGAGTTGAGTTGCCTCCCGTACGGGACCTCATGTATAGGCTCTAGATTTGACATTATAACACCCTGACGAGTGAATATCCTAGTAAAACAACAGATCTTCTAGAAATATTGTTTCAATTTACCAACTCACCAATTGGGTTGCCTCCCGTACGGGACCTCATTATTTTCAACAAACAATCTAGAGATATTGACTCAAATTGCCTGGGTTGCCTCCCGTACGGGACCTCAGAGATTCCCTGTTTTTGACCCCATGTATATTTGCTTGAGCGTGGAACTTCAAGTTTCAAAACGATAGTTTTGAATACTTTCATCTTTGTGTTTTTGGATATTTCTTTTCTGTTTATCATTTTTTTGTTTATTGCATAGTAAAGTTTTGTTGAGGTCTCTATTCGTCTGTTGACTTCTGGTTCTGTTGTTCCTAATTGGTCCAGTTCCACCCCTAAGTATTTATAAGTTTTGACCTGCTCTATTCTCTCTTCTTCCACTTGAATGTTAATTTGATGAACGTTTTTTCCAACTATCATAACTTTTGTTTTGGTTTTGTTGATTTGCATTCCATATTCTTTTGTCACCTGACTCCATATGTTGATGTTACTGTTGAGGTCTCTTTCATTTTCTGCAAATAATACAATGTCGTCTGCAAAAGCTGCCTCTGATATTTGTATATTTTGCATGTTTCTATAGCCTACTTGCAGTTTTTTTGTCCTGATTGTACACCTTCTTATTATTTCATCCATATATATGTTAAATAAGACTGGGCTTAATCCACCTCCTTGTCTTAGGCCCTCTTCAATTTTGAAACAGTTTGAGCGTCTGCCTTGGCTGATTACGAAGTTTTTATTGTTTCCATACATTTCCTTTATCAGTCTTATTACCTTTGGTTGAACTTCTTTCTTTCTTAATATGTCCCACAATTTACTCCTTTGTATTTTATCGAAAGCTTTTTCCAAATCTATGAAAGCCAGGTAAGTATTTTTTCCTTGTTCCATTCTCTTTTCTGTGATTTGTCTCACTGTGAATATATGGTCTTGTGTACTTCTTCCTTTCCGAAATGCACTTTGTGCTTCGTGCATTGAATTCTCTATAATGTTGCTCATTTTACTGTTTATAATTTTTTCCAATATTTTCATTGCTGTGCGGATAAGTGTTATTCCTCTGTAGTTGTTACAGTCTGGCTTATTTCCTTTTTTATAAATCGGCACGATGAGTGATGTTTTCCATTCTTCCGGTAGCTCTTCTTCTTTCCATATTTGATTGTAGATTACCAGTAATATTTCTTTTCCTTCGTCACCCATGTATTTTATCATTTCGCTTGTAATGTTGTCGGTTCCTGGTGCTTTTTCATTTTTAAGTTCCCTTATTGCCTTTTCAAGTTCCTCAAATGTTATGTGTTCATCTTGCGTCTCCCAAGTCGAACTCATTGTTTCCTCCTCTATCCCTTCTGTTGCTTCTGTATTTTTGTTTGCCTCTAGCAATTCTTTAAAGTATTCGACCCATCTCTGCATGATTCCTTGTTCATCTGTTAATATTTCCTCCTTCTTACTTTTTATGTTGAGTGTTTTTTGTCCTTTGGGTTCGCCTCTGCATGATTTCACTATATTGTAGAAAAGCTTTTGGTTTCCCTTCGCCGCATTTTCGATTTTTTGTCCAAATTCCTCCCATTTTTTCTTTTTCTCTTGATTCACCATATTTTTTACCTTTTTTCTTTCCTCTGTATATATTTCATATTTTTCTGTCGTTTTCCCCTTTTGGTAGTTCTTCCAGGCTTCCTTCTTTTTCTTTATCTGCTCTTTGATTTCATTTTTCCACCATGCCGTTTGTTTTTGTTTAGTTAGTATTCTGCTGATTCCACACGTCTCAGTAGCTGTTTCCATTATAATTTGTTTGAAATTAATCCACATCTCCTGAATAGTTCGTAGATGTAGATGCTCTCTTAATCTCTCACATTTTTTGGAAATTTCTTGTGCATATTTTTCTGCCACTTGTTTTTCTGTCAGTTTGTAGTTTATAATAATGTTGATTAATCAATTTGTACTGATGGTTTTCGATTTATTGTTCCGTAATTGCATTTACTGTATTTAATCAAACTGTTTTATGCTGTGTGAACAACTTTGATTTAAATTAAAGTCAAGACAAAGAAATTGCTCTTTTTCCGTACTGGAATTTTTGCTACTACAATTATTGCTGCTTTATGCTTTATGCATGCTTTATATTGACTGGACTGATTTACTAGAGTTGGGTTGCCTCCCGTACGGGACCTCATGTATAGGCTCTAGATTTGACATTTTAACACCCTGACGAGTGAATATCCTAGTAAAACAACAGATCTTCTAGAAATATTGTTTCAATTTACCAACTTACCAATTGGGTTGCCTCCCGTACGGGACCTCATTATTTTCAACAAACAATCTAGAGATATTGACTCAAATTGCCTGGGTTGCCTCCCGTACGGGACCTCAGAGATTCCCTGTTTTTGGCCCCATGTATATTTGCTTGAGCGTGGAACTTCAAGTTTCAATACGGAAAACGAGTATTTTATTGATTGCAATTCACATACAAAATCACAGCTTATTTATATTTTACGATTTATATTTCACGACGTAACTGACTGAACTGAACTTGAAATGACGGATCTCATTATATACCCTTGCCAGGATTGAGAGAACAATCCAGATATTTTTAGAAAAGCGAAGAATGTTCGACGCCATCTAGCCTTGCTAGAATGTACCAGAAGCCAATCGATTCCTAACAATTCTACACAATGTGGTGGCTTGCGCATTCACCATGTTTTTGTCACATTGCCCCCTTCTTAAGGCAATTCGTCCCGAGTTGCCTTCATGTCGGTATCGGCAACTGTCCCCAAACCGGCAGCCTGATGTCCTATGGAAGTAGCAGTCCACTGTCCTCTGGTTTGTCCTCCGGGAAGGATAGCAGCACACCAGGATGTCAATACCGCTTTCTTTGAAGATCACCTCCAGCATGCTTCTCACCACTCGCCAGTCCACTCGGTCATTAGTCATCTTCGGAATTGCCAAATGAGTCAGGTCCTGTGACTGCATCAAGTCACGAAGATGACTGAGGGCTTTCCAGACTTCACTGTAGGTGGTCAGATGTTGTGGGAGCTTCTTCGTCACAAGGTAGAACAGGTGTCGTGTCCCATTCGAGATTTGGAGCGGCTTCCCTACCTCTGGCTTTTGTCGTCGCAGATGGTCCAATCGTCCAAATTTTCGTTTAAAAGCTGCAGCAAGTCCACTCCTCATACTGAGGTCTTCAGTGACCCAGTGAGCCAACAAGTATTCGGCCGGTGCTTCAAACAAATCCAGCTGCCTCTCTTGGACAACGCCATTCTGGACTTTCTGGCCATTGGAGTGTAGAGACATGAAAGTTTCCAATGACATGTCTTCCTTGGCTGACCTGATCTGCCTCACTTCAGCGTCCTGGTCGTCGTGGTTCCCAGCATACCGAGCTAAACGATTGAAGTGAACAACCCTCGGTTTTCCTCGTGGTGGCTTTCGAATCCTGTAGACGACGTCATTGATTCGCTCCAGAATCTCATACGGGCCCTCCCAAGAACTTTGCAGTTTTGGGGAGAATCCACGTCGCCTCTGTGGGTTGTGAAGCCAAACCAAATCCCCAACCTCGAACCCTCCTTCTTCGGCCTTCACGTCGTACGCCTCCTTCATCCTGTCGCTGGCACTTTGGATGTTTAGTCGGACTCGTTGATGTATATCGTCCATTTTTCTACGAAGATCACTTGCGTAGTCTTCCCCAGCGACATCCTCACCAGGTGGACAGCCAAACTTCAAATCGCAGGGCAGCCGGAGTTCACGACCCATGATGATCTTGGCAGGTGTTTCGCCCGTCGATTCATGAACTGCTGACCTGTACGCCATAAGGAATAGGGGGAGATGTTGATCCCAGTCTCTTTGATGGTCAGAGACAACTTTGGCCAAGTGTCGATTGATGGTTCGGTTCATTCGTTCCACCATGCCATCGGATTGTGGGTACAACGCCGTTGTCCTTGTCTTCTTGATCTTCAAGATATCGCAGACATTCTGGAATAGCGTCGATTCGAAGTTCCTGCCCTGGTCCGAATGCAGCTCCAACGGGACACCGAAACGGCAAAACCATTCCTTAACCAAGACATCGGCAACGGTAGCCGCCTCCTCGTTTGGCAAGGCATAAGCTTCAGCCCACTTGCTGAAGTAATCCATGGCGACCAAGATGTAATTATTTCCTTTGTCCGATTCAGGAAACGGTCCAGCCACGTCGATTGCGATCCTTTCAAAGGGGCTTCCCACGTTGTATTGGCGCATAGGAGCTTTTGGTCGTTTCTGGGGTCCGTTACTTGCCGCACATACGGCACATTTTCTGCACCATTCCTTCACATCGGCTTGACAGTTGACCCAGTAAAACCGTTCTCGCAGCTTTCCCAGCGTCTTGGTTACACCCAGATGTCCACCCGTGACGCCATCATGGACCTCTCTCATCACCTCTGCCTGTCTGTTTCCAGGAACGACTAACTGCCTCCGATCTTCCGCGCCATCCAGATTCTTCACCAGCCTCTTCAGGATGCCGTCATCAAGAACCATCGAGTCCCATTGAGCCCAGTAGGACTTTACGGTGGCCGAGAATCGCGCGACTTTTTGCCAGGTTGGTCGTTGGCCTGCCAGTTTCCATCCGATGACAAGCTTCAGATCTGGATCTTTCTCCTGGTCCTTGCGAAGCGCCTCAGACTGCCAGGAATCATCCACCACAGTCGTCCTGCAAGTGCTCGCCTCCTTTTCCTCGGCTCTTTGACAGTGCTTACATTGTTCTGGACAAGGTCTCCTGGACAGAGCATCAGCGTTGTTGTGGCTGGATCCAGCTCGATGTTCCGTGTCAAAGTTGAACTCTTGAAGTCTCTCAATCCAACGAGCAACTTGACCCTCCGGATTTTTGAACTGTAGGAGCCATTTGAGCGCGGCGTGGTCGGTTCTCAGCAGAAACTTTCTCCCGTAAAGGTACTTGTAGAAGTGCTCTACCCCTTTGACTACTGCCAGTAGTTCCCTTCTCGTGACGCAGTAGTTCCGTTCCGGCTTCGACAAGGTTTTGCTGAAATAGCCGATCATGTCCCTGCTGGATCTGGGACAGCACTGCACCAAGTCCTACATTGCTGGCATCTGTATCCAGGATGAAGTTTCCCTTAGGTAGTGGGTAGCCTAGGATGGGCGCGCTGGCAAGTGCCCTTTTAAGTGTGTCAAAGGCCTCCTGACAATCCTCGTCCCAGTGGTAGCGTCTCTGTGCCTCTGTGAGCCTGTGAAGAGGCCGGGCGATGTTCGCAAATCCTTGTACATAACGCCGGTAGTACGTGCACAGACCCAGGAAACTTCTTAGCTCGTGGAGGTTCTTTGGTACAGGCCACTCCTTAACTGCCTCCACCTTTTGCTGGTCAACGGCTACACCCTCAGCCGACACAATATGACCCAGGTATTGTAATTCCCTCCGGAACAGTTGGCATTTCTTTGGACTCAGCTTCAAACCGGAACTTCTGAGTCTCTGGAATACCTCCTCCAAGTTCTTCAGATGGTCTTCAAATGATTTGCCAACGACAATTATGTCATCCAGGTATACAAGACATGTTGACCAGGATAGTCCTTTGAGCACAGTCTCCATCAGCCGCTCGAACGTAGCAGGTGCGTTGCATAACCCAAATGGCATAACAGTGAACTGCCACAGCCCAGCTCCAACGCTGAAAGCAGTCTTCTCTCGATCTTCAGGGGCCCTTTCTACCTGCCAATATCCACTTTTGAGGTCCAGGGTTGAGAAGATCTTCGATCCGGCCAAGGTATCCAAAGTGTCGTCAATCCGTGGTAGCGGGTAGCTGTCCTTCTTCGTCACGTTGTTCAGCTGACGATAGTCCACACAGAATCGAGTTGAACCGTCCTTCTTTTTAACCAGAACAACTGGCGATGACCACGGACTACTAGAAGGCTCGATGACACCGCCTTTCTCCATGTCCTTGATGATCTTGTCCGCCTCCTCCTTCTTGGCCAAAGGTAGTCTTCTAGCTGTTTGGCGGATCGGTCGTGCTCCCTCTGTGTTGATGGTGTGCCGCACCACGTTCGTTCGGCCCTTTTTCCCAGTCCCGTTGTCGAAGATGTCGCCGTAATTCCTTATCAGGTTTCTCAATCGTTGTTTTTGTCTCTTATCCAGATCTTTTGAAGAGGTGACAACTAACTTCTCCATCTCTCCGGTGAACTCAGAGATGGTTTGCTCAGTCTCACATACTTGTCGCACCACAGAGGAAATTGACGAGCAGAGCCCCAAAACTGTGTCCCTTGCCAAACTTACAGAGTGATAGTTGACGTTCATCACTCCCACGGGCACAGTCTTTCCCACATGTACCAGGCTCTTTCCACATGCGATGCCTCGTCCTACTTCAGAATCGTGTATTTTAGGCTCAAACATCACGATGCTTCTTTCTTTCATCTTCCCTTCCAGGCGAGCCCACAAAATCATCTCGCTCCTCTCAGGAATTGAAGAATCCCCAGCCAGCAAAACACGAACTGTCTCTTCCTCTCTACCATGCATTATCACCTCTTCGTTGTTGGTTTTCAGTGTTCCATATTTGAAATCTAATTGGAAGCCTTGGGTGTTCATGATGTCCATTCCGATTATGATTTCTTCCTCAATATCGGCAACCAGCATTGGATATTCGAAGCTGGTGCTTCCCAGAGTCACTGCTGCCTCCACTTCACCATGTATCCTAGCCAAGTCTCCTGTTGCCGTCCGTAGTCGCCACTTTGTTGGTTTAATCATTGTCGGTGTTGTGACAATGTCGGGCCTGATAATAGACTTCGTCGCACCTGTATCCAGCAGCATGGTGCGTTTCTTTCCATTAACCCAGCCATCCACAAACACGCTGTTCAGTTTGTGTCCTAAAGAAGCAACTATGGCGGTTTTACTTGGGGCATACTGGCTACAGGTCGACGATTGCCCCTTCGCATCGACCTTCTCTAGTTTTCCGACGTCGAAGAAGGTGCCCGTCTCTCGCTTCTTGCATCGACTACGAATGTGGCCAAGCTCTCCACAATTCCAGCATCGTAGCTCCCTTCGCTTGGACGCCTCCATTTCCTTGACGACCCTCCTCACATTTGCGTCGAAGGAGTCTTCCTCCGCGAGATCTTGGTCCTCCATCCTTCGCACGCGTGCAGGAAGCTTCACAAACTGCTTCGCCGCTTCGAATTTCAAGGCTTTGGCCAGTGCTTCAACCAGTCTATCGGGACGATGGAGTATCAGTGACTGCCGAATCTCCTGGTCTCGAAGTCCATCCAAGAAGGCCTGAACTGCAAGCCTCTCCATAACGTTCTCTGGCGTGGTTGGATAAGCCAGTCGTGCAAGGCGAGCAACATCCGCTACAAACTCCTTTAAGGTCTCGTTGGTCTTCTGAATGCGATTTTTCAACTGAGAGTGGTAGACGTGCTCCAAGTGAGTTTGCCCATATCGCAGTTCCAGATGCTTGACTAGTACATCGTAGTCCTCCTGCTCCTGGGTGTTGAGCGTCTGCAGGATTTCTGTAGCTTCCCCACGAAGTGCCAGAGTCAATGCCAGGGCTTTTTCCGGTCCAGTCCATCCAATTGCCCTTGCTGCTGCCTCGAACTGGCGATGGTAATTGTTCCAGGACAGTTTGCCATCAAACTGTGGGGCTTTCATGTGGATTCTGATGGTATCAGCTTCCATCTTGGCACTCGCACCGTGATTCCCGAAAGTAACTTCCGGTTGTTGCATGATTACTGCCACTTGCCTTCTCACTTCGTCGATTTCGTCTTCCAGAGCCTTTGCAGTCTCTCCTAGTTGTTTCTCCAGATTTCCGATTTCCTCTGCTACATGAGCCTTCAAGCAGTTGTAGTTATCCGCCAATTGCTCCTTGATTTCTTCCATAGCTCTGGAAGATTCATTAAACTTTTCTTCCAATAATCTTTTTACTGCGTTGGGATCGGGAACTTCAAATTGGAACGTATCAGGATTCATGCCTTCTTCCATTAAAGCCTCACGAAGCCTTGTTTGTAGATCAGTTTTCTTACCACTACTATCCAGGTCACGCTCCTCCAGCTCTCTCTTCAACTCGGCGACCTTCAATCCGGTTAAAAACACCAGTTTCGCAGCCATCACAGTGAATATTTATGTCCGTTTCTATAGCACACAATAAATCCCACTTTTGACACCAATGTAACAAGTTTCGCTATAGAAAACACTGTTCAGCTTTAATCTATTTATTTTACAAGTCACTATATACAGAACTCACTATTCACATACAAAATCACAGCTTATTTATGTCTTACGATTTATATTTCACGACGTAACTGACTGAACTGAACTTGAAATGACGGATCTCATTATATACCCTTGCCAGGATTGAGAGAACAATCCAGATATTTTTAGAAAAGCGAAGAATGTTCGACGCCATCTAGCCTTGCTAGAATGTACCAGAAGCCAATCGATTCCTAACAATTCTACACAATGTGGTGGCTTGCGCATTCACCATGTTTTTGTCACAATACATATATTTTCAAGGGTGCGTGATCCGAATTTATGGTCTGCTGCCTTCTAGGAGGTCGGCTTCATGGTCGAAAACGCAAGAAATATGATTTTCACAGGACTTCTTTCAGTTTTTTGCTTGTATCTGAAAAACCGTAGGTTATTTGAAAATGACTCATCTATACAAAATTGAAGTAAATCAGATTTCCTACCAAATTAGCTTATACTCAGCTGTTATTTTCTAACTAGCGATATACGTGCTAGAGCTTGCCAAAGAACAACGATTTCTTGGTATTTTTACAAAACATCAAAAACGTCATAGACGGCACCGGCACCATTACATTCCTTCTCTTCCCGCCTCCACTCTTCGACCGCAGCCTGTTTTTGCTATGCGGTATGCGTGCCTTGGTTTTCAGATGGAGAACCCATTCAAATTAGTGATGATTCTGGGCACGTCTTTCAGTCATTTCGTGATATATGCAGGGTGGTCACGCGAAAACTAGAACCTCTAATGACTTTGTCATTTTTGAAGTTACGAAAAATAGTGAGAAGGCAAATGTTGTAGGTTTCATCAAATGGCTTTCTTCTGCTTTATCAAAAAAACCAATTGAAGTTCGCGTTCTAAAGATATGAAGCTAACATAGGTGATTTATGCCTGAGATGGCATACTTGCTGAGTTGGCATAGTCGCTATTTAATGTAAATACATTTTGAATTACGCCCCTTTTTTGCGCCCCCTTGACGCCACCGGTTCAAATAAACTATTGCGTTAATAGGAAGGGAAGCAGGCCAGTTGTCTTTGAGTGGTCGAAAAGTGCGTTTGTCACATTTTTGTTAACCCAAAATATTTTTACGTGTCGTTCGCAGATAGTTTGGTGGACCACGGGAGTGACTTGAAGGTATGTTATTGTAACTTTCAGATAGAGAATTTACTGAATATCATATCTGGGTTTTCAAATATATAGTTTAAAAGGGTTTTTAGTAAACATTGTATTTTTTTAAAATAACCGTCAATTCTATGAGATCGCATACTACAATTTTCATAACATTCCATGACATGCCATCTCAGCAACTCAATTATTAATTCGAAACAATGTTTCTTTAGACATGGGTCGCTACAAAAAAAAGTCAAAAAGAGAGTCATGAGATGAAAATAATATGCAAGAAGCTATCTTAGCTGGGAAGGCGAAACGTATGGGGTGGCTTCTAGCGTCAAAAACATTTAATGACCCTTTCGGGACTTTGAGACGCAGGGCAAGTGAGGAGGAAGGCTGGAAAAAAGGTTACATGGGAGGTCACAAAAGCACATCCAATGACAATCTAGAAAATGAACTGGTCCAACGTATCCAAAAAATGTAATCCTTTTTTTTTGGACTAACAACGGATGCCGTCCGAAAACTGGCATTTCAAATTGCGGAAGCAAAACAAATCCCTCGTCGTTTTTCTACTAAAATTAGAATGACTGGATAACCTGGCCGAATAGTGTCCGGCAACGTAATCCTACGATCACCTGAGAGTACTTCTGCGGCTCGAGCTAGAGCTTTCAACAAAGTACAAATTGACAAATACTTTCAAATGCTTTCTGGTGTTTTGGATGAACATAAATTCCTACCGACTAACGGCCCTTTGCTGTATGAACGCAGCAGGTGAGTTTATTATTTTGAAGAAGGTACCTATAAAAATTGTTATCTATTTTTTTAGGGACATATCTCTCCTGCTCTCATATATTTCGAAGAAAAAATATGAACGCTGAATTAATGGATGGAGTACCTGTTGGATCTCTGGCATATACAGTTGTCGCAGAAATAGCTAACGCTGAAGAGGATAACAACGAGAACGAAAATCAAATACAAGGTGGTCAGTGAAATGAAATAGATGAAGTCCACGTCATGAGAAACTCGGTACCAAGTGTCCAATCGACCAAGGTCTCTGACGAGAAGAGCAATGGAACCTTAGTTTTGCCAGGTCCTCCATCATGTTCTCAAAACATATTTCCAAGAACAAATCTTGACCTATCAATTAAGAAAATTTCACCAATGCCAAAAGTCGCAAAGATAGTGCGACGAAAAAAAAAAAAGGTCATATGGTAATCGAACAACAACCCCTGAAATTGAAAATTCGAAAAATTAAGAAGCACAAAAAAAAGAAGTGATGTTGAGAAAGGCGACAAGAACTGTTAAGAAGAAAATTGGTAGAGAGATCGAGCAGGACGAGGATGCACAAAAAAAGAAGGGATCATAAGAAAGTCGGCGAGAACCATGAATAAGAATTGTGTTATGGAGGTTGATGATGAAGATGAACAGGTCGAGGGTCTTCACGTAGGAGATGACATAGATGAGGAGAAGGATTCGCCTTGTATTTACTGTAATGAACTTAACACCTGGTTTCTGTCAAGGAAATTATGGTTCCAGTGTCACAACTGTAAACTGTGAGAAATGGGCACATGCAGAATGTGCTGGGGTAGACAGAAAAGACAAAAAAAATCAAATGTGAAATTTGTAGTTAGGTTCATATTTTTATTATTATTATGCCATCTCATCAATAGTTACTATCATGAGATGGCATACCGTGTTTCTTTTGTAAAATATATGTTTTCGTTTGTTAAAAGAAAAAGCGTTCAGGTATTGTCAAAACTTGCTTTATTCATTCCATATACGTTTTTTTAAATGGAACATCCCGTATGGTAGCAATTTCCTATTTATTTTTTATTCGTACATTTTCGATTTACATAATATTTGATTTGACAAAAAGCTAAAATTAATTGGTACAGTAATTGATAATTGATAAGGGCACCTAGGTGTGTTGGACACCTGTGTGTGCCAGTGTTCCTAACTAAACTACGTGACTAAATTAATCCTGGTGTAATGTATATCGTGCTTACAGAATGTTCACAGTTTTCATTCATATGTTTTGGTTCAGGTTAGACAAGAAGTTCTTCAGATTATAAAAAATATAAATTTTACTACTTTTACTGAAAAGCTTTATTTTATTTATCGCTTTCATATCAACTGGTAACATGTTAAAGAATTTTGTTGCTAAATAGTCAAGACATTTAAGATTGAATGTTGTGTTGCTCATGGGAATAATAAGTTGACGATTTTTGTTCGATCTAGTCTGATGTGGATGGTTTACATATGACTTCATGTTTGATTTTTTATAAGTGTATAAACAGACCGAGTGTATGTATAAGCATATAATATTACATAGTTCCGCGTTATACAACATATTCGTTGGGAATAGTTTGTTTCTCTCAAATATAATTTTTAATACGTAATTTTGAACCTTCATGATTGGTTGTAGTTTACTTTTGTATGCTCCACCCCAGATGCAAAGTCCATATCTCAAGAGAGATTCCACATCACTATATATCATTATGGTTAGTCTTCTTGACAATATTTTCCTAAGCGCCGGTACTTTCACCTTCAAATAAGCGCTATTTGTCAAATAACTATCCGTCAGTGCAACACATCGATCAATCATTATCTTACGGATAGTTATTTGACAAATAGCGCTTATTTGAAGGTGAAAGTACCGGCGCTAAGTAAATAAAATTTGTAAATAGGTGTTCGTTTTTTTTTTTCTCAAATAGTTAATATGGTCTGTCCATTTGAGGTGTTGGTCTATCATTAGAATATTATATTATTACATATTCAGAAAGAGCTTATATTTTCCTGATATCAAAAACATATTATAGTTTGATGTCTCTCTGATGAGCCGTTTACGAAATATTTGACTTTGAGATTCAAATATTTTGAATCAACCGATCAATAACCAAACGAGTCGGGAAGCATCCGTCATCATCACGATACACTCACAAAAAAAAATGTATGGTGAAATGGGGAATAGGAGTATCAGCATGAAGTAGAAGGGTATGAACGATCTTTAAAAATGATGCAAGAAGAGATCTAGAAGCTTGCATGAAAGAACCACAACCAGAGCAATGAAATCCTGTGATGAGTGTGATTCTTGGAAGATCAAGGAACTATCTGAGAAGGTAACCGAAGACACATAGGCTATGAGGGATCTTCAGATTGTCAACCGAAAATAGGAGAAAACCCTCGCGGGCCCTGAAGAAGCTGCGTTTAATGATCATCTTGCAGTTGATACTCCGCCGCCTTAAGTACCTACACTCATATTATATCAAATCCAGTCCTACATTCAAACAAAAGTAGCTCGGAGTGCTATCAAGAGAAAACTGAGGATTTTGAGTGATGAGACGGTAAGGGCGCAGAATGGATATTCCAGAACTTTTGACTTTTTTACTCTATGTGAAAAAAGTGAATATTGCAAACATCTTTGCATGAAGCATATAATCATCACTGAAAAGTGATGCGTATTGTTTTTGTGGAAATCAGATAGTGTTTGGTCATTGTTCAGTGTGAAGGAGTTGTTTCTGTGTTTTCATGTGACAAAGAAATTCATTGCGCATAAATAGCCTTGAAAAAGAACCAAATAAAGGTTCGAAACGTCGGCATTGATGAAAAAGTTTACTTTCATCGTTCCTAACCCGCTAATCTTGTACACAGAAGCGTATAATGTTATCACACGTGATATAATGGTTTAAAAACACATATTTCTCGGGTTGTAGAGGACGAAAACATGTAGAAGTTTTTGACGTTTGTGTGGATATACAAAAAAATAATTGTTTTTCACTGAGCTGTATCGTGATTACCTCTCATCAGAAAATAAAAGGTGACGTGTGCATTTTGTAGGAAATTTTATGTTCTTCAATTTTGTATACAGGGTGCCACAGATTCGAGTGCATGCATGGGGAACTCAGTTATTATAAGAGATACAGAGTCGATTGAATTGATGCAAATTTGCTCATTTTTATGCTAAACAAAATGTCATTTTGACATTTGAGAAATTCACACTACTTCCGAAGATATTTGAAAAAAAACAAAATCTCGCTCTCGTTATTATTATTTCCTGAATTTATTTGAGAAGATATTTGAAAATGAATCGCACTTTCTCATTGCCAGTTTTTCTCCTCTACAATATGGCAGTATCAAATTAAAAATCTGACGTTTCGTGTTAAGGCCATCATCATTCAAATATGGATATGGATTTTTTATTTTATTTTTGGTTATCAAGCGTCGATATTATTGTTTGCACCATGCATACATCTTGAATGACCC
The DNA here is from genome assembly GCA_958502075.1 of Orchestes rusci. Taxonomy (NCBI): domain Eukaryota; kingdom Metazoa; phylum Arthropoda; class Insecta; order Coleoptera; family Curculionidae; genus Orchestes; species Orchestes rusci. The sequence continues at coordinate 55,813,355 of OY293305.1, read as the reverse complement.
GAAAATTTTTATACATATTTAACCCCATATTTGAAGGTCGTAGTTTGGTTCATAAATCCATCTTTATTCCACACGTTATTCATATGAGAAAACCTTCACAATTTAAACTAATTGACTGAACCAAGATCGGAATAACAACCAATGACGATACATTTAATGAAATTTAATCAAATCCACAAATGACATGGAAAATAAAAAAAAAACATATACAGGGTTTTTCACTTAAAACTCCCCACGTCAATATCTCGGAAACGAATAGGAATATTTGATTTCTGTGAAAAGTAGTCTATGTATGGGGTCGAGTACTTATTTTTCACAGTTAAAAAAATTCGACGCCTACCAAGAGTAAAGCGTCGCGACGCATCGAAAATATTAATCGATTGCAGGAACTTTGAAATTACGCGCATGCAAAAGTACAAGTTATTCATAAACTTTTTTGTTATTCAGTCGAACTCATTTATTCTACTCAGTTTTGAGATATACAGTGTGTCCAAGATAAGAATGTCTATCATGAGGATCTTGAAATCCGTAAGAGATACAAGGTCGGTCAAATGAAGCCAAAGTTGCGTATTTTGATGCTTAACAAAATGCCGTTTTGAAAGCCAAGAAATTCCGACTAAGTCCGAAATTATCCGAAAAAACCGAAATTTTTCATAATTGTTTTCATTTTTTTCTGACCACATTTGAAGAGATATTTTGAAATGAATGGAACTTCTTCATTGCCACTTTTTGCCCTTTACAAGATAGCGTTATTAAATTGAAGAACCGACGTTTCGTCTATGAGCAGCCATCATCAACTTTGTTTTTTTAAATACGGTCCTGGATTTTTTATTACGGAATTTTAGAGCCTCTTATGTTCCCAAACCAACAAGGTATCGCATCAATTAAAAAAGAAGGTGGTTGTTTTTAATCTTATTAAAAATGTATTTTTTGTCTCTCTCAAACACATGAGTTCTCATGGAAAAATCCATCAACATAATTTTTTTGAATAATTGCGATACATTGTTGGCTTAGGAACATAAGAGGCCCTCAAAATCCGTTATAAAAAATCCAGGACCGTATTTAAAAAAACAAAGTTGATGATGGCTGCTCATAGACGAAACGTCGGTTCTTCAATTTAATAACGCTATCTTGTAAAGGGCAAAAAGTGGCAATGAAGAAGTTCCATTCATTTCAAAATATCTCTTCAAATGTGGTCAGAAAAAAATGAAAACAATTATGAAAAATTTCGGTTTTTTCGGATAATTTCGGACTTAGTCGGAATTTCTTGGCTTTCAAAACGGCATTTTGTTAAGCATCAAAATACGCAACTTTGCCTCCATTTAACCGACCTTGTATCTCTCACGGTTTTCAAGATCCCCATGATAGACATTCTTATCTTGGACACACTGTATATCTCAAAACTGAGTAGAATAAATGAGTTCGACTGAATAACAAAAAAGTTTATGAATAACTTGTACTTTTGCATGCGCGTAATTTCAAAGTTCCTGCAATCGATTAATATTTTCGATGCGTCGCGACGCTTTACTCTTGGTAGGCGTCGAATTTTTTTAACTGTGAAAAATAAGTACTCGACCCCATACATTGACTACTTTTTACAGAAATCAAATATTCCTATTCGTTTCCGAGATATTGACGTGGGGAGTTTTAAGTGAAAAACCCTGTATAAAACTGAATCAATTTCTGCGAAAGTGTTGAAAAATATTGCCATTTTAACAAAATCTTGAAAATAATAATATAATAATAGGTGAATGTGAATAATAATTGATAATTGAAAATATTAGGGTTGCTAAGGCAACCCATCACTCTACACCCTAATCTAATCACCTCAATGCCTCAAGGACGTCGAAAGATAACTAGAAATAAAATAAAAAATCCTGGTCCGTATTTAAAAAATAAAGTGTATGATGGCAGCTCGAAGACGAAACGTCAGATCTTCAATTTGTTAGTGAAACCCTGTAGAGGAGAAAAAGTGTCGACGACAAAGTGTAATTTGTTTCAAAATATCTTCTCAAATAAACGCAGGAAATAATAAAAACGTTTTTGCGAAATTTCGGTTTTTTTCGAATATCTTCGGAAGTAGTCGGAACTTTTCAAATTTCAAAATTGCATTCTCTTGAGCATAAGAGTGCGCAACTTTGCAATCCGTTAACCGACCCTGTATCTCTTCTAGTAACATAGATCCCCATGCATGCACTCGAATCTATGGCACCTTGTAGATTGCTCATCTTCCAAAAACGTACTGTTTTTGAGATATAGGCATGAATCTGAAAAAAGCCCAGGAAAACTAAGATTTTTTGCGTTTTTGGCTATGAAGCCGACCTCCTACAAGGCAGCAAACTATAAATTCGGATTCAGCAGCCACAAAAACATATAAAACCGTTAAGAAAAAAATTTCCGCATTTTGGTTTGGTCAAAATACCGATTGACTGGGTAATAGCCGTTTTGGCTTTAGCGAATAAAGCCAATTCTAACAATTTCTTTGCTCTCCTTTCACAAAATAAAAGCATGGAGCAAACTTTGAACGCTGTGATAAACTCTTCTATGACAACCCTGCATCAGATTGTTAGCCAAATAATTCACAGGTGCAAAACACAACATCCACCAGAGTCTGTTGACGATAAATTCCAACAACCTTTAGACACAAATGAAAACTAATCGCGGACAATTTGATTCCTCTGAAGAAATCATCGATAAATCTTTTTTTTATATATAAATGTGAAAGTCTGTATGTTTCTTTCCCTAAGGCTTTTGAACCGTAGCACAGAATAAACTGAAAATTTGCACAGTTATAAGCCTCTACCTAAAGATGGTTTAGGAAAAAAAAAATTGAAAAGTCTGTGTTGGTTATATGTAGGTTCTATGGGGTAAACGATCAGCGAGAGAAAAAAAAATTAAAAAATTAAAAAAATAAATAAATTGAAAATAGAAAAAAAATGTGTTGCTATTATGTAGATTCTATGGAGTATACGGCCAGCGGGGGCAAAAAAAAAATTAAAAAAATAAAAAAAAACTGTGTTATAATTTTCTTTATATGGTGTGTCCAAGATAAGGATGTTTATCATAGGGATCTTCGAACCCAAATCTTCGAAACTAAACGTTGTACGGAAAATCTCTCAACGCTATTTTGTAGAACTCAAAAAGTGGCTACGAGAAAGTATTTTTTGTTTTTCCATATCTCTTTAAATAACGTCAAAAAAAAATAAAAACGAAAAGATAAATTTTGCTTTTTTAGGCATATCTCCGGAGATACTCAGAATTGTTAAACTTTCTAAAGGGCATATTGTTAGGCTTGAAAATGTGTAACTTTTTTCCAATTTAACCATCTTCGTATCTCTTGGGGTTTCCAAGATCCCCATGATAGACATCCTTATCTTGAACACACTATAAATGTGAAAGTCTGCGTGTTCCTAACGCTAAAGCTTTTGAGCCGTAGCACAGAATTATCTGAAATTTTGCACAGTTATCAGCCTCCACCCAAAGATAGTGTAGGAAAAAAAAATTAAAAAATTAAACCAAAAAATAAAAAAGTCGGTGTTGGTAATATGTAGGCTCTATGAAGAATACGATCAGCGAGACAAAAAAAAAAAAATGAAAAAAATTAAAAAAATACTTAGATTGAAAAGAAAAAATGGGTTGTTATTATGTAGGTTCTATGGGGTATACGGCCAGCGGAAGCAAGAAAAAATTATAACATAAATTATTAATTAATTAAAATTATTTATAAACTCGCCTAAACACGACGCGGGCGGTGCCGCGGGTTTAGGCTAGTGATCATTAAACGCAAAAATGTTAGAACTCGGAAAAAATAGGGATACTTTTCTAATCAGTGGGCGTCATATTACTTTTTGGAAACGTCATGGTCATTCGTGTGCAGCTCACTGCAGTAGCCAGAAGAAATTCTGGAGTCACGAGAGGCAGAAACCAATGCCAGCTGGTCGCCCAGCTTCCAATAAAGCCATTAGAAGAAAAAAAAAGAAACATAATTTGCAAATACCTCACAAAATACCAATTATTATATTTTTTATGCTTTCAATTCATTTTTTATCAACCGAGATTCTTAAAATGAATTATACTTTAGTTTCTATTGTGTGTTTTTCTAATAAGATCAGGCATGACTATCCATATCTACCAATCGGAACAAAAATTCAGGACTCATGTAAAGACAATCCGTACCTGGTTTCGACCATATCTAGACAAAACGTACCACGTCAGGTTGTGGAGCAATCAGAATGACAGATTTTAACTCAATGGTTAATACGTGGTACGTTTTGCCTAAATGCCAGCGGGCCGTACGGACAGATCCTGAAGAATAAATAAAATGAAACTGTCGGAAGGAATTTTATAATCAGCAACTTCACCGGTATTAGTTAATTATCATTGATTCATATTGTGTCGAAACATGCCCTGCGGTTCAAACATCCAAGCCGACCGACAGCGGAGACGACGACGTTTCAAGCACCAATCATTAGGGTGGGAGCACCGGTTTTGGCCATAGTAAGTACCGATTGTGAGAACTCAAGAACACAGAACATTTTATTGAATGAACCGTATTTTATTTGAACCAACCAATGAACTTTGCTTTCTATTCTTTATTTAAATCTTCCTTGACCAATTGGAAACCCCGTTTCTCAAAAAAAATGGTGCCATTCGTTGCTTCATCTGATCATTTCTTGAAAACCGTAGTAGCAGGTCAGGTAGTGAGGTTAAGAAACGCGAGTTGAGCTTACATTGAGTTTATGAAGTTATAACTGTGTTTGACTCTCTTTTTTATTTAGTTTAGTTGCTAATTTATTCGCTGTCAGAACGGTTTTTACTTGGCATCTCACTAATAACAACATTTCTAGAAACTATTTTTATGTTTCAAATTGGAAAGTGGTGAATGAATGGAGACAATGTCACACTGTGCAGTTGAAAAATGTCAAAGTGGCCACAAGCTGTGCTCCTACCTTACGTCTCGCTCAAACATCTTGGCTCTTGTCCCTTTAGTCAAAAGCTAAAACCACTGTTTTTGGTCAACGTTCTATTATGTTCGGCTGCCTAGCTGGAATGTTTAAGAAATATCTGCCTTGTTCTCCATCAATAGAGGTAAGTATCGAGTGTTGAGCCTATGTTAAGGGTCCGCCTCTCATATGAACAGTTCTATATTGATCGACTTTGTGAACAGGAAAGTTAAAACATAAATACGTGTATCAGTGAGATAAATAGTGAGTGTATGTAAAAAGTGACTTGAAATAAACTAGTTAATACTGTATCAGTGATTTATATAACAAAATTCGTAACAATATTATACGAAGCATCTCAGATACATCGACGGCCTCCCTGTATTTGCGCTTTTCACAATGGACAATCTGCACATTTTTGGAATTTTGGAAATACGAATAATAAGTACTGGTGCCATTAATGTGCAAAAAATTAATCTACGGCCTCTTTTAATGGAGTGATATTCAATAGTCATGATGACCTGATGTCACACGATGTAGTATTTATCTCCGTCTTCATGGCAGATATGACTGCAATGAGAAACAGAGAGTGAGACAGGATTGCTTTAGCATCGCCTCTTTTTTGGACATATAAGGAAATTGGCGTTTTCTTTTTAATTCATTTACTTGTTTATTTTTTCGCTGACGACCTTCAAATATGGGGTTAAATATGTATAAAAATTTTCGGGTCATTCAAGATGTATGCATGGTGCATACAATAATATCGACGCTTGAAAGCCATTTTTGGCCAAAATGAGTTTTTTATATCACCGTGATCAGTTTTTTTTTCTGCGTCTTTCAATGTCTTACATGCTCAAATAAAAGGACTCAATAAAAAAAAACACTCATAAAAGGACGTGTTTTCGATCAAAATTTGAAAATGGCTCATTAAACACCCGATAATGCCAACTGTTGGCGAATAAATCAGTTTCGCCTACAAAAAACTTCTTTACTTGAATATAAAAAAAAATTGCTTTGAGCATTCCACTTCTGATATGGCTTATTAAACAATTCAACGTCCGGTACCTGAACGAAAAATGTTGCATAATACATTTTGGCTTTTTTTAATGGAGCAAGACAATTCGGATAAAACATTTTTGTTCACTTTTTCCTCGTCAACGGCCGATATTGGGTTGGAAAAAGCGGATCAGGTGATCCATTTTTTGGCAGGATCCTGCAGTTCATGTCATGTTTTTGTGCCCTCTGTTGCATTTTCATGAGAATATCCAGAGAAAATGTAAGAATAAGTATTTAATACAAATCGTAAGGAGTAATTTTATCATGAATATTGGAGTTTGATGGATAAATTTGAGAAACACTCACATCAAGAAGTCATTCAAGTTTTTCAAGGGGTACCTCACAGGCAAAATAAGCATGATCAGGATTGCGACTCTGAAAAAGGGAAGTGCAAACAAAATCATTCTCAAGTATTCTATGGATCCAAAAGCAGAAGAAGAGGCGGTTGCTATAATCGCAAAAGGAAAGGCAGCTGCAGAAAAAAATCTCTACCAACAACAACTTCCTCTACCAGAAGCAAAGTATAAGGATCTGACAAGTCTATGTTCGTCAAATATAATTCCCAAAGAATATCATCCAGAATTCCTTGGGCTCAAACTTGGCAACATCAAGGAAACTCTTCCGGAAACAGATGAAGAAGATACAGTTTGATAATTATTTGTTTCATCTATGTTATTTTTTAAGATGTCGAAACGTGCCAAAGAATTAGGTAATCACCTAAAGTTTATTTGATGGTTCCTATCAAGTGTTTTTTTTGTAATTTTGTTTTGAGTCTTTTCCATTGAAATAAAAGTTTACCTAAACATAATCCTGGTTCTTAATAAAGAACAGTCTTTTATTTCTCGTTCTGTTTTGATAACGATGAACGCGCGGTCATTGATACGAGCTCCGAGATTTTATTGAGTTTTATACGGAATATAGTAATCATAAAGTCGAGATTTTTTGCATAGTTGTAGTAGTTGGCGCGAGTAATCGATCTAAATAAACATTGAGCACTCATATGCAACAGTTTACCGGGAAAATAGAAATAGTCTGTGAACAATAGGTGACAAAAACTATCAACAAAAGTAGTGTTCGAGGCGGCAGCATCAAACGAGTTCGATGCGATGGAGATAGAGAGTGTAGTGGATGATCCGGATGGAACAAATGGGTCGAATTGTTTTAAATGCAAAATTGTTTTTGAAGGTGTCAAGGGCATTATACAGTGCAACTTTTGTAAAAATTATTATCATGCAAGTTGCGAAAGTGTTGAAACCCGAGGCTTTCATTTGAAACGTACGTGGAGATGCAGTAATTGTATGGATGCGCAAACAAATAAGGGTGGAGGTGATAACACTGTTGGTAGATTAAGAAAAAGGAGCAGAGTTGATGATGAATTGGACCAAAATGTTTTTGAAACCATGAAAGAAACCTTGAGAGACTTGTTAAAAACTATTAGTGAGTTGAACACAAAAATTGATGCGCTAAATGGAAAAGTGGATCAATTAACAGAGGCGAACAAAAATATTAATTTGGAACTTATGGAAATAAAACAAATAAAAATATCCAATACTGCTTCATCTACTGTGCAAGTACCGTCGTATGCATCTGCTGTTGCTAAACAACCCAACAACAGTAAAGTACTATTGGTGAAACAGAAGGGAGAACAAAAAGATGTTACTAAAATTAAGAAAGATCTACAGGACAAGGTTGATCCGGGAAGGCTGGGAATCGGAATAACTATGGGACGCACAACAAAAGATGGACGCCTAATACTGAGCTGTGGAACTGAAAAAGAAATATGCACCGTCCAGTCAGCAATTCAAGATACATTGGGAAAAGATTATGAAGTTGATATACCCAAAACTCGTGAACATAGGATCAAGGTCGTGGGAGTGGATCAGTGCGAGAATGGTGTTTCCGAAGAGGATATTGTCGAGAAAGTGGCCAATCAAAATGACCTTGACCGAAAGAATATCAATTTCAAAATGAAGATGGTGCGTAAAACGAATGTTGTCAATAAAAAGTTTAATATCATTTTCGAAATTGACTCCAACACTTATAACTCGTTGATAACAGCGGAGAAAATGAATTTGGGCTGGAATAGATATAGAGTTTTTAATGAATATGGTATCATAAGATGCTTTAATTGTTGTAAATATGGACATATGAAAAAAGACTGTAAAGAAAACAAGGTGTGCAGTAAATGTAATGGTGATCATGATCTAAAAGACTGTGTTAGTGACGTTATTAAATGTGCAAATTGTGTGGCATCCAATAAAAAATATGGGCTGAACCTGCAGACTGACCATGTAGTGTGGGATGTAGCCAAGTGTGATACGTATAAGAAAATTGAAAAGGTACAGAAAAACAAATTTATAAAATAGCAATTAGACTGTGATAGTGTTCTCAATTCTAGTCTAGTTTACTTTAATTGCCAAGGGTATCTTAACAACAAAGACAATATCACCTTATTAATTAATGACTGGAAACCAAAGATTTTACTCTTATCCGAAACACATGTTTGTGCTGATGTTGATTTACATGAACTTCTTGTTGATGGATATAATTTTGAACAGTGTGTTACGACGAATAGAAGGACTGGAGGTGTTATTGCGTTGATTCACAGGGATATCAAGTACAAAGTTCAAACTGTAAAATATGTAGACAATTATCTGTGGTTTTTGTCCTTTACTTTTACACTGTCTAACGTCAAGTATTTGTGTACTGTCTTATATCACGCGCCTCAAACAAATGATGCCAAGTTCGTAGATTACTTTTCCCAATTTTTGGATGAAATAAGTGAATTTGAAGGGTTGATTTACATCATGGGAGATTTCAATTTTGATTTGGGAAAGAAATCCTTCTATGGCAAGAAAATCTTAAGTGCAGTCTATACAAATGGATTCCACCAAATTGTAGATACCCCCACTAGGATAACTTCTAGAAGTGAAACCATTATAGACTACATTATAACGAACAACAAAAGGGCATCTCATAAAGTACATCTTACACCTAAAGTAAGTGACCACTCAATTTTATCTGTGATACTGGAGTCAAAGACTGAAATCAACTGTGATATTACAACCTACCAAAGATCTTGGAAAAATTATAATAAGGAGAAACTGCATGAGTACCTGATAGAAAGACCTTGGAACAGTAACTGCTCTGATGTCAACTTTTTGGCGAACACATTGACAAGTGATTTGATGGAGATTATGGATAATATGTGTCCTACGGTGGAGGTCCGACTTCGGCGAAATAGAAACAACAAATGGATTACTCACGATATAAGGCAGATGATGACCGAGAGGGATGCTTTGTATAAACAAGCCATTTTCAACAAGAACGAAGAAAGTTGGGCTCTATTCAAGAGGAGACGCAATGATGTCGTGAGGGAAATCAGAAACTCTAAAGAAAAATATTTTCATGACGTCATTGATGGAAATAGGCATAACCCACATGAGTTATGGAAAAATCTGAAAACCTTACTTCCAGGTAAACATTCAGCGATTCATGACGGCATCATGTTCGAGACCAGATATATTAGTGATGAAGTACAAATTTCGAATGAATTCAATTTTTATTTTATACAGAGCATTTCTGATATTCGAAATGCTATTCCCAATTTGCTGAGATCTAACGCAATCGAAGATAGTACCGTTGATTATAACGTCTTTGCGAAATTTGAAAAAATATCCATGAAAGAAATGAAGGATCTCATCAAAAACCAAAAAAATGTTGGAGGAGGCGACAGCGGGATTTCTAAACAGGTGCTTTGGGATGCTTGTTGTGTGGTTGGTGACCGGCTTTTGGACATAATCAATACGTCTCTATCTACTGGAGTATTTCCACAAAATTGGAAAATGGCTACTGTTATACCAGTTCCAAAGGTTACCAATACAAAAATCCATACGGAGTTCAGGCCTATCAACACTCTCCCTCTGCCTGAAAAGGTCTTGGAATTAGCTGTGAAAAAACAACTTTTGAAGCATTGTGATAGTAACAAAATCATAGTTCCTAATCAGTCTGGGTTTCGTGAGCGTCATTCTTGTGAGTCTGTCGTAATAAATATTTGTGATGAATTTAAAAAATCGATAGACTGTGATAATTGTGTTCTGGCAGTATTTCTGGACTTTAGGCGAGCATTCGAGACTATTGATCGTGATATTTTATTGTATAAGTTGGAAAAATTGGGGTTACAAGCAACAGTATTAGGATGGTTCCAATCTTACCTAACCGATCGGACTCAAAAAGTTAAATTCAAAAATAGTTCCTCTGACTGTAGGTTGGTGGAGTATGGAGTGCCGCAGGGAACAGTATTGGGTCCGTTATTGTTTATACTGTACATAAATGACATTGTGAAAGTTGTAAAAACATGTAAAGTAGTCTTGTTCGCCGATGATACCATGTTATATGTGGCTGGTAACGATATTCACGAACTAGTAACCATCATGAATCAAGAGTTGTCCCTTTTATTTGATTGGCTATGTATAAACAATTTGTGCCTTAATACAAGTAAATCTAAATTCTGCCTTTATGGTAAAAGATCGAGGCTTAGTCACATTGATATGGAGAATATAAATATATGTGTAAATAATGATCGGATTCTCTATGAAACAGATATTAAGTATCTAGGTATCATTATTGATCCTAATTTGTCTTTTGTTTCCCATGCAAATTATGTAATGAGAAAGTTCTCGAAAAAGGTTGGATACATTAGCAGAATAGGAAAACATTTGTCCATGTACACTAAGATGCTACTTTATAATACAATTGCTGCTCCACACTTGCAATTCTGCTCGACATTATTGTATAAATTGCCAAATTATAAAATTGATGAATTTCAGAAAATTCAAAATCGAGCAATGCGAGTAATTTTAAGATGTAATCGTTATACACCTGTACAATCTATGTTAAATGTATTGAACATGCTGTCTGTAAAACAAAAAATTGTATATAATGTGTTTGTATTTATATTTAGAATTAAAAGAAGAATGTTGCCTGATTACATTTGTGAAAAGACCAAATGTTTTAGAGATGTCCATAATTACAACACTCGACATTGTGATGATTTTATTTTAAACATAAGGTGTAATTCGAATTTAATATTCAATTCAATATTGTGCAGAGGTCTGAGTGAATTTAATCAACTACCTGCTGATCTCAAAAATTGTGAAAAATTTGATAAATTTAAGTGTTTATTGAAGGCATATGTCGTCCAAAACTTTTAATTCATTTTTTATTTTCTAGTGTACATTTACTTCATAGTTATTACTAGCAAATTATTTTAATATTTATATACTGTATAACATTGTTTTATTCATATTACTATAAACTATTATTTGTGATATTTTGTAGCTTTTTTAGCTAAATAAAGAACATTATATATTATATATATATTATATTCAATCACCATTTTTACAATGATGAACAGATGCATTCAAGAAAACTTCTAGATCAGCTATTATTATTCTGAGAATGTCACATAAATAAAATTTTTCCAATTGGATAATCATAATAGGCCTTTAATTCAAACAAAATCTCTGAAAAAATCACTCTTGTTGGTGAATTAGTCATTTTATGTGTATCAACATTTTCAGGATGGTTCACATAATACATTTCCGCCGAGATTTCCGCTATTTAGAAAAAAGTGGCGTATTATACAAAACGAATTTCAATCAATGTATTAAAAATGTATATAAGGATATTCCTACTTTATCCGTTTTGATAGAGAAGTTTATAAGGATAGTAGAGCTCAGATTGAAAACGTGAACAGAGCAATGAATAAGAAGCCTCTGCCTATTTACATTGGTAGAAAAAACATTTTTTTGGTATTTTCACCCCCTCCTCCACCTGTCAACCCCTAAGCGGAGGTGATAGATTTGTCATTTGATAGGTATTTTTATGAAGATCATATCCCCAAATTTTCAAGTTGCTACTATTTATTATCATTTCTCATTATTTTATTTTTTTAAATATTTATTGATTCACCAGTGACGCCCGCTAAGGGATCGAAAGGTAAGGGTTGAAAATTTGACAAAAAAGTGTCCCCCAAAAAAGAAAAACACGTTTCCCAGCGATTTTTACCTGTGAAAAAACCTGGGTGTGAAGTTTTTCATGTTTTTCAGCAACATCCTCAACATCCTCAGCAACTGTAAAGGATTATAAATTGAAATCCCTTATGAAAGCGCACTTGACTTTTGCCCATGCGGAAGCTCTTGTGTAAGGAGGTACGTTGGACCTCTAGCTTCTTGTCATACATGGACCTTACTGACACTAAATCAATGTGATTCGGCAAACCATGGGAAATTATATCAGAATTCAAGATCCAAACTAATAAATAACATATTGGATTTGACAAAAAGACACGATAGCTTTGTCCCGCATTTACCAAATTTGAAGTTGATGTCTGTTTCCGTACGAGCTCCAAGTTTTACTTTTTTTTATTCAATGAGCTCGAGAAAATGGGGTCTCTAGTCAGTTACCCAGCTTTGTTGGATTTTGTATCCCCACATTTCCACGATATGTATCGTGATTCATGAACACATACAAACAATCATGCCTCAAGCACGCCACACGCTCAAGCAAATCGTAAATTTTGTTCTACTTTTTACGATGGCCTACCATACTTTTAAAAGATCTATCGATAGCTCTAACTGCCACAGCAATATCTTTTGTGGTTACTGAACCACATCCTCGGCAAAACAGTGTATTATAACATATTGAGATTTACAATGGTAAAACAAGGTATGTGACATATTTTAACATACTTTCCGTAGATAAAACAAGCTATTGTATGTTACCGCCCAAGAAACATTTTTAGTTTTATCAATGCCTATAGGAGGTTGTTACAGCCTATTTCATAATACCCCTTTAAAGCCAATAAGTTATAATGATATCATTAAAACAACGATACAACCTCCTTACAACCCTGAGGGCCCACTCCTAAGGAGGCTGTTACGGCTTATTTTAAAGCTTGTTATAAAACCTAAGTGAAACATTTATAGCAAACGATAAAGCACTCATAAAACCTTACATACAATATGCGGTTTAAAACTACTTGACTAGTCTTACAACCCTCTGGCCGTAACACTGACTTCTTCAAATACATTGATAAAACACTTTTTGCTAATTTGGAATATCATATAACCAGTTTTTCTTGTACTTGTGGTTGTTGGGAGTTATTTGTTTTATGCGAGCTCTATCGTTGTATTTTGACAGTTATGAGATCCAATCATAGAAATTGATAAAAATGGACAAGCAGGTAGGTATAGGATCCATTTTTTATTTGAACATCTCAATCTCAGAACGAGTTATATCAAATAAACTACATATTATTATAATAATGCGATGTATTTACCAACGAATAAGAATTTTCTGATGAATGTATATAAAATACTCACACAAAACATCAGCGCCACGAAAATATTGGGTTTAAATATATATTTATATATTTTTAAGGCATTAAGGCGAAATTGAAAAATGATCAAAATCAGTCAAATTTGTGCACAAAAGAATAAAAATGAAAGGTAACTATGTTCTGAAAAATTTGAAAGTCTTGGAAAGTCCATTCAATGGGTTCTTGCTATTTTTCTAATTATTTAATTAATGGCGGATGTGTGACACCGTGAAAAATATGGCCGTCATGCTTTTAAAGCCAATTGTTCATATCTGAGATATCGTTAAAACACTTAAGCTTTAAGAACCATTTTTATATACATCCAATAATGCCTCTAGTACAACAGCTCCTTTCATGATTATCCATAGAACAATATGGTTGTAAGGTTGACCTAGAATTGTTTCATCATAAAGCCTTATTACTCTATGATTCACCTGATGTGGCCAATTGGCTGTAAAAAGAAAAAGAAGAGCGGGAAGAGTGACACTCGTGACAGATGACGGACAGTCGACGTTGGATTTGGCATTTATCATTTATTATTTATTTATTTAGAGCAATTTGATAAATTTTCCCTCGTTTTTATAATGTTTAAATAAGTCTTCTTTTTTTGTCTTTTGAAATAGCCTGATTTCTTGATTTTACACAATTTATTTGCATTTGAGTTCATGCTGTAACTTATTCAATCAACGGTTTATGTTAGAACACAAAAAATGAACAAGTTACATGAAGAGGTTATGAAGGTTTTATTCTAGATAATTTTGAAGCAAACATGCTTTTTCATTGACTTGGATAAAACCAAATATACCTCCAAATGAATAAGCTTTATCATGGTTTTATGGAGTAAATATATCCGATTGCTTAAAACCATTTTGATCTTTTTCAGTCAAAGTTACAGCCTAAAGTTCTTAAGGAGGTTTTAGGAGCAAACAGCTGTAACAAAGATATTTAATGACCTTCATAAGGCTTGCTTAAAACCAATGTCTTATTGGTTTTATGAGTGAGTTTTATAGCTAATGTTAAAACCTTGTTTTAGGATCATTATGCCGTAAGGCATATTTGGTTTGAGTTAAAACCTCCTTAAAACATGACACTTAAGTAGAACCACCTTAAAACCTACATAAAGCTTGCTTTAAACCAATAAGCCGTAAAAATGTTCCTTGGGCGTTGCATGACTGTCTATTTTTAAAATTCAAAACAATGGTAAAACGATGTATTGTTGAATACACTGTTTTACCATTAGAGAGAACATGTTTTGTGATATGTAAGTCAAACGCGTATTTTAATAGTACATCGTTTTACCTCAGTATGGCCTTTGATTTTCCAGAATGTGGATGTGATTTTTTGTGTATCCCTTATTCTTTGCAATCAAATCATGTCATCAAGATATCAAAGAATAAAAAAAAGGATATTGTAGAGCTATTGGTACCGGAAGTAAAATCTTCTATGCAAGCCTTTTGGGTAAATTTACCTAAAAATCCTAATGCGCCGCTGAAGGACTTTAGATCTATTAGCCAAGTACATATATATTTTTGTCAAGCAAAGTGATTCTTACCTTATTTTGTTAGCCATTCAGTCTTGCAGATCATTCAGTTTAAGCGATAGTTTAAGTTAATGTGATTTTTTGTGCTTGAAGGTATTCGACAATACATTATTCATTATAGTACCAACCATATTATTGAGTTTTTATTACTTTGACAGAAGAGATACCTTTATCGTCAAAACCAAGTAGCTGCTATAGTACATCAAAACATATGCTACAAACTAGGAACAACATCAGGAAAAGAGAAAGGAAAAATCCCATATTACAAATATGAAGCCTCACCAGTAATTCAAACAAACAAACATAATATATATAATGACAGATCCATCTTGACTGACCGTTGTATCGCTTGTAATAAATCAGACATAGTGGTAAGAGATAAAACCTTAAAAGAAGCCTACATCATTGACATTGCTATACCGAATACACAAAATGTTAGTAACACTATAGCAGAAAAAAAGAGGAAGTACATGGAACTAGCAGATGAAGTTAAGAAAATGTGGCAGCTCAACGCAGTAAAGATAGTACCAATTGTCATCTCAACCACAGGAGTAATACCAAAAGAGTTACACAAGAGCCTGGAGATATTGGGACTACTGAAGAACCTCTACAAAAAGATGCAGAAAGCAGTTATACTAAATACCACTACAATAGTTAGAAAATTCTTGAGTCATGAATGATAATCGTGCTTGGAGAAATCCCGTACATTGTCATAGATTAACCAGGGAAAACCTGAGAACTAAAGCAATATAATAATAATAAACAATCTTTATTTCAGATCACAATTACATGATGTAAAATGGAATGAAATGACGTCAATAGAATGAACATGCCTACATCAAACATTCTAGTGTAACCTACTAAACATTAGTAAAATCATTCAAACAGTAAGGTCCTAAGTCTATCAACAATTTTTTAACTTCTCTTTTGAAATGTCCAACTGATGCGATTGATTTTATGTACAGGGTGTCCCAACGATAGAGTAAAGTAGGTTTTATCATATAGGATATGGAAAATATCAATATCAATATGCGTCACAGGTTAGGGGTGTAAATAGCGCACATTCTGAAAATATTTGGAAACATACAGGGTGCGTCACAAAAGAATGGCACGAAAAAGTATGATTTTTTTAAATGGAATGCCCTGTATTTGATTCTATTTCTGGATTCTATGTGTCACTATAAACATTTTTTGTTCTATAATATATGGGTCTCAATTTGATAGTTTTTGAATTATTCGAAATTAACGGAAAATTTTGCATTTTCATGATATTGGAAAATGACTGTTTTCTCCCTTATTTAAGACATTACACTCTTGAGATTTGGTATGGATAAGGACTAGAGTCATATCAAAGCTTCCACAGAAAATATTCGCCATTTGTTATACAGGGTGTTTTTTATAATGGTCCAAATTTTTCGATTTTCGAAATAAAAAATTTCTTTTTTTTTAAATGGTACACTCCTTTTATTATTACTATAGTGAATTGAGTATTTGAAAACCTATCATTTTTGCTAATAATGTCTTCAATAGTTATCGAGAAAATTCGATTTTTCCAAATCGTTCGGTCATATTATATGGAATGTATGGCGATCACCGGCCGTTACTTTACCAAGCCAACCACCATGGAAGATATGAAAAATAGAATACGGGACGTTTGTCATTCAGTGACGCCTTTGATGTTATCAGAAGTCAGGCTGAATCTTCAAAGAAGACTGAATCTGTGTATTCAACAGGGAGGGAGGTCACCTTTTTGAACATATATTAAGACAAAATATCGATTAACAATCTGAATATTAGTATTACCTTTGAATAATAACTTGAAACTTGGCATAGTTTATCGTTTTATTGCAAAACACAAGGTAGCGATTTAGAAAATTCGGAATTTCTCGATAACCATGAAAGATAGGTATAGGACATTATTTGCAAAAATGATAGGTTTTCAAATACTCAATCCACTACCGTAATAATAAAAGGGGTGTATGTATCAATTGAAAAAAATGATTTTTTTTATTTTGAAAATCGGAAAGTTTGGACTATAGTAAAAAACACCCTGTATAACAAATAGCGAATATCTCCGGTTCAAGCATTGATATGACACTAGTCCTTATCCCTACCAAATCTCAAAAGTGTAATATCTTGAATAACGGAGAAAACAATCATTTTTCAATATCATTAAAATGCAAAATTTTTTCGTTAAATTCGAATAATTCAAAAACTATCAAATTTAGACCCATATATTATATAACAAAAAATGTTCATAGTGACACATAAAATCCAGAAATAAAATCAAAAACAGGGCATTCTATTTAAAAAAATCATACTTTTACACGCCATACTTCTGTGACGCCCCCTGTATGTTTCCAAATATTTTCAGAATGTGCGCTATTTACGCCCATAACCTGTGACGCATATTGATATTGATATTGATATTTTTCATATCCTATATGATAAAACCTACTTTACTCTATCGTTGGGACACCCTGTATGGCCAACTAAGAGTGCGAGGTACTGTATCTCGGAAACTATACATCATAGAGGCTTGCGGCAAAAAATTTTATTACTAAAACGGCCAAGAGAAAAACCTGGAGAATATTTTGAAGTTTCTGAAATGGTCGCTAGGGGGCGTAACTACAATCTTGAATATAAAAAAGTGATTTTTCTGTGAATTCCGCTGTATCAACCTAACAAAAAAAAACCTGTTCTTTGAAGTCGAGGACAACCTGAATCTTTTTTGTTTGACACTTTTTGCTGTATCTCAAAAAATAAAGTGGTGGAGGGTATTCAAAGATTTCCATGAAAAACACCCTGTACCTTCAAAACGACTGAGCCGATTTCAACAAACTTGGGGTCGTTGAAAAGATCTATTCTTGGGCTACAAATGTTATCATATTTTAGGTGTTTTTAGTATTACATATCTCCACTAAAGGGGCTTACTCGACATTCCGACAGAATTCGTCAATTTTGTCAAAAAAATCAAATGCATTGGTATGAATTTTTTTTCATGAAAATGTGGCTAAATGATGCCCAAACTAGCTTGTGAAAACCTCATCTTGATATCTTGTTCCTAACCCGAAATATCATCCAAAAAAAATTTTATACAAAAATCCCCTTCATTTTATGCATAATATACGATACTAGTTGATAACACATTAATCAACAATAGATGGAGACATAGTCTCCATGTCACCAATTTTCATTGTCAATAGTTGTCGAAGTTTCACGTTATTTTGAGCAATGTATGTGCTTGCAACATGCGTTTCACTAATGATGAAGCTGTTGATATGCTTGCGATTTACTTTGAATGCCATCAGAATGCTGCAGTAGCTAAAAGAGTTTATGCCGCTCGGTATCCAAATCGGCCTCCTTGCGATGTGAGGGTTTGTTCCCGATTAGTAATGAACCTACGAGCCAATGGTTGTTTCCGCCGTAAGGTTCAACGCCAAAGAATTGGAAGAACGCCCGAAAATGTTAACTACGTACTGGAGTATATCGAGGGGAATCCTCATGTGAGCACAAGATCATTATCCCTGGAGTTGGGCATAAAACGAACAACGGTTCAAAATATCTTGAAGGACCATAGGTAAGTTCTAATGGCCATCAAAGAAAATATTCGTTTGAACTTTATTTTTAATTACTTTTAGAATGCACCCGTATCATGTCGTTTTGCATCAGGCCTTGAATGAGGATAATTTTGTTCGGAGATTAGACTATTGCCATTGGATGTTAGGTATGATACGGGAAAATAGAGAATTTTTATTTCAAATTCTTTGGACCGATGAAGCTACCTTTAGTAGTAACGGAAGAGTCAATCTACATAATATGCACTATTGGTCTGCAGAAAATCCGCATTGGTTGCGTCAAGTTCAGCACCAAGGACGTTGGAATTTAAATGTGTGGGGGGGCAGAATTATTGGACCATATTTTTTCGAACAATCCCTAAATGGCAATGTCTTTCTTGACTTTTTGATCAATCAACTACCGTTGTTGTTGGAAGATGTGCCTCTGGAAACAAGGCGAAAGATGTTTTTGCAATTGGATGGTTGCCCAGCACATTTTGCTGTTAATGTGCGAGAGCATATTAACGCAGCATATCAACACCGGTGGATTGAACGAGGAAGTCCGTTTCCATGGCCTCCGCGATCACCGGACTTAACATGCCTGGATTTTTATTTATGGGGGCGGATAAAAGACATGGTGTATCAGACTCAGCCTACGACCAGAGAGGATCTGAAAAACCGCATTCGTGATGGAATACGTAGCATAACAAGAGTCGAAATTGAAACTGCAGTTTTGTCTACCCATGTGAGGATTCAGCAATGCATAGAAAGTGATGGCCAGCATTTCGAGCATTTGCGGGAGCAATTAATACCCCGACATTTTTTTTAGCCGATATTTTGGGTTAGGGTTAGGAATAAGATATCGAGATGCGGTTTTCACGAACTAGTTAAGGCAACATTAAGCTACATTTTCATGTGAAAAAAATTATACCAATACATTTAATTTTTTTGAGAAATTTTACGATTACTATCGAAATGTCGAAAAAAGCCCTCTAGCGGCGATATGTGAAACTGAAATAACTTCAATTATGATAACAGATGCAGCATAAGAATAGCTTTTCTCAACGAGCCCAAATTTGTTGAAATCGGCTCAGCCGTTTTGAAGATACAGGGTATTTTTCATAAAAATCTTTGAATACCCCCCACCACTTTATTTTTTGTGATACAGCAAAAAGTGTTAAACAAAAAAGATTCAGGGTTTCCTCGACTTCAAAGATCAGGGTTTTTTTGTTAGGTTGATACAGCGGAATTCATAGAAAAATCACTTTTTTATATTCAAGATTGCAGTCATGCCCACTAGCGGTCATTCCAGGAACATGAAAATATTTTCCAGGTTTTTCTCGTGGTCGTTTTAGTCATAAAATTTTTTGCCGCAAGCCTCTACGATAAATAGTTTCCGAGAAACGGTACCTCGCATTCTTAGTTGGCCACCATGTACATTGGCAGTAAATTATACAGTTTCACGCACATAAAATGAGGGCACTTCTCTGTTAATGTTAGTCTACGTACAGGATATTTCATATCAATTGTCCTTGTGGTATATTTATGATTTGGGACAAGATCAAACATTTCTCTATTATTGAATGCAAACATTAAACATTCATATATGTACAAAGCATACACTGTCATTATATTCAAGTTCTTAAATCTACACCTGCAGCTTTCCCGATTATTCATTTTCTCCATTATCCTAATCACTCTTTTGAATAACAAAAATATTCTGAATCCTGCTATCTCTACCCCACAAGATTATTCCATATTTCAGAATTGACTCAAAATTTGCAAGGTACAGAATCCTTACAGTTTTACTAGTGATGTAAAATTTCCGAAACATTCAAGCGCCCCGAATATTCTCGGAAACTTTCCGGGAATTTTGGAAATTTTAGAGAACTTATGGAAATATTGTATCTTTCTACAGTTTTTGCCGAAATCGAACAAATCAGTGGTGAGCTTTATTAAGTGTTGCAGTGTAGTGTACTGACCAAAGACTACGGACCAATGAAAATAGTTTCTTTTGTAAAATCTGTTGCAAATAAAACTTTTTTATTTTTTAACTTCATCAAAAAATAAACATAGTTGATCAAAATACCCGTTATTGATAAACTTATTGCTCAACCTATAATATATTGAGCTTAAAATGAACAAATAACTCTTTGGAATGATAATTATGAGTAAAAACAAACAAAACGCAATATAACTAAACAAAATAGCTCTTTGGAATGATAAGTTTAAGTAGAAATGAACAAAACGGAAGTATCGAAGTAGTCTTTGAAAAAAATCTATTCCTGTGAATCCTGGGCTCGTAAATCAGAGAACTCTTCTTCTATTCACCCAAGCTTGACTGACTTGACTCTGTATCGTGCAGAGAATAGTCAGAGCAGTCACTGTCTATTCCGCTCAGTTCATCGTTTTGCGATGTAGGTTTACGGTCTTGCTCTGGACCTGGCTGCATCAGATGAGTTTTAGCAACAGTCTAATCACACAACTCTATTTTTCCATTTTTATCTGGATCTTTTAAGAGCTTTTTATTATGAGCGAAATACATTATGTTTCCTGCCCTGTCTTCCTGTCTATAGTCAGTCTAGTTCTCCTTTTAGTGTCGATGAATGAGTACACGTGCTAAAACTCGTCTTTGTTTCAGCAGAAGAAGCAGGTAATTCCAATATTGCAATGGTCAAATTTTTCAATCAGTTTTGATACACATTCCCTGCCACCTGCTTATACAATCTACTGATCTTGATGTTTGCAATCATAACATTTTAACGAGTGTTCAATAAAAAATGTGATCAAGTCACCTACGGATTGCAACTGTTTCAATTCGTATGTCTTGGCTAACATCGCAATCATGACATGACATCCACTTTCTAATGTTTAAAATGGGAAATAAGTCCAAATCTCTAATTAAAAATCAATATATTAAATCCTACGCGTTTCAGGCATACAAGCCCATTTTCAAGGATCTTTGATCATACATCTAATAAAATAAACAGATGCTTAAAACCAACAATACAATAAAATCAAAAAAACTTACGTCAATTTCTTAAGATGGAGTCAGAAACACATACATAATTATAATAAAAAAAAAGATCAGACATCCACTTTCTAACCGTCACAGATGCCATGATGCCAAACCATACAAACTAGCCACGACCTACGTTCATGACAGAAAAAGAAATCCATAGGTGACTTGATCACATTTTTTATTGAACACTCTTTACTAAATAGGTTCTTGGAAATATTCTCGAAAGTTCTCGGGAATATTCCCGGCAATTTTCGATTGAAAGTTTCCGAGAATATTCGTATTCAGGAGAACGTTACCATTTTTTATCGGCGAATATTCTCGGAAATTTCTCAATGTTCCCGAATATTCGCATGGAAATATTCTCGACTCACATTACTAAGTTTTACCATTCATGTATTTACATATTGTTCTTGTCTGTAACAGACATAGTTTATTTTTTTTGCCAGATTTTGTATATGACACAACCAGTCCAAGTTTTCATTAAGATAAACTCCCAAAAATTTTACATCTACAGAGAATTCCAAGCTCTTATTGTTCAAAGTTATTCCATCCGGCTTCCGCACATTTGAGTTTTTTGTCCTGAAAAGAAGTACATTGGTTTTCTCCTTGTTCAACACTAGGCGGTTCTGAGCAAACCATTCTTTAACCATTGAAAAGAACTCTTGGGCTTTCGTGATCAAGTCTTCAATGTCCTTGTTGCCAACTAGGAGGTTTGTGTCATCTGCATATGTGACCATATTCATGCTCTTATCTGCTGTATCCATCAAAAGTGCCAAATCATTTATGAACAAACTAAACAGGATTGGTCCCAAAACACTGCCCTGTGCCACACCAGAATCGTTTACGTGGAGGTCTGACTTGCCACATACTCCATCCTTGGTAACTTCAACGATTTGCCTTCTGTTGCTCAAATATGGAGAAAACCACTTGTTTGCTATACCTCTTATACCATATCGCTCTAGTTTGTACATAAGAAGATCTCTGTCCAAGCAATCATACGCCTTTGATAAGTCCAATAACAATCTCAAGGCCAGTTCACCTTTCTCCAAATGTCGGATGATTGAATGCATAAATTGAAATATAGCAGTTTGTGTTGATCTCCCCTTGTAAATCAATTTTGACAGTAGCTGAAAATATTACACTCATCTACAAAGTTCAACAGTCTTGAGCACATTGTCATTTCAAAAATTCTAGAAAATCCAGCAAGCAAGCTGATTAGGCTATAGTTGTTCAAATCGCTTGGATCTCCTTTCTTGAACACTGGCT
This sequence comes from Orchestes rusci, assembly GCA_958502075.1. Taxonomy (NCBI): domain Eukaryota; kingdom Metazoa; phylum Arthropoda; class Insecta; order Coleoptera; family Curculionidae; genus Orchestes; species Orchestes rusci. Next base: position 55,790,590 of record OY293305.1, on the reverse strand, counting down.
TAACCAAAGCAATCTTGAAGTTCTCTGGAAAGATTCCGAAAGCGAAGGAATTGTTGATGATGTAGCACAAAACTTCTTGTGCTTCAAAAGCTGCTAGTTTTACTAAATTAGTGGGAATATCATCAATCCCACTGGTGAACTTATTTTTGATTTTACTGGCTATATCACATATCTCAGACTCCGTCACAGGTTTAACAAATAGAGACTTTGTATTCTATGCAATATCACTGGTGAAAGGTGTGCTAACTTAGTTATTTAAAAGTCCTGGAGCAACAGATAGAAAATGTTCATTGAATGTGCTTGCTATGTGTTGAGAATCACCTGCAATCTTGATTTCTAATGTTCTCACCTCGGATCCTTTCAGTTCTTTATAAATAGTCCACATACATTTGTTCTTATTATCAGAATTTTTTATTCTTTCTTCATACTGCCATGCTTTTTCTGTTATAAGCAAATTGTCATAAAACTTTTTTTCTAGGTTATATGGATCCTTGAACTTTCCGTCTTTTCGAGACAGAGTAAATAGGATGTCTAATCTACGCTTGCATTCTAATAGCCGTTCACTCCTAACTACCACTTTTTTGGATTTCTTATTATCAAAATGTAATGGAAAACATTGGTTGAATAGCATTTTTACTATGTTCATGAAGTTATCCCATTGTTTATTTACATCATGTTTTGCAGCATCATACACTTCTTGCCAGTTTTGTCCACGCATCAGGATTAAAATTCACAAAATTCACAATATACTGCTGCTTCTCCATGTTTGCCCTCCTCTCTACAGAATGAAGAGATTAGATTGAAGTCCTCAAGCGCAAAGTGTTTCAGCTGATCTTCAGATTTCCAGTGTTCAGTGATACAGAGTACTTCGCATTCCCTATGCGTCTTTAACATGTCATTCAATCTGTCAATTGAATTTCCAATGGATTGTGTATTTTGGAGAATAATACTTTTACAAAAGGGTGTCACTTTTTTTGCTACTGGCGTAAAAAAGACTGATCTGGGAAGTTATCTGAATAGTAATTTGTTTTTGACGCTCCATTAGTTTTCTTTGGTACACTAGACAATGAATATCTCGTGCAGAATCTTGGCTATCGTAAGGGGAATATTTCATTTTGATGCAATTTGGGCACCCCGGTTATTTTTCCTCACAGTCTGTTCCATGGTGTTCACCTCCACACTTCTGACAACATAGTTTGCTATCACAATATTTTGATACATGGCCGAATCCACAACACTTGAAGCGAATTACCAGGTTTATGTGCTCTTGTACTTCGTAATGGATGCTGGTGCTTGTAATATCCAGTTTTCTTTAATCGGGTTTCTACATGATCGTTTAGTGATCACTTTGATTTGGTCTTACTTTAAAGCCCAGATCTTTTTTGATTTCCTCATTTTGTGTGATGATGTCATCTACGAATTCATTGGTTGGTACCCTTTTTGTTATTCCAGTGATTGTGAACATAGGATCCTGATTTTGCTGTTCTTTTATCCTAATGGAGTCTTTTTCTCTGAGAACTTGTCTTAAACTTTCTTGTTGTTTAACATCGTGACTTTCAATAATAACTGTATAAATACAGGTCTTATATAATATCACTTTTGTTATTGTACAAATGCGCTTAGACAGAATTATATCACTTTAAAAGAAATGATCTTATTATGCGTTATACGATGTATTGCAAAAACCCCTTCAAAATCATTTTATACAACCGTTTTCTCTAGAACACAAAATTATCGCATCAAATCGCTTAATAACATGAAACAATAATTAAGAAAACGCTATTCGACTGTTATACAATTATGCAATCCTTTTAGAATTCCATTTTGCTAGTTGGGAGGCGCAGTACGGACCACACCAACGAGAGCGTTGGAGGTAATCCTGGACTTACCCTCACTGTACCTGTTTGTAGAGAGTGTTGCACTCAGGACAGCATACCGTCTGTACTGTCTGGAACATCTGAAGCTGAGGAGTAAGGGACACTCGGCCATCATGAGTGAACCCCAGCTAAAGGATGGAGTGCTGCTAATGCACTCCGACTACATGACTCCAATCTTCTTTGCTGGTAGCTCGCCTGAGCTGATTATTCCTAGACCAGAGGATTGGATGGATCAGAACAGATCAGCTCAAATACGGGAAGGGTCGTGGTGGTTTACTGATGGTTCCAAGCATCAGAGAGGCATAGGAGCAGGTTTCTACAAGAACGGGAGAGACAATAAAATGACCTCCTCGGCTGAAGGCTGTTGTGAGAAAGGCAGTAGACTCCAAGGCAGTCCTAGAATGCAAAGAGGTTCTGCATAAGATAATTCAAAATAACAACAGAGTTAGGCTAATTTGGGCCCCGGGCCATAGCGGTATAAAGGGGACCATTGAAGCTGACACTTGCCAAAATTGGATCATCGCACAGGCCGATAGGACCCGAACCAATGATTGGCATCCCTAAAGCAACAGGAATGGGCGAGGCGAAGAAGCTTCTTCTCGAAAAAGCCACTTTATGCTGGAATAATGCCCCTGGCATGCTACATGCCAAGGTAATGATAACAGGACCGGATACGGGCAGAACCAAAGAGCAACTAAATATGAACAGAAAAGACCTCCGCACAATGGTCGGTCTATTAACTTGTCACATGAACCTGAAGGGTCACCTCCACAGGATCGGGAACACTTCGGAGCCGAACTCACAATACTCCAATTGGAATTGGAAGGGATCTATTTGCATGCAGCGAGGTACGCGGGAAACCGACTGGCTTTTATGGGTTTTGATGAAGCATATACTATCGTCACAGATCGATTGTCCACTGTATCTTATATTGTGTTGGGTACCTCATTGAGTGAGATTGATTTTGAAATATGCACGAATGTTTCCAAAAAGCTGATTCACATGATTTTTCGGATGTGGACGTTACTATAGTTTCCGACTTTCTGACTCAATCTAGTGGGACAAAATACATATTATGAAACTGTATTTTTTCTCACGTTTTGGCTATTTAATACTAACAACGTCAAAAAACTTGATGATTAAAATGAGTGACTTGTGTTTGGAAAATGTTGAAAATATATTATGATTTGTGCTGTACGCTGTAGGTACTAGGTACCCACCATTTTTAGTTGATCTTTCGATTCCTTATCGGTAATAAAGTTGGTTCAGTTGTGTTTCCTCCGCACAACCAAGATGATCAACATAATATTATCGATCATTTTCGAAAATGAAATTATCTCTTTTTAGCTCCGTAAATCTTAAAACATGCGAAATGAAACGCCGATTTATCAGAACTGACTTTTTATATTTCAAACGTACGAATCACGCCACACAATGACTCATCCTCGTCAGGACTCCCAGGGTTGTACTCTTCGCGTTTCGCTGTCGCTGCGTTAAGGTCCGGCGTAGGACAAGTTTATTGGCTAATATTCGGCCTTCCTGACATCGTGGCGTCCTCGCTATTCTTGGGGTTGTTCAGTGTAGTGTACCTATGAACCAATCATGATTACAGTGTACAGTATCTCAAGTCTGTACCTTATTATTATTAATATTTATGAATAAATCCATAAATCCTCTTTTTTTTTTTTTAATCTTATTATCTGTATTTCAGTTTAATGTGACCTCCGTTACCACATTTCATTCATTATTTTCTTGAATTGTGAACTTAGTTACCACAAAATCTTATTCCTTTTTGTTTACTTTCTTGTGTGACCTTTGTTACCACACTTGCATTCCTTCATACATAATATACACATACATACATATTTAATTATGTATTATTGTTATTTTTTTTTTTTTTTTTTTTTTTTTTTTATCAGGCTGTGAACTTAGTTACCACAGATCCTTGTACAGAGAATTATCATTTTCACACTGTGAACTCTGTTACCACAGTTTGGGTGCTTGTGATCTATGTTACCACAATAATTTTTTTAAACCAAAATTCTTCTAAAATTCTTGAATGATTTTATTGACAAAATTTCAATGAAATATGAACAAATTCAGACAAAATAAACAATCATATAATTTATGTATAATATAGTTATTAATACTATATAATTATTACAAGTGCATGCGAAGATTCAAATTCTACCCTTCTAGTAAATCAATTAATTCTTCTGTACTATCGACTGAACTATCGCTATCAGTCTCTTCCAGTACGCCGCCTGTATACTTTCTTAAATTTTCAGCAGCTACAACAGCCTTGAACCGTTTATACCCTTTCATACCTTCGATAGCTACTATTTCATAACGATCATTTCCCAAGGCCTTGTGCACTTTATATGGCCCACCAAATTTATAATACCCCACTTTTCTAGATATTTCTTTTCCGCTCTTATCTGAACCAGACCATAGTACTAAATCCCCCATTTCATACACAACGCAAGACTTCCGCTTTTTGTCAAACCTAGATTTCATTTTCCTGGACTGTTCATCCATTTTTAATTTTGCTTTCACATTGATATCTTCTGGGACATCAAATTCATCATTTCCCAGATCTGAATGACGATTTTTATTGTATCCGAACATGAGCAAATGTGGAGTGAAACTAGTACTTTTATTTACTGTATTGTTCATACCCCATATAACATTGGGTAGGGATTTTTGCCACTCGTTTTCATTATTTATGGAGGTGTTAAGGCCTTCTAATATGGTTCTATTGTAACGTTCTACCTGTCCGTTTGACCTTGGTGACGCAATTGAATTGAGAATGTGCTTTATCTGATACTGATTTATGAACGACTTGAAATGATAACTAGTGAAGGCTTTGCCCCTATCCGAGATGATACGTTTTGGAGTACCAAACATACTAAAAAGGTCACTCAGATGAGCAGTAACCTCTTGGGCCCCTACTGTCTTACAAGGTCTCGCAAAAACAAATTTTGCAAAAGAATCAACAATAACCAAGATATACGAGTTACCTTTGTGACTCTTGCAGAAAGGCCCTAAATGGTCTATGTGCCATGTATGTAATGGCTCTGTTGGTTTATCAATCGGATATAAATACCCTTCTTTCTTTCCATAATTCCCCCGCTTAAACTGACAATCGAGACACGCTCGAACATACTTTCTCACAAAACGATTCATACTCTTGAACCAGAATTTTTCTTTTATAAGTGCCAGACAGCGTTCTAAGCCTACATGACCAATATCATCGTGATATTTCCGCAGCAAATTAAAGCGGGCTGATATGGGAGAACTAACACGTATTTACCACCCAAAACCTGTCTATACAGTTTGTCTTCCTTTATCAAATATTTGTCTAATATGTCTTGATCACTAGCCTCAAGTAATTTAGCTTTTATCAGTCGAATATCTTCGTCCTGCATCTGTAAGGTTAATATCCAGTCGGTAGTATCCAGGAGTAAGATATCAGAAACAGGATTTCTGCTTAAAGCATCAACATGTCTAATTCGCTCACCCGGCCTATGCTCGATCTCAAAATCATACTCCTGAATACTCAGCCACCATCTTGCTACTCTTGGGAGGATATCCTTCTTTTCGAATGTACTGCGGACTGCAGTGCAGTCGGTTATTATTTTAAAATGAATTCCCAAGAGATATATCCTGAATCGTTTTATTGACTCTACAACCGCAAGAGTCTCGAGATCGTATGAATGATAAAGACTTTCGTCTCGAGAAGTAGCTCTACTGAAATAAGAAACAGGCTTTAACAATTCGCCCTCGTATTGCATTAAAATCCCTGCAATTCCTTTTGATGATGCATCCGTGTGCAATTCAGTTTTCGCTAGAGGATCAAAGATTTTAAGTATTGGCTTAGTAATAAGTTTATCCTTAATAACATTAACCGCGTTTACCTGGTCAGCGCCCCAACACCAAGGAACATCTTTACGAAGTAACTTTGTCAATGGAGCGACAATCCTAGCATGACTTTCAATAAATTTCCGGAAATACGAGCTGAGACCAAGAAACTGTCGGACCTCATGCACATTAGATGGCATTTTGAACTCCGCCACTGCTTTTATTTTATGATCTCCAGGTCTTATGCCCTCTTGAGAAATTTCATATCCGAGAAATACAATTTTACTTTGTAAGAAAGCACATTTCCTAACGTTTAATTTTAAATTCGCCTGTGAAATTAGATTCAACACTTCTTCAAGAACCTCAAGACCCTCTTCAACAGTATCTGACGGTATAAGAATATCGTCCAGATAAGCTAAGACCTTGTCAAATCTAAGCTTCCCTAACACTAAATTTACCATCCGCTGAAAAGTCGCCGGAGCGTTTGACAACCCAAATGGCATTCTCAAAAACTCAAATTCTCCATCTGGTGTAACAAATGCGGTTTTGTGAATTGAATCTGGTGCAACGGGAACCTGATAATATCCTTGAGCCATATGAAGACTCGTAAAATATTTTTTTCCACGTAATCTATTAATTAGGTCCTCGATATGAGACAAGGGATATTTATCTTTGATGGTTATAGCATTTAATTTTCGATAATCTACACAAAGGCGAAAATCTCCCGTTTTTTTTTTACCAAGACTACTGGGCTAGAAAAGTCTGAGGTAGACTCTCGTACTATACCACCCTCAATCAACTCGTTTACTTTATCGCGGACTATTTTCTTTTCAAACTCTGACAATCTATATGGTCGATGCGAAACTGGCTTATCTGTTGAAAGATTTATTTTCAACTCGACTGATGTATTGCGACCTAGTTCTAACGTATCACATGCAAAACAATTCTCAAATTTTTGCAACATAGTCATAAGCTTGGATATATCAGCTTCGTTCACAGAACCGATCTTAATTTGATCAATTTCCAAAGACAAAACAGTTGATTCACTAAAATGCAGAGCATTTTCATCTAAAACTTTCATTTCATTACAACCCGAAAATTTGAATCCTCGTGTTAACACAAAATCTTTCTCTAAACAAAGTGGTCTGGAGCTTAAATTAATGACATTTATCGTTTGTATAGGTCCACTCATTATACTACTTTGAATACAGAAATTGCAATTTGGAAATACAACAAAGTCAGCAGGCACAAAAATAATATCTTCATGGCTATCAAAATGTATCAGAATTCGCTTAGAAGTCCAGCCTGGTATGTGAACATGATGATAAACTTTAATCAGTATTTTAGTAAGAATGAGTTCTGGTATGTTTTGATTATTTTTGTTATCATAAATCGGCCTTAGGTTGACCTTATTTCCTTTGATCTCAAGAAGAACATTATTAGCATTTATTACGGGCTGGCCAACGATTATGTCATAATTATTGAGTTCAACCAGTGGCGGCTCGTGCCGCCTATATTTGGGTAGGCGGAATCCTGTGGCGTAGCGTGACTAAATGTTGTTGGTTCAGAAGGCGCCGCAGGCAAAGCGCCGCAGGCGAAAAATGTCGTGGTTGTATTTCCCCTCCTTTATAATTAATTTTCCCTCATTTCTGGTAGGGGAAGTTCCGTTCTATAGTAAGGGATATTTGGGCTGAGTTTGATTCCACTTGCTCTTCGATTTGATTCTTTGTTTTCAGTTTTTTAAAATAACTGAGAATAGTATTTCCTGCTGGAGCAGCTCTTTTCTCCGATCCCTGAGACATTTCACATTCCAATTCTCTATATATTGGAGAACTAAACAACTCTACAACACAACACAACAGAGGGAAAAAAACAACTTTAACTTTAATCTTAAATAAAGAGTCTGTAGACCCCCAACCTCACGGGTCCCCGGGCTTCGCCTCGAATTGTTCTATTATAGTTCCGCCACTACGCCGCAGGCGAATTTTTCGTGAGATTTCTCCTCATTTATAAATAATTTCCCCTCATATCCAGTAAGTGGAGAATGCGCAGCAGACAAATCATTGTTCGAGACCCTGCCCAAACTTTGACTAATAATTTATATTGCGGTCATTTTATTTTAATTTTGAAATATTACAAAGAATGTATCTTGATTGCAAAAAATAAGGCCTCCTCCTCCCCATACAGCCTTCCTGAACCTCACCATACACTAATATTATCATAGAAAAAAAAAGAATTTATTTTTTATAAATTAGATTTATTCTCCTATCCTTTAGAAGCGAAAATTTCTGGATTATATCAGCTTCAAAACTTTCACTGGCCTGGATTTTAAGAAACAATTCTTTTTCTATAGCTAACAATGCCAGTGCAGACAAACGTTCATTTCTCATAGAGTTACGACTGTATGTTTTGATACGTTTAAGGCACGAGAAATGACGCTCAACAGCGACGCTTGTTACGGGAATCGTGGCAATCAAAACAAACATTTTATAGGCCTCAGAAAATATTTGTCGAAGTTCGTTATTGACCAGGTTTTGTAAAATTGATTCTAAATTTAACTTTTCGAATTGTTCATCCTGATAGATAACAGACAACTCATTTATTAATCTTTGTTTATCAAAAACATCTTTATAAAAATCGACCAAACCAGTAACCAAATCATGGGGAAAGTTATTATTAAAATGTTTAAATTTTGACGAGTCAGCTAACGCAAAAAATGTCATTTGTGACAAATCCGCAAATCGCACCTCTATTTGCGTTACGACGTTATCTAAGATTTCATAAAATAGAATACGCAATGAGGCTTTTTTGTTATCTGGAATAGCATCAGATATTCTAGCTCGTTTTTGTGCAGGTGGTAAGCACGCAGATTTATTTATTCTACCCTCCGCTTTTTCAAAAATCTTGTTAAACTTCTCTTCAGTTCTCAGCAGTTTTATGCGATCCCTGGCAGAAAAAACTTGATTTTTGCAGTAAGTTATATCCAAAGACTTTTTTTGTAAAATGTCAAATAATAAATCGGTAATATCAAATATATTTTTGAAAGCAGCCGTTAAAAATGAAAATTCTATATCTTCTAAAAAATTTAAGTAGCCCCTTGCGCCAAAAATGGACTCTTTTCCTGATGACGTATCGTTAATAATTTCAGTAAAAACTGTACGCAAATTTTCCCACTCTGAATCTATGATATTGATGGTTTTAGAGCGGGAGGACCACCTTGTTTCCACAGAGGAAGGAATTCTCCTAGCCATTACCGAATCTAAAACAAATGTTCGTTTCGCTGATTGATTAAAAAATCCCGGTAATGAAGTAGCGCTGGCAAAATAGATACGACAGCTTTTAATGCTTTTTGTTCCGTCTTGCAAAACTAAATTTAATCTATGAGCGCTGCAGTGTGTAAATAAAGCGTTTGGTGCATCAGATTTGATTTTCATCTGTAAGCCATTTAATGAACCAGCCATGACACTCGCACCATCGTAACACTGACCAACTAACTTGGCTTTATAGTCAAACGGACGCAAAACCGCCGATACCAGTTCGTACATTGCAAGAGCAGTTCTATCTTGGCTCACGTCATAAAATCCTAAAAATCTTTCTTGAATTTTTCCCGATTCATTGACAAAACGAACCGAAATTGCACACTGCGATTTTTCAACTATATCGGTTGTATCATCCGCCTGTACCGCAAAAAAAATAGAATCTTTAATTTCCCGGTTAATGTGTTCCATAAGATGCTCGGAAATGCATACAATTAAATCATTCTGAATAGTTTTAGATAATCCCGAAAATATGTTACCAATTTTTTTCAAATGTTCTTGCATCTCCACATCGCGTTTAATCAGAACCTTGAAAAATTCTTTGAAATTTCCAACGTTTGAAGATTCATTTTTCTCGTTATGTCCCCTAAATGCCAATTCTTGCTTTGCAAGTAAACATGTTACGTATATTAGATACATCATCAAATTTCTATTTTTTCGAACGTCTTCGTTATAAAGTTTTAAAGAAAGAGCGGTTTGAATTTGAAGAGCGTCTTTTATCGTTGAAGAATTTGTCTGTAATCGTTTTAAAGTCAAGTAACTGCTCAGATGTTCTTTAGAGCTGTCATGTTTTCTAATACTTGCAGACAAATTTTTCAAATCTGTATATCCTTGCAGTACCCAAACGTTATTTCTTCCTTTCGCGAGCAATAAACAGGGCCAACAAAAAAGGCTCTGTTTATAGAAACTACCGCATAACCATCCGTGGCTTTTATACCATTGGGTGTTAAAAGTGCGAGAAAAATGTTGCCCTTGTTTTTTATCCGGTTTCAAAATGTCAAGTGAGGGTGTAGGGCGACCTACAGCGATTATTTGATTTCGATCTTCAACCTTAAGCCTAGAAAACGGTTCCTCCAATAAGGAACAAATAACGTCATGAGCTGGCAAAGTCATTTTGAAAATAAAAAGAACTTACGTAAAAATGCCAAAAATAAATAATGAATATCCTGAAAAAACGACAACTACTAAACAAACTAAACTCTACCTCTATGTGTGGACAAATCCTGTCCCAAAAAATGAAAATATCAAAACAGAAATTCTAATTTACTAATTTCTAAAACTTATCTGATAATCTGTGATTATATCAATAATTGTAGTGTAGTTATCCAAATCTTGGCAAAATCACAAAACACCGCCACCTGATAAGAACAATACAGTCTAATTTAGTTTGGTTTTTCTCGGGCTCAAGGCCTAGGATGGATAATCGCAACCGATATCCCCAATAACGACTATTTATTGCAGTCATCACTGCAATTGCATAAAAAAGAGTATAGATAGAATAATGCTCGGGCTAGCTTTTTTATGCCAAAAGTGTTTTTAAAAAAGTTTGATAATCTGTATTGATGAATCAATTCATATTCGCTAGATGGGTAAAGAGTATCGACTGTCGTTTTTATACGTTTCAATCGTCTCATCCCTATGCTTCATGCTTCATGTCATTGTGGGATGACCGTTTCGCGCGTCGACACCGAAAACACGCGACGAAGGCGGAAATCGATTCGCCTATATTTTCCTTATATTCGCCGTTGCCCCACTCTCAAGATTACCCCTTCTCATGTGCATAAAATACCACGCGGGAACAGAGAGAAAAGGCAACCGGGACGGCCGCTTATTTTGAATGCACCAGCGGTCAACGGCTAGGACCTGGTCCTCTTGTGGGTGTTTAGGAATGAGTTTCGCACCACTGGTAGGTAGAAGTAATGAAGAATATAATAAGCATTGTTTTTAAATGGAAATCTTCTTGATTAATTGTGATTCAATTATTCAGTTCACAATAATAATTTATTTTGGTATTTACTATTTACTGCGGTGAGGCGGCGCCTACCTTGCCTACCCCGACCAGCCGCCACTGAGTTCAACCGAAACAAATATTATAGAGGTAACCATAGAAATATTTCCTACTCTAATATCAACTTCACAAACTCCATCTGGTAACGTCAAACAATTACCAAACCCCCGTACATAAATGTCAGATTTGTTAAGTTTTAAATTTAGCTGCTTTGCTACAGAAATATGTGCAACGTTTATTTGACTTCCAGTATCTAGATAGCCATTGAAATTCTGTCCATTGATAGAAACAAGAACATTATAAATAGAATTTGACACTTGCCCTTGCAATTTCCTGACGTCCTTGATTTTGGTCTTGTCCTTAAACCAGCACTTGTCGGCGGCATGTCCAACTCTTCCACACGTGGTACAAGGGTTGAAAACAACAGGCTTCTTTTTCCAGCAGTCTTTCATCAGATGACCTGTCTTCCCGCATGATGAACAGTGTGCTCGCCTCTTGGTCCAGCAGTCTTGCTCCAGGTGCCCTCTTTTGCCACAAGCAGAGCAGCTGGTTACAGATGTTTGATTCCTCGCAGTCCCCGTTCCACTTGCCTTCAATGGACAATATCGAGATTTGTGTCCAACTTTTTTGCAAATATAGCACATTATTTGGGCCGAAGAACTACCAGGTTTTGTATCACTCTCCCATTTGTTGTTGCTTTTGGATGCGGTGGTATCTATTTTGCTAAGGAAACCGTAGAAGAGTTCATCTGCAGTTTGATAGTTTCCAGCTTTGGCTGTCCCCTGAATATCCTCGGGCAACCCGTCTATTATGCACGAAACAGCATCTGTTCCAGTTAGCTTGCAATTTGTCACTAACATGTTTTTAGAATAAAAGTAATTCATCATGGATTCTTTAGAAAGTTTGCGTCTGCTCAGCATTTGCTTCAATAAGTCTGCAAAGTCGGTATGAGAAGGGAATGCATGAACAATAGCCTCCTTCCATTCTATCCAAGATAAGTCGTATCTGGTAAGACCATTGTACCACACTTTTGCTAGTCCAGTGAGTCGAGCCTGCATACAAAAAGATTTTGTCGCTTCGTCCCAATTGTTAATTTCACCAATTTGCTCGATTTTATGAAGCCAGTTCACCGATGACACGTCAGAGTTCTCTGGATCGAACAATGGTAGCAAGTCTGCTTTACCAATATTTTTCGGAGCACTCGAATTTTGAAGATTAGCAGTTTGCCGAATAATTTCACTCACTTTTTCAGCCACTAATTTATCAACTTCCGACAAAGAGATGGTTTTGCGCTGTCTTTTTGCGGGAAATTTCACGTATTTCCCAATTTCACGTTCACCATCACTTTCGTCCAACTCGCTGCCACTCATTTTTGTTTTTTATTAGATTTCGATCCCACTTCTGAGATTTTAGCTCCGTTAATCTTAAAACATGCGAAATGAAACGCCGATTTATCAGAACTGACTTTTTATATTTCAAACGTACGAATCACGCCACACAATGACTCATCCTCGTCAGGACTCCCAGGGTTGTACTCTTCGCGTTTCGCTGTCGCTGCGTTAAGGTCCGGCGTAGGACAAGTTTATTGGCTAATACTCTATTTTACCAGTGGGATGAGTACCGTAGCAGCAGATTTATTTTTAATTTGTGATAACTTCATTTTCACAGTATGTGGTCAGCTACTATCTTCTTCATCTTTGAAGATAATCATCTTTCTATGCCAGATTAAATCTTATCCAATACACTGTGGGCCAAATTAAGTTGAAACACAATTTGACCCTGAATAACTTTTGTTTATAAATTTTAATGATTTTTGGATATGATAATTATGATATTAGTCAATATGTTCTGAAGAAAGCCTGAGTTACATTGCAGTCTGCAAGCCGAAATCAGGACAAATAGGTGAATAGATAGAAAATGATCGGTCGCAATTGATCTATAAGCCGCCAATTCGAAAACAAACCTCAAATTATATACTCCGAAATTGAATTATGGCCAGTATCGGTCTTACGACGTTTTTATGAAATTGGTGCATTCAAGCTTGCTGCAAAACAGCTTTTAACAGACCAAATAATTGTCGTTTTTTAAGAAGGTCATTTGTGGGAAAAGTTTTCTCGAAAATATGAATATTTTGACATCAAAACTTAAGAAACCACGTCGTTTTTTGTGTGATGGTGCTTGTCGACATGCGGACTAAGTTTCACTACACTACCATCAAGATTTATTGAGGTTCTATCGCAACGTAGTAGTTTGAAAAATGGTACAATCTTTGACTTTTTTAGAATTCTATTTTCTTTTTTAAAATCAATAATCAGTAATTTTTTGAAAAATTATATTTAATTCCAGGATTTTGGTAGAAACAGTTAGTAGCGTAATTCCCCTGTAGTTGGAACACTCGTGCTTATCTCCATTTTTATAGATAGGCACAATTAATGAAGTTTTCCATTCCGCAGGGAGTATTTCTTTTGTCCATACATGATTGTAGATGTCTAGTAGCAGTTCCTTTCCATCGCGTCCCATATTCTTATACATTTCTATAGTAATCCTGTCTACACCAGGTGCTTTACCATTTTTCAGTTCTCTTATAGCTTCTTCCAGTTCTTCAATTTCTATTGTCTTATTTTGTTTCGGGTCTGGTTCTAAGTATGTATCTTCCTCATATTGTGCATAGTGATTTTCCTCTGTTGTTTCGGTGATGTTGGTATCTAAAAGTTCCTCAAAGTATTCTGCCCATCTCTCCATAATTTCCTGGTCGTCGGTCAGCATATCACCACATCTCGCTTTCACTCTATATGTTTTTTCAGGTTGATTCTCTCTAAGTGATTTCACAGCTTTGTAAAATAATTTTTGGTTGCCTTTAGCTTTTTCTTCTAGTTTCTCACCAAATTCACACCATTATTTCTTTTTTCAATTTATACCATCTGCTTTACTTTTCTCCGTTCAATTTTGTACGCTTCATAGTTTGTGTATGTTTTGTTCTTAATGTATTCCTTACATGCTTGTTTTTTCTTTTGACTTGGTATCTTATGTCTCTGTTCCACCATGCATCCCAGGGTGATCTTTGATTACACCGTATTTTTGTGGTGTGAAGGAGGTGTGATGTGTCATTTGTCAAAATGGGTTTGTGTAGGTTTATATTATCATTCACTAAGACAAAATGCACACAAGACAATAATTAATTCAGTTGTTCAAAATAATGCATTGTGATGTGGAGGATTTCTCTGATGATTGAGTCTTTTGAACACAAGTAAGTACAAAGAAAAATGACTATTAATGTTTGGGAAATAGATTGTATTCACTCTTAAGTTGATTAATCCGTAAAGATTTACCCGAACATAAACAAAACAAACTAAAATAAACAGCATACTGTCAAACAGCTGACTGAACATACCCAAACGTTCAGAAATACGGGTGTGAAGATGTCACACAATGGATCACTCCTTCAATTATCCACAAAAGACACACTCACACAGAGTACGACGTTTCTGAACTCGCCCCTATAAGCAAGCCGAACGTAAGACTGCTGACGTCACACGTGGTAGCCTCGTCGCAAGGGTCATTTTCTAGCCTCGCCAAAACCAATATTCCTTTGTCACTTTTTTCCAAGGAAAATATACTTTTAAATTGTTTTTATGATTGCTATGCGACTCTGTGTCCTCAGAACCAGTGATTTTTGTAAAATAAAAAACTAGTTAACTTTCCTATTTTGTCATTGGATGCGCTGTAACTCATCAAGTCTTACAGCTGTCTAAAAATTTTATAGGGCAAAGTTGTTCAGTTTTTGATCTTCTATAACTTTAATTCAGGTCATTTTGCTCTAAAAAAATGTTTACCAAACCACCTCTTCAGCGCAAAACGTACCAGGACTTCGAGTCAAATTTTTTGGTTGGGTGCTCAAGAGGCAGTCCACAAGCATCCCTGAAAATTTCATTGTTTGAATTTTTTTTTGCCGACCCCTATAAGCCGACGACAACTTTACTTGGCTATGTACATTCATTCTTATTACATGACCATAATGCCTTCTGGAGGTAAAGCAAACAATATACATAATATGATAACTACTGTTGACATAATCAGCCCACTTGTACAATTTATTGTAGTCATTTTATATAGTGATGCTCATAATATATTTAATTTATAGCTACAGCCCTCCGATTAATAATGAGCTGCTATCAGCTATAAAACTTGATCAATTGGCATATAAAAGAGACATGTTAGGAAAAAATCGTTGACAGAATCGGTAAATTCGTATTGATGATTATGAGAGCGCAATGCTTGGTGATTGTTTTTGCTGGGTTACTGATTTTTGGTAAGTATCTTTCACATAATTTATTTAGAATCAGAAGGTGAGATACAAACAAAATAAGATTTCTTGTATGTGATCGAATACATTTTAGATGCTCCTACTGGCTAGAAATACATGTTTTCTACCTTACTAGAAAGTATAATTTTCCACCCTCAACTGAAGTGGGAAAGTAGTAGTTGTAACTTGGCAAAAATGAGCGATTTTCCGTGATTTCTTCAAAAATGGGTCATTTTTGCCAAGTTCAAAATTTTATAGCTTGAATATCCTTTGTTAAATGATTGTGACATTTTCAGGAAGCACATACTTTTTGCCCCTCTTTCGAATGGTGATAGCCATTTTTTATCAAAAGTTTCACAGAAAAAACTAGTAGTAGTAGCAGAAAAGTAGTACACACACCTCCAAAAGTCTTGGCCCCCCTTGTTATATTTTGCCGTGTTTAATTTAAGGTGGTCATGTTTTGTATATAAATACATTCTTATCTTAGCATAGAAATAAACAACAATATGTGGCAAAAAATTGTTTTAGGTCGACGATATACAGGCATTTATAAAATAAAGCAGTTCTGAACTGATTTCGAGTAAGAAACTATCGATTAATTTTTTGGTAAAATGCCAGGTAATCTGATTTCTCAGCTTAATCGGGCAAGAATAGTTGCTTTACATCAAGAAGGTTTATCAAATCACCAGATTGAGCGTCGTTTGAATATTCCACGGACTTCGATAAGGCGCATAGTGGCCCTTTTCCAGGAAACTGGCAGCGTTGCGCGAAGGCCGGTCACTGGTCGACCTAGAGTGACATCAGAGAGGGAAAACCATTATATGGTTAACTTCACTAGGAGAAACCGAACGATAACGGTAACAGCTCTTCGAAGTCATTTTTTGCGTACATACCGGAGGGTGGTTTCGACAAGTACCATAAGAAGAAGGTTGCATTCTTCTAATCTAAGGGCAAGAAGGCCTTTAAGGGTACCTAGACTCACACCTGAACATAGAGCAAGACGTCGTCAATGGGCTGATGAGCACCAGCATTGGCTTCTACCACAATGGCGCAACGTCTTATTTTCGGACGAGTCACGATTTGGCCTACAGAGTGATAGTCGGCGGGAAAGAGTCTGGAGAGGTCCAGGTAGACTGGAACGACTCACTTTTGCCAGAGAAGTTGTTCCTTATCAAGGCGGATCACTGATGTTTTGGGGAGGTATAATGTATGGTCGCCGTACCCCACTTATTCTTATAGAGAGAACAATGACAGGTGCCATATACGCTGAGGACATTATTGAAGCAATCATTCAACCTTTGCGTAACGAATTTGGAAACAATTTCATTTTTCAAGACGATAATGCCAGACCACATCGCACGCGAAGGGTACAAAACTTGTTACGGGAAGGCAATATCCAGAGAATGAACTGGCCCGCCAACTCTCCAGACATGAATCCCATTGAACATGTATGGGATTATCTTGGTAGAGCAATATCCAATCGAGACAATCCTCCTTCGACGCTTCAAGACTTGAGGATAGCTGTTCAAGAAGAGTGGGACAATATGCCAGAGAACTTTGTCAATAACTTGATTAGAGGAATGCCGAGACGTGTTGGTCTATTGATTGATAGAAGAGGTGATCATACAGACTACTAAAGTTATGTTTTTCGTGCCTATCTCATTTTTTTCATGAAAATAATTTTTTATAAAGTTTTCATTTTCAACACATTTTTCTTTTTCTTGCATTGTTCTACCTTATTTGGAAAGCAAATTAAAACATTCTTTGTCACATTATGGTATTCGAATAGAGAATAAAATGCAATATATTTCGAAAATGTAATTTGTTTATTTTTTAAAATAACCAGGGGGGCCAAGACTTTTGGAGATGTGTGTAGAAAAGTAGCCTTTTTTTAAACAAAAAAGGCACTAAACAATGTTTTGAAAAAAATCGCCAGGACACGTAAATTGACAAATGAATTGAAGTTTTTTAATGCAGCATCACTTCTTTGATAACTGATGTAGCATTGAAGTTTCATCAAATTTTAGGCGGTTGCTATAATTTTTGCCGCATTGCCGCTACTGTATATTTATCATTTTTAGGTAGCTTAGCAGTCAGACAAAATAAAAAGTCATGCGGGTCCTGTGGAATTGAATGTATGCCTTCATGCGGATCCCGACATTTTAGAAGCTGTTGCTTTAATTACTTGAAAAAGAGAAGCATAGAACCCGAAAGGACACTCTCCAGGAGAATGATTACGAATAACTATCTCGATAGCCGATGGACTGAACAGATACCTTATCAAATGCAGCATCACACATTGTCAGGTCGAAAAGGTTTATTTAAGACATAGCTACGATTTTCACCAAGTCTTTTCTAAAAAATTGAACAAACTATATCATTGTAATGTATAATATCATAATGAACATTCAGTACTGGTATAAATAAATAAATTGTAGGTATTAGTTTTCTTGAAACGGTCAAAGTTACAATATTTAACGTCCGCAAAAACAAAACTTCGAATTCTATTATAGAAATAAAAAAAAATTGAGTAAAAAAAAATGAATAAAAAATAAGATTTAACCCGTTCATTTATGTGTACAGTGTAGGTGAACCAAATATTGTATAATAAAAAATAAATTTAATTTCATTCTTGAGTAATCAATGACCCTTAGTCCAAGTTAAGGAATTCTGCTTTCCACAATATTGTTGAATGCTGAATGATAGCTTGACAAAATGTCTGTTAACCGAGGCGTGTAGTTTAGTTTATTATCAAGAATAAACAAGTATATTAATTAATGGATCATTGAAGTATAAGAGAATAATATGATTCTGTTGAATGATAAGACAAATCTATCTAGTGACATGTTTTAACGCACCAACAAGCAGGCTTAAAACTACTTCTGTGTATTTTCTGTTTATTCTTTCTACATAGATGTAGAGCTTGTCATTTCTGTACAAATTGCTATCGATGTTGAAATTGAATAAACATTATTATTATAACAGAATTATATCGATCATCTGGTATTACAAACTGTCTAGTGTCTAGGTGGATATTAATTACTTTAGTACTCAGTACCTGATCATAACACAGAACGAACAAGTGAATATTTTATATTCAATAATTATAGTAGTTATTTAGGAGTGACTGGGACAAAGCGGCCTTTGAGCCAGTAAAACATATCCTAAGTAGCAGCAGGGATCAAAAATCTTCTGTGACTGCTGATGGACGTCGACGTAGAGTAATGTAAGGTCACACGAAGCATATGATTCTCGTTGGGCAAGCGGAAATCTGTCACTTCCACTTCGAAATGAAATTTAATGATGATCTGGTGAGGGTTTTGAGAGAATGCAAGGATGGGGCTATGTTTCAAACCTCTTTCAAACAGCATGATGGAAATGAATGGATGACGCAACATCTATCGGAATTAATAAAGCAAAAAAAACAACTTTACGAGAGAGTGAATAGAAGCAGACGAAACAACTGCAGCACAGAGGAGTTGGAAAAACGGTACAGAGCTGTGAAGAACAATGTAACAATGGAAATACATACACAAAAGTCAGCTTACTTCGGAAAATAATGGTCAAGGGCAGGCAATAATATGAAGCAGCAATGGCAAGTTATCAATAACATAATAAATGATAAAAGAAGAAAACCAGCGACACTCACAATAGAGCATAACGGATCCTTTTTGTCGGAACCACGGGCTGTATCAAATGCTTTCAATACATACTTCTCGAGTATCGGTAAAGAAATAGTAGCTTCGGTAAAGGAAGAATATTCAACCTCATTTCCAGGTGAAGTATTGAATTTTGGTGAAATGGATTGTCTAGGATCAATGTATCTAGAGATGACCTCCGAGCTAGAAATACGGGAAATATTATCAACAATCAAATCTAGTGCATGCCCTGGATATGACAACATCGATTGGAGGATATCATTCTGGATGAAGTGCTCATGAGACTTATTAACGACTCACTGGAAGCTGGGGTCTTTTCTGCGTGCTTGAAGTTGGCTAAAGGGATACCTATTCACAAAAATGGGGACCAAGGCAAGTTGGAAAATTATCGGCCAATATCTATACTCAGCACGTTCTCTAAAATAATGGAAACTATAATCAAAAAAAGTCTATACAACTTTATAGATAAATATGTCAGGACGGGTGCATTCCAGTATGGCTTTGTTGCTGGCAGCAATACCTTATGTGCAGTGACCGATTTCATTAATAATATAAATACTGAGTTGGATAGGAAAAACACAGTCGTGGTTGTTTTTGTCGACCTAAGGAAGGCTTTTGATGTCGTTGATCATGAAGTACTACTTGATAAATTGTACTTGATGGGCGTTCGAGCCAAAGCACATTGATTGATCAAGTCATCTAGAAAATAGACCGCAATATGTATCTATCAATAACACAAGAAGTGACCAAAGTGATAATAATTGCGGTGTACCCCAAGGTTCCGTCTTGGGGCCCCTCCTATACTCTCTATTGGTGCTATCATTGCATAAATCTGGATTACGTGGATACTATTATACCTTCGCTGATGATACCGCAATCCTATATAGCGGCAATGACCTTGCTGGCCTTGAAGCAACCATCAACCATGACCTGAAGACTTACCATTGCTGGCTTTTACATAATAGGCTGAAAATCAAAGCCGATAAAACTGTGTACATGATCTATGGGCAAAGGAATGCAGAGCTAAACAATTTGTCAATAAAAATCAACAAAACGTTTCTGAGGCGAGTACATGAGACTAAATATTTGGGTCTTGTTGTGGATGATAAACTAGACTGGACTAGTCACGTTGAGAATATTAGGAACAGAATTGTACCTATGCTGGGTGCACTACATAGATGTTCAGGCTATCTCAACTTTCACAATCGAAGCATGATATACTATGCGTATATTTACGCGCATATGCAATACCTTATCAACATATGGGGGACCTGCAGCAACACTAATTTCAGGAAGATTGAGACAATTCAAAATAAGGCTATCAGAATCCTGCACCAATTGCCTTACAGAACATCAACCGAATTGTTATACTATCCTTTTACAGTGCTACAACCGCTAAAGCAAATATTGATTTTAGAACAATGTAAGCAAGTCTATAGGATCTTGACACATAATCTGAGGTGTAACTCCGTCTTTGCATTCAATTACCAGAAACATGATCATATAACTAGAACCAAAGATAATTTATACCTAAATAAAGTTAGAACCACTAGAGCTTTGAATAATCCGTTGTCTAGAGCCTTTGAATCGTACAACTCAATAACTAAGCAAATAAGGGAAAATCTTACTTATTCAGGTTTCCTGAGGCAGCTGAAGGCCTTCATTATTGATTGATGTGTTCATGTTTATTATGTATTATGTGATATTGTGTAAATCTTTTGTAGTATTTTGTAAGTTTTTTGTAGTCTTTTTCATTTGAGGTTTATTTGTGTTTATTTTTTTCGAACTGTACACGTAAGTAAATCCCGATACCAGCAATTGTGCTGAACAGGGATTTAGCATGTTAATTGCTTGAATGTTTTTATCAACTTGTTGATTTTTTTTGCTAATAATTAACTGAACTGAACTGAATGTGAACCAGTCATTAAGGATACCTGATTCTGAAAAATAGATTTTGGAGCGAGTTGCAAAAGATCCATCAATACACACGATAGGCTAGAAATAATAAGTATGTGAGATTCTAGTTTTAGAGCAATTTTTACTTCGTCTATAGAGTACCATATCACATCAATGACATCAAACTAAATGAAAAACTAATAGTTGTTTCATAAAAAGCAAGTTTTACTTGAAACAAAAATATGCATTCAAAAAGTACAATGCTACAATCTGTAGGCACCGGGATTTGTTTTCATACAAGGTGACCCGAAATTAGAAACCAACATTTCAACCACGTATTCTACGTTCTGAAACAGAAATAAAACTTCAAATAGACTAGTTTCCACAAACTTCTCGTTTTCAAGATACAGGGTGTTGAAGGAGAAGATCTGATGACGGTTTTTCGTAATTTTCGAAACCTGGAAATATTATTAAATGAAATTTGGTGTGACTTCCTGATAAACGAAAACTTTATAACCTATGGTATATTATCTTCATGAATGGGTGATACAGGGTCCAGCTGGGGAAAAATTAGCCCCAAATTTTTTGGTTGTTGATTTTTAGTAGTTTCGCTTAGCAAATTTCAAAATCTTGAGATTTCTACAGACATAAGATAATCTTCTCGTACCTCGAAAACAAGCTTCGTGAAAAGAACTGACACAATTTTTGAGCTCACAAAAAGAAAAACTATTTCACTCAAATCACGTCACGTTTTATTTTCACGATAAATATAAAGTCAACATAAAACATTCAAAAAAAAGATAACAAACAAAGGAACATACAAATACAATTGGAACTTTGACAATACTCCATTCTTTGGTTAGTTCGCTTATACCAAAAAAGCTTGATACAAATTTAACATAAATAACTATTATAACAAAGACAACTTATATTTTAATATAATGATAAAAAGTCCAGTATAACTTCACTGAAAAATGCATGATCATACGAATAGAAGTCTATTTTCAAATATAGACTAGCTGTGTGAAGGCAAGTAAAAGAGGTAGGAAATGTAGAAAGGAATAACCTTCTTTTTTAGCATAAAAAGTATTCATAATGATTACTATCAGAAAATAGCTACGATGATTATTAATGAGGTCTCTTAAGTGGGTTTAGGTAAAATATAAATGCTATTCACTTCACGAAGTGTTTCCAAATGGCTTAACGATTTTGTATAGGTACGGAATTTTATTATATTATACCATGAGCACTGGCTTCGCCGGTTAATGTATCAGTAAGATAAGTGATTTTGAGGTTACGAACAAAATGTTGTTTTTCGATTGGGCTATTAACAGTCCAGGCCATCACTCGTACTCCCTTACGGCGCCAATTCATGATTGCTTCTCTGTAATAGAAATAGTGAACCATTATCAATTGTTTTGATGGTTAAAATAAGGTATGTTCGAATTACGGGGTGTACAGGGTGGCTGGAGTTCAAATTGGAAAAATCGTAACATTCAAAACTGGTCACATTCGTTGATGTAAATGATAGTGTAATAATGATGATTCGAAATTATGATTTAACATTATACTCACGGACTAATACAATCCTTGTGAAGTAGTAGTACTGACAGTCCAACGAAGTAATAAGTGAATCTAGGCAAAGCCCATGTATGCAGGATATCACAAACTTTTAAACAATAATGTTTCCACATTGACATTTCTCTTTTTGGTCCTTTGCCTTCGGGGTATTTGAAATATTCATGCGCAAAAATGTGTGGTCTGTATGCCATAGAACATACTATTTTTGGATCTGCTCTCCTGACCTGCGAATACGCTCATTAAGACAAAAATGAGACGAATATAACAATACTCACAAGGTAAATAATATTTGGATAGAATGTGCTTACAATGGCAATGGAATAAAGAACTGGATATTTCACAAATAGGTCCAGAATTACAGGTACCATCTAAATAACAGAACAAATAATCTGTCAATTACCAAATTGCACCATTTCAAGACCATTGAAAGTAAATACGAAAGTTTCGAAGGCAAATGGGAGTTACAGGTACCATCTACAACACAGAACAATTATACAGGGTTATTCACGTTATTCGACACGAAACATTATGGCTAAACTATCTGCTTTCAAAGAAGTTTTTTTTTCTGGATGGATAGTGACCCTTTAAGGCTACATTTTAAAAATATTTTCATGTTATACAGGGTGTCCCTAAAACACGAAACGTATCAAAGTTGATTTTTTTGTATATTATTTTATTTTTGGCTTGTATGATCAAAATTAAGGTAAGTTTGATGGAGGTTTAATACACCTAAACCTAATATCTTCAATTTTGCGAAAATGTAGTATTCATTTCAATGCCTAATTTCTCAGCCATTGTTTTCTTTTTTTTTAACCAAATCAATAATCAAGTCTACCAATAATTGATCAAGATTATTATCACACTTATGAAACTTTTGATAACCTATACTGAGTGTCTAAAAATTATGGTTAAATAATCATTGTCTTTAAACGGTAATAATTTGTTTTATTTAAATGGCACGCCTTGTATTTTATGTCAACAACACATGTAAAATTTGATTGTCTATCGAATACTATTATACCTTCCTATAGCTAACTCTTCACGTTTTCAAGTAAAACGAAGTCTTAATTATGTAAACTAATTTAACCGATTGGCTTGAATTATGAACAAAGATAAAAACATGGTGGAAATACAACAAACAATTTTTCATAGCAAGTGTTCAAAATTACGACCATCCAACTCTAAACAAAAACGTATCCTTTTTCCAAATCCTCCAGCAACATTTGCCAACATACGCGGGCTTACGGTTCGGAAAGCTTTTCTGATGCGTTGCTTCATATCATCTGGTGTTGTCGGTGGTGTGTTATAAACGATCCCTTTTATGTATCCCCACAAAAAAAAATCCGGTGGTGTCAAGTCGGGTGACCTTGGGGGCCAAGCTTGAAAACCATTTCTTCCAATCCACCGATTTTGGAAACGATCATTTAAGTATTCTCTGACCGCACGATGAAAATGGGCATGTCTTATTTCCAATGGAATGTCTTGTAATAAGACTGGAAATTGATTGATCAAAAATTCTAAAAATAACCTTCCATTTAAATGTTCTTGAAAAAAGTAAGGACCGATTAAATATTGACCCATTATTCCGGCCCACACATTCACTGACCATCTATGTTGATTATGAACAATCCTGAATTGATGTGGATTGGAATCAGAATAATAGTAAGTTATGCCGATTAACAGTTCCATTGTTATGAAATGTTCATTCGGCAGTAAACATAACTGAGTTAACAAAGTGTTCATTATCTGCAGATTTCTCTAATACCCACATACAAAATCCAACTCGTTTTTCATAATCGTCATCGGACGGTTCTTGGTGAAGCTGAATTTTATAAGCATGATAATTATATTTTTTGAGGACTCTTGAAACGCTCGCTTGGCTTATGTCGATATTTTGCGCAATTTGGTTTTGCCTTATATGAGGATTTTCGATTACGGAGGTGATCACCGCAAATTGAGTTTCTTCATTTCCAGTCACAGGTTTCCTTTTGATGGGTTTTTCATACTGAACACTTCCAGTTTCAAGATGCTAAGAGGCAGTTTTGATGGCATTCTCTCAGTATAAAAACCATGTCAATCCGTTCTTCTTTTGGATAAATTAGCATTTTTTAGCTATTGCTAGCACTTATAGAACGATTAGTCATTGAAAATATCAATTAATAACTGACAACTTTTGGTAAATAATAATAGGGGTTGTCAAAACACCATAGGTGAAATATGTTCCTACCGAGGGTTTGGAGACGGCATCTCCATCTATTGGGGTTAATGAGAAACCTATTTTTTTCTTTTTCTTCGCTTTACTTGAAAACGTTAAGAGTTATTAGGCAAATAATCGTGGGGCGAGGGAAAAGACCAACTACACAATTATTTCTGTGCGACGTTTCGCGACTTTATTGTCGCTTTTTCAAGCACTATAATGGAACAGTTTTTTATAAATAAATAAACTTGACAAACAAATTATTTCTTAATGTTACCTGAAAATTCAGTGTAGGTGAACCCATGTTACGACGACATTTCACAGTGTAAAAACGCATTAACAACATAGAACCGGAACCAGAAAAACAACAAATACACATCACCATATGACATTAATTTTAGTACTGCATGGGTTTGGTCGATGTAGGATAAGCATCATTAAGAGTACCTATCTTGCAAAAGTCAGATAATTTTGTGATGACTGGAAAATTTTTGCGATTTGGAATACATATCGCAGAGAAAAAAGGTTGTCACAGACCGTTGTGCAAATTATCTTAAGAACTATCCTACCTTTGGTTGTTATCACAGTATTTTGACAAGATATCACTATAAATCACACTTAGACCTTGAGAATCTGTATCTCTTAGGTTGATGTGGATCATTTCACCTATGTTCCGCTTAAACCAGTTTTTCTCCTTGTCCAGTATTTGTATTTCATCAAACTGGAAAGCATGGCCTGTTTCGAAATGGTGCACTGCAAGAGCTGTTTTTTCGCTTTTCCATTGATTGTGGTTTTTGCAGTCGTTTTTATGTTGGTTAAGTCTGTTTCCCAGGTATTGTTTGGTTTGGCCAACATAAGATTTTCCACATGAGCATGGGATGTTATATATAACGTTGGACTGTTTATCTTTTGGAACTGCATCTTTAAGCCTGGTGAATAAAGACGAGGTTGTCCTGATGTTGTAAAATCCTAATGCTGTGTTGGAGTTTTTGAAGCAATCTTTTATTCTTTGGGAAAGGCCATTGATGAAGGGGAAACGGTAGTATCTTGTCGGTCCTATCTGGAGGGGGGTTTGAACTTTGTGTTTTACTTTGTGGTTGAATCTATTTATGCATTGGTTCACAAATTTTCTAGGGTAGTTGTTCTGCTTTAGAATTTCCTTAATCTTCTGTGAGTTGTTGGAGTGAAACGATGGATGACTTAGTGTTTCCGCCCTGTGGAGCATTCCATTGATCATTCCCACTTTTTGTGCTGTTGGGTTGTTGGAGAAATAGTTCATGACTCTACCGGAACTAGTTGGTTTTTGATACCAGTTGGTCAGGAGTTTTCCATCTGGGCTTCTGATCACCTCTGTGTCAAGGAACGTTATCTTGCATTCGTTTTCACGTTCCACAGTGAACTGTAACTTAGGATGGTAACTGTTAAAATGTTCTAGTATGCTATCAATGTGTTTGGTTGGTATGGCCGTGATCGAGTCGTCCACGTAGATGTAAAAAAAGGGAACATCGTAGGGTAGATTTTTCAACACTGTCATTGCCAAGTCATTCATCAAAATGTTTGCTAGTAATGGGCTAAGAGGGTTACCCATTGCAGATCCATCCAGTTGGTGGTATATTTTGCCTTTGAAAGTGAAATAACTTGATTCGAAGCAGAAACTCACGATGTCTAGCAACAATTGTTTCGGCACATCTGTGTATGCTGAGATAAAGTTCCAGTTTTTTGCAATGATGTCCATAATCAGCTTCTTAGGGATGTTTGTGAAAAGGGAGACTACATCCAACGATACTAGCTCATAGTTGGGTGAAAGTGTAACTGGCTTTGACAGCTCGACAAACTCGAAGGAATTCTTTATGTTGTAGATGAAAGCCGATGTTATTGGGCTCATAATTTGGTGCAGTATAGAGGCTAAGTTATAGCAGGGGCTGTCAATACAACTGACAATAGGTCGTAGATGGAAGCCTTCTTTATGAGTTTTTCTCAAGCCATAAATTTTGGGTGCGACAGCATTGTGTGTTCTAAGTTTTCTTTCTTGCGCTACGTCAATGCATTGGTTTTCCCTGAGCATACTGATAAATTGATTAGCTTTTGTCTAGTATTTATTGGTCGGATCTCTAGTCATTATACGATAGATTGTGTCATCGCTCAACATTTCTTCCATCCGAGTTTCATATGCATTGAGCACCATCAGGACTGTGGAGTTACCTTTATCTGATCTGGAAACTACCATGTTAGGATGGTCTTTCAGGAACTCTCGCGTGACTTTAATAGACTTTTCGATGCAATTTTTGGGAGCATCATGTGTTTCCTTGTTATATATTTTTTTTTTTTTTTTTTTTTTTTTTTTCAAAAACCACAATCAATGGAAAAGCGAAAAAACAGCTCTTGCAGTGCACCATTTCGCCATGCTTTCCAGTTTGATGAAATACAAATACTGGACAAGGAGAAAAACTGGTTTAAGCGGAACATAGGTGGAATGATCCACATCAACCTAAGAGATACAGTGAACCTAAGGACAGATTCTCAAGGTCTAAGTGTGATTTATAGTGATATCTGGTCAAAATACTGTGATAACAACCAAAGGTAGGATAGTTCTTAAGATAATTTGCACAACGGTCTGTGACAACCTTTTTTCTCTGCGATATGTATTCCAAATCGCAAAAATTTTCCAGTCATCACAAAATTATCTGACTTTTGCAAGATAGGTACTCTTAATGATGCTTATCACTGCCTACATCGACCAAACCCATGCAGTACTAAAATTAATGTCATATGGTGATGTGTATTTGTTGTTTTTCTGGTTCCGGTTCTATGTTGTTAATGCGTTTTTACACTGTGAAATGTCGTCGTAACACGGGCTCACCTACACTGAATTTTCAGGTAACATTAAGAAATTATTTGTTTGTCAAGTTTATTTATTTATAAAAAACTGTTCCATTATAGTGCTTGAAAAAGCGACAATAAAGTCGCGAAACGTCGCACAGAAATAATTGTGTAGTTGGTCTTTTCCCTCGCCCCACGATTATTTGCCTACATACCGTAAATTGGGAAACAAACTTCAAAAATGAGTTAAGAGTTAGCTATAGGAAGGTATAATAATCGGTAGACAATCAAATTTCACATCTGTTGACATAAAATACAAGGCGTGTCATTTAAATAAAACAAGTTATTACCGTTTAAAGATGATGATTATTTAGCCATAATTTTTAGGTTATCAAAAGTTTCATAAGTGTGACATCAATCTTGATCAATTGGTAGAATAAATTATTAATTTGGTTAAAAAAAAGAAAACAACAGCTGAGAAATTAGGCATTATAATGAACACTACATTTTCGCAAAATTGAAGATATTTTAAAAACCATAAGGTTTAGGTATATCAAACCTCAATCAAACTTACCTTAATTTTGATCATACAAGCCAGAAATGAAATAATATACTAGGTATTATATTATTTAAAACAATTCAACTATAACATGAAAATATTTTTAAGATGTAGCCTTAAAGGGTCAATATCCATCCAGAAAAAAAAACTTCTTTGAAATCAGATTCTTTAGCCATAATGTTTCGTGTCGAATAACGTGAATAACCCTGTATAATCAAAATACATTACGCTTCAGGACCATTCAACATATGTATACCCACCGTCAGAAAAAATCCGTATCCATTGTACGTTATAATGTGGTCATCAGCAAATTACATAGCAAGACGCTTGGTGTAATAATTGATGACGAACAATGGATTATGTTTGGCGATGGGAATACAAACGTTTTGATAGAATACATAGTTTTAGTGTATATCGAAGGTTGGAGAACAGTGATATGCCTCTGTTACATTCAATTTCACTTCGAAGTGGAGGTGACAGATTTCCGCTTACCAAACGGGAATCATATGCTAACTTCCACATTAAATTTGGCGTAAGCGTGACCTTGAATACAAATTCAATGTAGATGGTAATAGCATAGATTCTCATTTTACAAGCGGATATCTGTCACTTCCACTTCGAAGTGAAATTGAATGT
Source organism: Orchestes rusci (assembly GCA_958502075.1). Classification (NCBI taxonomy): domain Eukaryota; kingdom Metazoa; phylum Arthropoda; class Insecta; order Coleoptera; family Curculionidae; genus Orchestes; species Orchestes rusci. Next base: position 55,761,876 of record OY293305.1, on the reverse strand, counting down.
AAACCTTTTTTTTAATGTGTTTACCAGTAAGAACCATGAACCGAAATGTGAACACAAGGATCCAAGATCCTGACCTACATTGACGCGCCAGATTTTGAGGTAAGGCAGCCCTCAATACATCAAAGAATATTAGGCGCAATTATGTACTAAGTACCGCAATGGTAAGCCTCAGAAGAGAATCTACAAGTTTTAGATTCATTATTTTTGATTAATTTTCTCAAACTATAATCATTATTAGTCAAATCCACGTCCTTCTCAAATAATGAGGCGAAAAGAGTACATTGCAGTCCTAGGTGGTAAAGTGACATTTTTCCAGGCTGAATGAAGAACTGTACGGGCGAGCTTTAGCGAAGCCGGACACTTCTTGAAGCCTGGAAAAATCACTTTATCGCCGTGGTCTACACATAATTTTTCTGCGAACACTGAAAAACAGTGAAAAAAGTACAGGACTTAATAAAAAAAAGCATGCCCGAGCTGGGATTTGATCCCAGGTCTTTCCGCACGCCAGGCTAAGATCGAACCACTGAGCCACCAGGGCCGGAAATACTCAAATTTCAGGTTTCAGCCGCCATGTTGCATTTGTCTTGTACCTTGTATTCACTGTAAAACAAACAGCGACGTAAAACTCGTAAAAGTGTGAACTTTACATTGTATCCTGAATGTATAGTATTTGATTAACTCAGAATCCATGAGAAATATCTGAATAAGATGGTAATACATTCCATTGAATGGAAAATCTTGAAACTGTTTCCTCAGTCTGACCATGACCAATCCATGTACGTTTCGTCCTACTAGGGCTCATCAGCATGGCTATGGGTCTAAGTCAGACTGAAGAAAACAGTTTCAAGGGGCTTCGCGTCTATCTGACGAGTAAATGAAATGTGAAATGTTGTAGTACCTAACGCCATCTATCGGTAGAATTTGTCAATCGCAAGGATGGAATTCCCATCAATCTAATGAAAGACTTCTACCATTTGGTCGCCATATGGTCTACAACGAGTTCGTGAATAATCCTCCCGGAAAAGCAAGGAAAATCTTTTCCTCAGTCTGAACATGACCAATCCATGTACGTTTCGTCCTACTAGGACTCATCAGCATGGCTATGGGTCTAAGTCAGACTGAAGAGAACAGTTTCAAGGGGCTTCGCGTCTATCTGATAAGTAAATGAAATGTAAAATGTTGTAGTACCTAACGCCATCTATCGGTAAAATTTGTCAATGGCAAGGATGGAATTCCCATCTATCTAATGAAAGACTTCTACCATTTGGTCGCCATATGGTCTACAACGAGTTCGTGGATTATCCTATGTAGCCCTATGTCTCAAGATATTACCCTTGGTTTGTGAAAAATACTGACGACTTGGTCATTATACAGCTACTCTTTCACCATTAAATTTTCAAGACCTTGTGGAAAAATTTAGCGGCAAAATTCAGCTCCATTATATTCTGTTGTGAAGTGCGATCTTTTCTCAACAAAACGTTTTTTGGTTATGTCAATATTTGCTTTTTTAGAGAAGATATAGATGTTTAAAGAAGATGCTGCAGTTTTTTGATATTTTATCAGCAATTGATGAAAACATTCTCATAGACTTGCGTGAAGTTTAGCCCTGTCTCGAGATATCACCCTTGATTTTGGTTTTCGAAAAATACTGATGGGTTGGTCATTAAACAAGGAGGAACAGAAGCTACTTTTTAAGTTTTCAACACCCTGTGGAAAAATTGAGCAGCAAAATTTAGCTCCATTATATTTTGTGGTGGAGTGAGATCTTTTCTCAACAAACTGTTTTTTTTTGTCATGACAATATTCTGCTCATTTTAGAAAAGATACAGATGTTTAAAGAAAATGCAGCAGTTTTCCGATATTTTATCAACGATGGATTAAAACATTCTTATAGACTAGTGGATTTGTAGGAAGAGGTTTTCGATAATGCTCTTTTGAAATGAAATAATAATGACGACTTCTGGTTAGGAAGTAGGTGTCATCTTGTTTGTTTCAAATGGAGCACCCTATTATATTATTACATTTTTGGTAATGGATTTTTGTTGAAAGGGACCTACTTTTTTCACAATATTTTGATAACTTGTATTACAGGGTGGCCCAAAAATAAAATCAAACTTTCAAAAATCAATTTTTTTCTAATGGAAACCCCCCAATTTTTATAATTTTATCTTTTTGAGCATTGAAAATAAAGGTGAGTTTGGAATAGATTGTCCATTCCAAAAATTCTCATTTATTTTTTTGCTCGATAAGATAAAATTAAAAAAATTGGGGGTTTCCATTTGAAAAAAATTATTTTTGGCAGTTTTCCTAATTTTATTTCTGATCTTATTTTTGGACCACCCTTTAATAAAAGTTATCAAAATATTGTGAAAAATACTGTCCTTGTGAAAAATCTTTTAATGTAGGTCCCTTCCAACAAGAGATACAATACAAATTGAACAATGAATGCTCTCTTATACGAAAAATTTACATTTGAATAGGAACCTACAAACGTCATTTTTGACACGAAAACTCAGATAGATACAACTAATGTCATTAAATTCAACCGTTATCGAGATATCGCGTTTTAAAAATGGCACTTTTGCAACTTTGACATGCTATAAAATTCAAACTATTCAAGTTAGAGGAAAATTGTTTGCACTTTCCTATATTAACTTTTCAAGAGCTCTTCTGTCATTTGGATAGAAGGTAACGTCAACTGCAACTTTTTTCGGCACATTTTGACATTTTTTCACAAGAATGAATTCAATCTTCTTGAATAGCTCTTGAAAAGTTAAGATGGGAATGTGCAATCCATTTTTCTCTAACTTGAATAGTTTGAGTTTTATAGCATGTCAAAGTTGCAAAAATGCCATTTTTAAAACGCGGTATCTCGATAACGGTTGAATTTAAGAACATTGGTTGTATTACAATTTTTGTTCCAAATTGAAGAAAGAATTGAAATATCAATTAATATACAGGGCGTTCCATTTAAAAAAATACAAGTTTGGTTTGCCATAAACTTTTTGGGACACCCTGTACTATGACTTTATTTTCAAAACATAGCCTTTTTGACTAACTATAATATAAAAAAAAAATATCCAAATTTCTCACCATTTTCCCACAATCGTCCACCCCATCTTGGTTGCACCACCCTGTATAATAACATATAAGGTTCCATCCAAAACAAGCGAGTAGACACCTACTTCCGGTATAACTGGAAGTCGCGCCACGTCACTATTATTTCATTTGGAAAGAGCAACTCCGAAAATCTTTCCCTACAAATTTTCAAAATCCCAATCGCTTTAATTCCCGAGATATTCCAATAGGCCACTAACTTTGGCAAACCCTGTATAGTATGACTTATCACACGCAAAGTTTGGCTGAGCGACTTTTTTTTTGTCTTATTCTAACACGTGTTTTGGGGTAAGATGATAGTTTGATGATTTGCCCCATCAAGACGGGTTACATAAAAATGGCCCAAGTAATAAATTTGCATATCATGTCTTTCTTGGTTTCAGGTGATACGATTGTTCGCATGAGAAACAACTCGTCAAAATCGGTCTAAAGAGCCAATGAGAGAAGCAGTGCAGACGGTCATTGCTGGGACCGTAGACCTTAAAAGAGCAGTTCAGCAGTTTGAAGTAACTCAAATCACATTTTATACCACCAATATGAACAACCAACAAATATGAAACTAAAGTGACAAACACATTATTCTTCCCTACGTCATTATTGCTTCCAAATAGCATACCCCATACTACCTTAGATATAATCCTCATTTTTCCACGTAAAACGTGAAAATGCGTTGTGTTGAAAAAATTCTACAATTATGGCGTAAATTGTATTTTAAAATGGTTATGTTGTTGGTTAAAGGATAAAGATAAAATATGTAACTGTGCTTAAAAAATTAGGTGCCCCGTTTTGCACTGGATTCCCCTATGCATTGCTTACGCACCGTTTATTCAAAAATGATTGGTTGTAGAAAAAAAGTGATGGGATTTTTGTTGTGTGGAATTTGATGAGCAATATTTTTGTTGCTAGGTTTTTTTTTTGAAAAGGTGATACTTTTGGAGATAATGGCAAGAAAATGGAATCCGCCCCATAAACAACCTAAGGGCACCTCAGTAAAGGTCTCCACAAAAAAATCAGCTTTTGCCAATTTTTTTTCCGCTATGAGGCAAAAAATTGTCTCTGTTTCTTGGGCTATTATAGGAAAAAGTCAAGATATCAAATAATTGTATTGTCTAAGTTGGGTTAGTTTGGGTAGAGTTGGATTAACTTTGTTTTTGTGAAAGTCAAGAGATATTTTTTGTAGAGAACTTCAGAATCTCTAAATTTTACTTAGACTTGGGTTGGTTTGACTCGAGTAGGGCTTAGTTGAGTTAGTCGGATTGGTTCGGCTTTCGTGAAAGTCAAGAGACACTGTTTGTAGAGAACTTCAAGATCTATACCTAAACTTCATCAGTTAATTTGGGTTAGTTGAAGTTGAATTGAGTCAATTTGAGTTAAGTTGTGTCATTCCAAACAAGACCAACGAAACCGGATCCAATTGAGCCGGGTCCGTTTTGGATAGGTTGAGTTGGTTTATGTTTGGTAGTCGGATAGGTACCTACGTGTTCAGAATTCATCATAATAATAAATCCAATACCAGAAGATCTTGGAATTTTTCGATGTATTGAGGGCTGCATAATTCAAAAAACTGCTAGCATGCCAAATTGTAACTACTCAATTGTAAACTAATCTTCAAATTGACTTTAAAACCGTGCTCTACTAGCTCCGTCTCTTCATACATGGTTGCTGTGAAAATGAATGATATCGTTGCAAATGGTATGAATGTAGAAGTTGTTCATGCACGATTTGCCATAAGCTCAAGGATTATTTTCCTGTAAAAAAATTGTACTCGTATCAACATCAGAAGGATTTACTTCGCTTGGCTTCAAAGTATCAGTGTCTTTCAACCTTTGATGTACCGTAGCGAAGTAACAAATTTTTCATGAGAAAGTCGACGATTTACAAAAGCGTCTAGGGAACTGTTAACCATAGAGAAAAAAAGAAGAAAAACATAATATTCTGTATCAAATCTCTATCAATTGCATTGCACTGCCTTGCATCTAAATACTGTGAGGGGCTTCAAGTGCGAAGTGATAAACATTTAGTGATAAATTATTTGATTAGCTAAATTTGTTGTTTTTACATGCTATTTACATCTATCGATTTAATTTAAATATGTTACCAATTCACTTCTTTCAAGTTAGTTTTAACTAAGTTGTGGCAAAGATTTTTTTTAAAGGAAAAGTCTGGTCATCATGAGTTCACGAATAATTTTGGCATGCATTTCCAATAGCGGTTCAAAAAAAATTACTATTTCCAAATTACATAAAAACAATCAAATTTGTGTAAAAGATTCGTATCCAGATCGGTAAATATGGAAATAACTGTGAAAAGTGATTACAAAAACTCGACGTAGAACAGAGTTAAATGAATTTGGAAAGAAAACTCCATATTAGTATGAACAATAATTATTATTATTAAACACTTATTCCGTTATAGCTTCATGGATAAATATTTTGTTTTTAAAGCACTGTTGTGCTGATATTTCATTTGAATTAAATTGCCAAACAACACTGAATCAAACTGACAAGAATTTTAAGAAACATTTTACAGGCATTTGGTTCGCTTTATTATCTATTGAGTGATTCTACATTCCCTATCTTATGTCGGTTGTTATTACTTCATATCAATAAACTGTTAATAAAGTACATATCTAGATATTATGTTCTATGTAGTGCAATCTTTTTATTCAGTATGAATAGCAGAAAACCAATTACCTTTGTGTTATTATCCTTGATGTCAATTATCATTCGCTGTCCATTACTTAGTAGTTTTGTTATAGTTTGTTCTAAAGTGGGAATGTTAGTTATGCCAAATCTGTCCCTTAAGAAGAAATCAGTAGTTAATATGCGGTGGAATCTAGTCAAGTGAGTCAAGATCACACATATTATCAAAAGGCTACATTAATCAGATCATTTGTGCTTTAGAAAGTATGAAAATGAACTTTCTGAAGTGCTACAAGGCGATTACATTGATGAAACATTCGTTATTGGGGTGGTATAATTTTACATTGAAATTTCCTAGTGCATGAAAAAACGTTCCCAAGAACCAAACGAATTACTTTTATTTTATTAGACCAATGGCGGCCATTTACCTTGTGGAAGATAGAATGGATATACAGACATTTCACATTGATCTTCATAAAATAGATGAACCCTCCACTACATCTAACCGTTATTGGATATTGCCTGGTGACACTTCAGAGAACTATGTTTAATGTTCCTAACGGGATGATAGGATTGTCTATTTCTTGGTCTATTCATAATATACTCTGGCTGGATAATTAAGAAACTTGAAAATCTTTTCAATTAACGATCATTGATTTCTCTGATCATATTGATGAAAACTGAATTCTGCAGTACCGATATAAACGAAACATTTCAAATAAGGCCTGTAGGGATCAAGACTTATAAGAAATTCAATGTCAAAGAGTAGTTTTTCCTATGACTATTCAATAATAGGTGTATTATACATCCACTTTCTATTGGTTAATGTAACTCGCTACTCATACCAGTGATTTTTTTTCCATTACTCAAATGTTTTTACCCAATGTCATCACCCCACTGTTTTAGAGCCAGAACATTCACATTTGACCGTCCATACTGGTTTTATAGTGATTGTCACATTGTCTTCACAACCTAACCGCACTTTAAGTGAAGTAGTTGTTAAAAAGTGCCGTCCAAATGAAATTAAATATTGCAGATTTCGCTTCAATTATTGAATAATCATAGAAAAAGTATAGTATTCTACTCGCGGGAAATGGCTATCACTCACTCTGATGATAAAGTTTGCGCCACGAGCCGTAGGCGAGTACTACGGCTCGTGGCGCAAACTTCATTCTCGTGAGTAATATCACCAGTTTTCGCTCGTTGAATAATATACTATTACTTTCAATTGCCATTTAATTTTTGACATCTTTTTTTCTGGTGAATGTTTTTCTTCAATAAAAAATGTTGTATACTTGGGACTGTACTTTGCTACACCCAAAGATTGAGTCACAAACAGCAATAATGTTATTTTTTGTTTCTGTACAATTTCGCTGACTCATTGCCATTCAACACAATACCTCGTATATCCATGTTTACAAAATGAACATTTTCATAGCCCTTTGTTTACAACATGATATATGGTCACGCCACATTATCATGCTTGTTGATACAACACACATTGTTCAATTGTTTTGAGGAAAATAATTCGTCAGTAATTTTTTTCGACGGTTTGCCCATTGTATCTTAGCCCCGGTGTTGCATGCCAGTACCTGAGATGTTGTTCACCATCTCTGTACTGTCGGTTTAACCGTCTTTGTGGACCCTCCTATTAATGGTTCAGCTTTTCTGAACGGTATAACTGTGCCGGCTCATCAGCTTTGAAGTTCCCTTCTATCCCTGAGTGGCCAAGAACCCAGATAAGCGTCACTCTGTTTTTTCCTAGTGTCAACTCTTCTCGATCGTAAGGGCAAACCTCTACCTTCTCAAAAAAAAAGTTTCTCTTCTTGACAAATTGCAGGATCACATATTACCTTATACTACTTTCAGAACCTATACATGACTACCATGTCCGATTTCATCCTCAGAATGTCATCATCAATAAGGTTTTTGACTGTGACATGACCATGTCTCACCCTATTGCGGCCCCATATGTCACTATGGGTCTGATTACCGCGGTTTATAGCCACAACATTTCTGGCCATAGACCCCAAGTCTTCTCCGCCACATGCATCTGCATCGCATCAGACATATTTTTGCCTTCTTGAGGGTGCTTTTCAGAGGATTGTTTCGAGTTAATTTGGAGTCCAGTGTCAGTCCTAGGGATTTGACCTATGAGACCGTCTTTGTCCTTTTCCCGGAGATAACTTGGTTTTAAAGTCCTATGTTTCTCCGGCGTGTAAAAGGAATTATTGCGATTTTGGCAGCGTTGATCTGATATCACGGTGGGCTGATTCTCTCTAATGAGGAAGGCCACGTCGTCTGCGTAACCTTTGGCCTAGAAGCCTGGGTGATTCAGATTCGTGACCAGTTAATCTACTACCAGGTTCCCCAGAAGCGGCATCGGGAAACCCCCTTGTCGTCATCCTTGTGTGACTGTTGCCTCTAGCGTATCATCGTGAAAGTCTACCATCACATTCCGGTACTGCCGCATGTTGTATATCTACCTACATGTGGTGCCATTCTTCGCGGCAGCCTTGTGGCTCGCATCAGAGGCTGCGTCGTCAAAGGCACCTTACACAATAAATTCACCTATGATAATTTCATTTTTATTGAGAGTCAATCTTCTTGGCAAGGTTGTGTAGCGCTGACTCACTGGATTAACCTGGCTGATAGAGGTGTTGATGTTTACACAAGGGATGTTCTGCCAAAACCCCATCCCGTATGTTTATATCAATTGTTTTTCCAGCGTTTTTAGCAGAAAGCTGGAAAGACTGATAGGACGATAAGCTCATGCCTCTGTTTACGTGTACCTGCCAGGTTTTTGAATAAATATAGCTTTCGCTGTTCTCCACGCTCTCGGCGTTTATCTTAGACCTAGCCTGGATGATTCCACATAGGTACGGGCCAGCTGTTCCAACACCTGTTAGAGAAACGCTGGGATTCAAGTCCCTTTACCAAATTTTGTAAATTTTCTTGAAATTTTTCGTATCATTCCGACGGACATTGAGTTCTTTTATCAGGATCCTGTGAGTATGTACGGTTTAAGCTATTGTTTCAACTTACCAGCAAAATTTTCTCCGGGAGTCCTGTTAGGCTTTTATTAGGATTTCGTTGTACTCAGTGAGAGATCGGGTGTAGCTATCCCAAACTCCAGTGAGTTGCGCCCCATTGAAAAGTCTTTTCTCTTAGCCAAGCCAAGTGACTGTTCCACCATGGTACTTCTTTACTGCTCCTTATTGTTTTTAGGGAATATTTTTTTTCGTAGGCTTTTGTTATATCATCCGCTAGTTTTTCAGCGGAAACATCAATATTTGCTGTTTCTCTGGGTTCGGTTCTGAAACCGTCTAAGTTTGCAGTCTTAGGGTCCCGATATGTTTTCACTTTCCTATCGTACTTGCATTATTCGGACTAAATGTATCGGTGATCAGATGCAGAGGCTTCGTCTGATCCTGTCGTTGACCGAAGTAGTAGCCAGAGTGATGTCGATAACTTTCCTTCGCCTTGCATTGACAAAAGTGGGCTCAGAAGGTTATTGCTTACAAGGTATTCTAGCATAGCATTCCATTCCAATAATAACAGTTTGTCGTCCGCTGCTCATTTTTGCATGACATGATGACAGCACCCTTAACAAAGTAGCAGCTATTGAACTCCGGCCCAATCCCTTCGAGTTCGGGTTTTATGGAGACCAACAGTGCCAATTGGATTTCCTCCGACTGTTCCTCAGTGAATATCCTGTCTGGAAAGTCGCATGGAACAATCGCGAGGTTAATGGGAGTCATTAAAGGTCATCCCTCTTTGGCCTTTTAGAATATTGGCGAAAGTTATTGATCGCATCAGTTCTTCCATCGGACCTACTCTCTTGCTACTAGCAGGGGTGATGGGGACTTGCCCAGAGGGGTCGTGAGAGGCTTATCGACCGTTTGGCTCTTTTTTTCTCGAACTGCATCGCCACGCTCTTTGGTAGCTTGCATAGCAACTTTCCTTCGCTTTTCTCCACAAAGTCGCTTCATGCTAAGCTTGCGGAAGTTAAGATCGAGTTCGAGCTCAGGTTCTTTGCCCTCCGATGACTAAGCAGTCTTCAGCGTGTCTAATACTTCCACGGCTGAAGATGCAGGACTACACAACAGGGCGTCTTCATCCCCGCAGCAGAATCCACAGAGCTAGCGCCACCTGGGCTTTCACCCGGTCGAAATCACTCATGTGGGGTACCAAATTCTTATTTTGGGTTAGTTCAGTTTAGTTTATTTCGTGATGCAATTTTTTAGTCTATGGATTAATCTATACCAAACACATTTTTTTTAAAGCTGGATGACCGTAGCCAGAAACTATTCTTGGGTAACTAAAATATGATCATTCTAGACTAACCGGTTAATAAATGAAGATGGAATGGTTATCTATTTCAATTTACCTTAAGGGATGTTTGAGTGAAATGTCAAAAGACTTCAATGTTTCATGACTAATGTTTTTCACAACTTGATTTGAATCTGCCATCCTCTCAAGGGTAGAATCATGAAATACCACAGGTATCCCATCATTAGTTAAGGTGACATCGAATTCAATGAAGTCGCAGCCTCCCGTGTGGCACTGAAACGATAAAAAATTGCAAAATATAATTTCTTTCTACATTTTTCAGAAACATATTACATACATATTTGGGTGTACATATATAGAATAAATGTACAAAATAATAATGAACGTGTTTTTTGTCAAAAATATAAACAAATATTATTTTTAGGTACAGAAGTGACCAGAAAAGGAAATGACAATGTACTAAATTTATGGAAATAGAACATTATGTGTTTGGTAACCAAACATCAACACCGAGTTACAGGAATGTATGTATGTATGTACTCATCACTCATCACTCATATGATCACCAAACTGAAATAGATTTATGATAGATATTCTGAATATCATCAAATAAATAATAGTCCATGGAAGTGATGTCCACATAAGTGAAATTGACCACGTGTTTTTTTCTATAGGTTGAATTTTAATAAGTATCGTAATAAGAACATGAGGTTATCTGTTGTACTACAATATCATCAAAAATAAATATATTTATTGATAATTTTCACAAATTATTTTTTTTTTTGAATGCAACCACAAAAGATGTGACCAGATGATCTTGTGGAACACGTGCACAACTCAATATTTTTTTTGTGGATTAGTTTTGATACAACACTTCACACAGATAATAAGTCAACAGCAACGGACGCTGGCAGTAAGGAACAAATTAAAATATGCCAGATTTAATAGCTTTGTTCGCGGGTCGATTACGAACCAGTTCCGAACCAATTCAGAACTATTTTACATGCACAGCTCGTGATATTTCATCAACTGCGCTTAACAATCATTTCTGAATTAGTTCGGAACTGGTTCGTAACCGACCCGCGAACCAAGCTATTATTTTTTCATTTCAGATTATTCAAGAAAAAGATATTGTGTGCCAGATGCTTGACTAGATGCAAGGCATACACCTCGGCATACACTTTTTTATAGCAAATATTCTTCCACTCAAAAATAATAACATGATATCGATAATCACTATAATCCCACGATATAACATACTGTCCAACATTAGTGCACTGCAAAACAGAAAAAAAGTCGTCTCCTTCTCGATATTTTTTTTTTTGCGTACAACCGCATGGGATGTTTATAAAATCATGGACTAGGTCTCTGGGCATTGGAAATCGGAAATTACAAAATTTTTTTATCAGGGCCGAAATTTTTTATTGCGAAATATGTCATAAATCTGTCAAAAGTGTGTTTCACTACTTTTTCACACATGCTTCGTCATATTTCCGGAAAAAATCTAGATATCAAAAACTTCTTTTTTTTTTAATTGATTAAGGAATTGTGGGAGACGGTCACCGGGGTAGTTTCGTTAGTAGAAAAAATCTGGTTTTTTTGTAAAACAGCGAAAGACTTCAACAATAACATTTTCTGCAGAATTATTTTCAGTAAGCGAGAAACTTTGTTACTGTTTTAAGGAATTTTGCTATACTATCTGCGTATGAAATGAAGGCAAAGGTTCAAAAAAGTTTTTGAAAAAAAAATCAACTTCCTAAGTTGTACAGTTCTCGACTTATAATTTCTTGAAGTTGAGTTTCCGCATGGGCGGCTCGCGGCGCACAGTGGTCAAAAATTGAAAATTCTTGATCGAAATGCAATAATTCAACTTCTTCGGACGAAGTTCAAATTAAAGTATTACAATCTCCTTTATATTGGTTAAGTTCTTAACTAGTTACTCATTTGACATTTATGGCAAAACAAAATAAATATTTCTGCATATCTTAAGTTGACAAAAATCAATACTTTTCTTTCAACTGCACAATATAATTAAAACAAGGTCATTTTCTTACAATTTTCATACTTAAGTATCTCAAGTAACTACCTATCATTATACAGTGTGTCCACTTAAGTTCGCACCATATGGAAAAGTTTTTTATTAATAAGTTTACGAAAAAGAGTTATTCTTTATAAAAAGTTCTGCATGATCCAAAACCTAAAATGCAACCATCATTATTCAATTTTTCCAGTCGTATACGAGGTATATCAGAAAATATGAATTTTACTCAAGAATAAAGTACCTTTATTTTTGATAACATCGAAAGATATTATTTAGAAAAGTTGTTTAGAACTAAAAACTACGTTCAAATATACAATTACATCGAATTAGGAAAAAATCCTTTTTTCTTTTTTAACTACAATAACAATGCGAATGCAAGTGTAGTTATTTGAAATCATCAAAATAATGCAACATAGAGGTTAAGAGACGTAAAGGTTATCGAATGTTTAACGAATAAAGAGATAACTGATTAAAGTTTTCGATATTATCAAAAATAAAGGTACTTTATTCTTGAGCAAAATTCATATTTTCTGATATACCTCGTATACGACTGGAAAAATTGAATACCTGATGGTTGCATTTTAGGTTTTGAATCATGAACTTTTTATAAAGAATAACTTTTTTTCGTAAACTTAATAATAAAAAAGTTTTCCATATGGTGCGAACTTAAGTGGACACACTGTATATGATATTAAAGGGTTTTCTTTCTTCTTTATCGCTGAGTACTACCAGAATATCGCTGAGTAATTGTGTAATTATTAATTCATTGATAATACGCGATTTACGTAAAACGTATAAATAAATTCTACCTTACATTTGTTGAGACACGAGTAGACACTGTCATATTTATATTAAAATATTGTTTGGAATGTTATGAGAATCATACAAGTCTGTGCAGCTGTCTGCCCGTTTAGCAGGTAACGTGATTCATTGGGCAAACAGGCAAAAAATAAACATATTACGAGGTATAGACAAACTTTCACAGGAAAGTTTAATATTCTTAAGGTAAACGAGGATCTTTTCCACCGCTTATGGTCAAGTTCTGATCCATATATGAGTTCATATTACACCAACAACCAGAAGAAAAGCAAAGTAGAAAATGAACTTGGAGCTTTATTGTTCATTGAAGGACAATTAAATTGATGAAGAAGAGGAGCAGGTTGCTGAAGCTGAAGAGGAATTTGAAGAAAGCGAGATCGAGAGTGACTAATAATTTCTATAAAATCAATCTGAAATTACCGCGTTCTTCCATACATTATTTTTACCAAAACTGTTAAGAGTTATTGTTTTATTAATTCAAGTCTGTTTAAAAATTAGTCTTACTCCATATGCATGAATATAATTGAAAAACAATTAAATTGATGAAGAAGAGGGTCAGGTTGCTGAAGCTGAAGAAGAATTTGAAGACGGCGAGATCGAGAGTGACTAATAAATTCTATAAAATCAATCTTTGATTACCGCGTTCTTCTGTAGATTCTTTTTTCCAAAACTTTTAAGAGTTAATGTTTTATAAATTTAAGTCTGCTTAAATATTAGTCTTAATATCAGTACATAATTCATAAATATAAAAAATAATCAAATGAAACATTTTTTTTTAAATATGTATGTGTATTATTTTAATCCCATCTGTTTGGCTCATATTCATCTATCACCCTATATAAGTATGAGAAACTTCTTGAGCATACTCTAAGTATATTTACGATAGTAAAATCTAATTTTTATATACCCTTCGTAGTAAAGAATTGTTGAAAATTTCACCCATCGTTTGGGGATGAGTTTAATAACACAAAATTCATAGCCAATATCGGCATTACATCATGTAATTGCTATATATGATGTAAATAAATAAATAAACATGTTTATTTAGCACTTGGCTAGTTATTACAAAAAAATACACTAAATAAATCATATATATGTCAAGTCCATGTCAGTTACTTGCTACATACATTTGCATCAGATATGTGGAAACACAGTGAACAAACATGTCTATACTTGGCGCATTTCTGATATTTTCAGGCAAGGCATTAAAAAGACGAACTCCTTCAAAAAATAACGTCTTTTGTAATGCAGTTGTCTTAACACAAGGGATATGAAAGTTTTGCCTAGAACGAACATTATACTCGTGCAAGTGAGATCTCCTAACTAGGAAGGTCTTCAAGTAAACAGGCAGTTTATTATTTTCTATTTTATAGATTAAAGTCAGATTCGCCTTATTTATACACTGAACAATTGGCAGCCAGTTCAATGTCCGCAACATATCTGTAACAGATGAATATCTATCGCAATTAAGAATTATACGCATGGCCTTATTTTGTTGTACCTGGAGTCTTTGTATGTCCTCTTGGGTACAGGATATAAGAAGAGAACAGCAATAGTTGAAATGAGGTAACACAATAGTATTGAAAATTAACATTTTTGCCCATTGCGATAAGCAATTTGAAACACGATAAAAGAAACCTATCTTTTTACCTAATTTCTTACATAGATAATCTATTTGATTAGAAAACGTCAACTGAGGGTCCAACACAATACCCAAATATTTGATCTCCGAAACAAAGGTAATAACCGAATCACAAATGTTTACATTAAGACCTGATGCCGCATATTTTCTACAATTTGCCTTAGACCCTATCACCATACATTTTGTTTTTGCCGTATTCAATTTTAATCTATTTTTGCAAAGCCAGTCATAAAGCAAAACAAGCTCATTGTTCAATGTCCCAGTAATTTCTCTGAAATTTTTCCCCGATACAGAAATCAGAGTATCATCCGCAAACAGATTAACAAAGGATTTATTGAGAACCTTGTGAATATCGTTGACATAAATAACAAAAAGGAGAGGGCCGAGAACACTTCCTTGCGGGACTCCTAATACACTTTCAATTTTACCAGAAATATTACATCCTACCTTAGTTCTTTGAAATCTATTGCTTAAATAATCCTTAATCCACTCTAACGCTATATTGTTCACACCATACAGTTTCAACTTTTTGATAAGGATATCCCGATCAATAGTTTCGAAAGCCCGTTGCAGGTCTACGAACACACTAAGCACGACGCCATCTTCATTTATGTCCCTTCTCCACATTGCACATACATACTGCAGGGCTGATTCGCACGAATGGTTATTTCTAAATCCAGACTGTCCAATATATAGTAATTCATTAGATTCAAAGTAGTTTCTTAGCTGCTGACACACTAAAGTTTCAATAATTTTATCTAAAACTGGAAGCAAATTAATCGGTCTGAGTTCGGAGGGCATAGTTGGCTTGGAAACTTTGGGTATGGGAATTATAATACTAGTCTTCAACTCACTAGGCATTTTTCCAGATGTAAGAGATGTGTTTATTATATGGAGTAGTGCATAACCAATCACACAAAAAAGGTCCTTCACCAACTTAACGCTCAACGATTCATCACTGGTACTTTTATTCTTGAGTCCGTATACAATTTTTTTAAGCTGCGAAATGTTGATAGTTTCGAAGCGAAGCAATTGGTGATCGTTGTTTTCCGTCAATTGAGAGTCCCACTGTCTTTTTTCTATGCTTGCTGAGATATCCACGATGCTCTTCGAATAGAAATTATTGAATTTTTCTTCTATTTTCTCGTCACATCCATCAAAGTCAATATCTTCCAAGTCCACCAGTTGTTTTCCATTGCCCAACAGATCTTTCAATGTTCTCCACATTTTTTTGCTATTTCCCTTGCACTTGTCTATATTCTGGTCGTAGTATTTTATTTTTTCGGTACGCCATATGGAGTACTGTATTCGATTACATTTAAAGTATCTAAGCTACGATGCGTTGCTTTATTTGAAGGAGATTTTTTTTTTATTTTTATATTTTTTTACATCATATAATTGATAAAAATGATGTATTCGATCACATTTGAACTATCTACGCTATGATGCGTTGCTTTATTTAAAAGATATTAATTTCGATCGCTAATTTTCAATTATTGACCACTGTACGGCGTGGCGTTTAAACAGCCATGCCATGCCGCGCCTTGCATTAAATACTATTATAGCGGATTTTATGTGTAAACTCAAAACTGTGAATAATACAAGTTCAGAAAGATTCTGAAGTATATTATAGCCTTGGATCAATGATCTCCACAATCAGTTAAGCTTTCTTGGTTTGGGCTGTTAATGCCTGCATGTTCGATAATCATATTAGGTGCACTTAGAATGGTTGCATGTCAAACAGCGTACAGGGTAGGCCAAAAAATATGAAAATTGTATAAACTACCCTTATTTCAGAAAATTCGGCAAAATTGTGTAAAGAAAAGTGGTTCAGAATCTTAAGTTATGCCTAAATACCAAATCATGGCATCCTTAGAAAAAAAATATAATTTTGTTTAAACATCTAATAATTATTTTTCAAAAAAAGGTTTCTTTTATATTCACCCTAAACAGTTCCATAAATTATTCAAAAAACAAATCAATTTCGCAAAACTTAGTTCAAATTTAAGCATATTTAGAAAATTTACCTATATTTTAAATTTTCTAGGGAATCACAAAATTCACTTAAAAAAAAATCACTTTATATGCGAGTTTTTTAATATGCATATTATCATCAATAATGTTTTATCTTGTGAAAAAGAATGTTTGCGATATTTTAAAGTTGTGTTTAATATCGTTGCAACAAACATGAAGCTTGTTATTCTCTAAAAAATTTAAAATTTAGGTAAATTTTCTAAATATGCTCGAATTTGAACTAAGTTATGCGAAATTGATTTGTTTTTGAATAATTCATGGAACTGTTTAGGGTGAATCTAAAAGAAAAAATTTTTTTTTGGGAGATAAATAGATGGAGGCCATGTTTTGGTATTTAGGCATATTTTTTAATTCTAAACAACTTTTTTTTATAACATTTTGCCGAATTCTGTGAAATAAGGGTACTTTACCTCTTCTACAATTTTCATATTTTTTGGCCTACCCTGTATGCTGTTTGACTTGCAACCATTCTAAGTGCACCTGATATGATTATCGAAGATGCACCAACTTTTGGCAATATTTGTATTTTGGTTGTGCAGTTAATAAAAAAAAACCCATATGTTGCACACTTGAGTGACCACACTGTATAAGTAGCTATTTATGGGTATTGTTTTGTCAACTTTTCTTTAAAATATGTTTTTGAGGCCACACATGCTTTCGTTTTATGACTTTTATGTGATGTGTTCCATAATTTAAAACGTCTTGACTATTTTTTTTTACTATTCGAAATTCCAAAATCTTAATCATTTTTTTAATGTCACAGTACCCAATATTACTCAAGAAACAATGCATGACGATGTGAGAAAAACTTTGACGATAAGATTTACCTGCATTGCAGCAGGAATAAACTTTCGCAATGACTGTGAATATGCAAGTTGCAGAATCTGCCTAAACCAAGAAAGCTTGAATGATTGTGAAGATTATTGATCTAAGGCTATAGTATACTTCAGAATATTTCGGAACTTGTATTTACAGTTTTGAGTTTACAGCAAAAACCAATAATAGTTGAGTTTGGCATTATCATCGCAGATGCGACAGATTTTTTGTCAAGTGATAACAGTCAAGTCATACACGATCAGATCACGTGCTTCAGATAGTTTTGATCGAACGCAATAGTCCGGCACGTGATTTGGTCGTATATGTTTTGACTGTTCTCACGTGACTAAAAATCTGTCGCATCGGCGATGATAATGCCGAACCCAATTAATAATAATATTTAATGCGAGGCGCGGCTGCTCGGTAGTTTGAACGCCGCGCCATGCGGAAACTCAACTTTGACTAACCATAACTCGAAAAGTATATAACTCAGGATGCTGATTCTTTTTTCAAAAACTTTTTTGAACCTTTGGCTTCATTTCATGAGCAGATAGTATAGCAAAATTCTTTAAAATAAAAAAGTTTCTCGCTTACTGAAAATAGCTCTGCAGAAAATGTTAATGTTGAAGTTTTTCGCAGTTTTACAAAAAAACTAAATTTCTCATACTAACGAAACTACCCCGGTTACCTTCTCCCACAATTCCTTTATCAATTAAAAAAAAAGTTTTTGATATCTAGATTTTTTCCGGAGATATGACGAGGTATGTGTGAAAAAGTAGTGAAACACTTTTGACAGATTTATGACATATTTTACAATAAAAAAATTCGGCTCTGATAAAAAATAGTAGTGGGGTTTTCGTCCAGTATTGGTATAATTGTTGAAGAAAAAAGGTTTCAGCTTTTCTTGGACAATATATTAAACATCAATATCAATTAGCCAACGTTTCGCAACTGGTCCGTTGCATCATCAGGGCCAGATAATAAAAATTGCGCAATACATATAAAATAGTAAAATCGCGAGTGCATAGATAAGAGATATGGGGCGCTCCCGCATTAGCTCCGCCGTCGATTTTAACAGTACTGATAAAAAATGTTGTAATTTCCGATTTCCAATACCCAGAGACCTAGTCTATCATTTTATAAACATCCCGGTTGTACGCCAAAAAAAAATGTTGAAACATTTTTGCCTCTTTTTCAGTGCACTACATCCCTTTTTTTTGACAAAACAGTTTTTTGTATTGAACAGGGTGTCCACGAACAGCTCTTAAACAATGAAAGGAATGATTCTACATAAAAAAAACATGATTTTTTTCATATGAATATAGGTCCTAAGAATCTTCATGTTGGAGATACAGAGTGTCGAAATTGAAATTTAATTTCTGATTTTTTTCAAATGAATTGAATCATGAACAGATATGAATAAGCACGGCTATGAAGACCAAAACAACAAAAGCATTTACGCGATTGATGGCGCATGCACCAAAAGATAAAGATCATTTTTGAATAATATGTCTGATGTCACTTACGCGTTACGAGACATCCTTTTTATTCAACAAAACCCAAACTCAATATAAATTGGGACAATGCAATGTGCAATTCACTGTAAATGCTCATTTTCAAATGAAATTTTTTTTTTCTGTAGTAGATAAATTTATATTCTTTATAAGTTGAATATGCATATAACTCTGAAATAACTAAGAACTGTTTTATTAATAACTCTGTTCATAATTATTACTCCAGTGTTTGCTCCACTTAGGCCGATTCTACAATCCAAGTATATCCTTGGAATAAGCAATAATACTCCTTATAACCCCATACAATTATCAATGGTTATACGGAGCATTGCTTATTCCAAGGATATATTTGGATTGTAGAATCGGCCCTAAATGATTAAATTCATACAGGGTTGGGAGAAATTACCAGTCGATTTTCCCAGAAGATACACGGGTTAGCAAAAAATGTCTTGGATAAAAGTTGTGAGGCTTTAAAAATTATACATATCTGTATTGAATTGGAATATACAGGGTCGGTCATAAAGTCATGACAGATCAAAGTTGCATTTTTTGAAGTGTCTCCCCCCTTATATTATTTGTTATTTCAATTCTTCTTTCAATTTTGAGCAAAAATTGTGATACAAATAATTTTCCCAAATTCAACCGTTATTGAGATATCGCGTTTTAAAAATGACACTTTCGCACCTTTGACAAGCTATCAAACTCAAACGGTTCAAGATAGGAAAAAATGGTATGTACTTTCTGATCCTAATTTTTCAAGAGCTATTCTGTCATAGTACTAGAAAGTATTGCCAACTGTCAACTTTTTTTCGACCCATTTTGACATTTTTTGACAACAATTAATTTTATGTACCTAGATAGCTCTTGAAAAGTTGAGACTAGATAGTGCAGTCTGTTTTCCTCTATCTTGAACCGTTTGATTTTTATAGCATGTCAACATAAAATAACATTTATAAAACGCGATAACTCGAAAACGGCTAAATTTAGGAACATTATGTGCACAATAATTTTTGCTCAAAATTGAAAGAAGAATTGAAATAAATATCCAATAATATACAGGAGGTCCCATTTAAAAAATACAACTTTGATCTGCCATAACTTTATGTCGGACCCTGTATGTTTCAATTTACCACAGATATGTAGATTTTTGAAAGCCTCAAAACTTTTATTTGAGACATATTTCTCCAGCACGTGTATCTTCTGAAATAATCGACCGTTCTAATAATTTTTCCTAACCCTGTATAAATATTGCGATTTCAGACAAATGAACACACAAGACTGTATACAAGTATAGTGACCGTCACAGATATACCGTTTATTTACAAAATCGAAAAACTGGCACTAAAAAGTTTGTATCGGGGACGGAATGGGATGCTGGTGGTTCGATGTTGCATTTTTCGGACAAAATTAAATGTATTACGGATCAAAATGCATATAAGTGATGTTTTTCTTGATTGGATTAGGTTTGAATTGATAAGTATTTGCTCATCATAGACCTACATTTACAAGTTTCACGTGTTGGTTGTTGGATTATTCCCAGTTACAATGCCTCTTGTTGGATGTATTATCAATTGTACAGACTCTGTTGATTGTATTTCCCCAAACACACACAAACAACCACGGCTCACCCGGGAATAGAACCCAGACCTTCCGTGTGGCTAGCAATGCTACCCACCACTACACCACCCAGTAAAAACTTGAGGTTCACCAACGTCAGAACATGAATTTTCACCTATGTAGTTACTATTGTTTGCTCTCGCACTCTCCGTATTGATGATATGTTATGCGATAATTGCGATATGATGATTAAATATTATGCGAAACTTCAGTGATACAAACTATTTCAAAATTTTTTTTAACCTTCTCAACTTAGTATCAAGCCCTCAGATTAATAAACAAGAACAGATGAAACTACTCATTCATAAAACCTATACAACGCCGGTGCGAACATCTACGTCAATAAGAGCAATAAGAGGAAGAGGAAGCGCATAAGACAGAGGAGTGGGGAAAAATTGGATCAAGTGATGCTAAGAAGCTCCTCTTCTTGAATATCGATTTTTAGCAGTCATGTTGAATAGCTGCACAGGGCCCCACTGTGCAGCTATTCAGGCATCAAACATGGCATTAAATCAAAATAAAAAATATAAATAAGGCCGTTAGACTTTGGCAGTCGAATTGGATTGCATGCCCTTGGGAGATTCTAGGTTGAGGAAGTTTCACTGTACTGAGTTTGTTAAAATTTCATATTATCAAATACAATATCAAACATTATCCCAAGTCTGGCAACACAGCCTATGAAATGTTTTTATCCACGACTTGTTTCTGTCTGTGAATCCCCGAACGCGTGACAGGGATTTTTCACACGAAATCAAAGTTTAATCTAATGGTTAAATCTTGATCCGTTTGAGCCTGCTCTTGTTTTGACTGTTGCAGTTATGTCGCTCAGTCGAAGTAAAGTTTGTACTTTTTTTGTAATTTCAGATAATAAGTCTATTGCAAAGTGTAAACTAAACAAAAATCCGGCCGAACTTGTTAGAAAATCTGGCCGGACCAGACGTCCGGTTGGGAGGCCGGACTGGCCGGATTCGGTACCTCAACCGGACGTCCGTTCCACCCCTATTTATAACCGATGATGGCATAACAGCAAAACGTTTGTAGTTCCATCTGTTCTTGTTTATTGATCTGAGATCAAGCCACTGGGCTTCGAATTTAATCTTAATTAAAATTTCAAACCTTTTTAGCTGGATGCGGATATCGCTCATAAAAACAAATGGTATACCAGTGACAGCAACTATTCTTGCTAAGCTTTATACCTACTTATGTGTTGCCAAAAGCGTTTCGAAAAAACATCCACATTGACCAGAGCAATGACCCTGAAGTATTTAATGGAATAGGATAAAAATTAAAACCATTGGTTTGCTTCAATTTCGAGAAAGTCGCTTTCGATATTTTGTTGAAATTTGATGGATTTTGAGCCACCAGCCATCAAAAGCTGCTGAATAAGATTAAATAAAATTCGGGCGTCTCTATTGAAAAAAATTGATGTTTTCCATTTTTTTTTTTTAATTCTATTCTTTGAACATCCTGTATTAATAATTATCAAAATTAAAGTGGAAATAAAAGGCGGTCAAAAGTCTCAATCAATAAACGATGTATTGGTTACAAATGTTTCGCCCTAAGGCATCATCAGACCTATAAAAATGGAGTTTGCTTACGATCTAGAAAATATAAAGTAAAGAGAAAAACAGGCGTGCCTTCAACAAAGTCACAGAATAACACATCACAGTAAATGTAAAAATACGTTAAACTAAACAACATACATTTTAAAAATAAATGACACATTGTTTACAACATATTATCGACAAACTGACTGAATTTAAAGGTTATGTACGTGAGCAACCAAATTAAAAATAATAAAAAGAATTAGTTTCTCCGAGAATCGAACCGGCGCGATCGCGTTACAATGTCTTATAATCGCAACGCCTTACACCACTAGGCTAACCAGCCAGTTGTTTAAAAATATGTAAACGAGGAATATGAATGATTGATGTTATTGAAAATTAGGCCTGGTTCAAAATTGAAAATGTCGTTCACACAGACCAAGACAGGACTCTTTTTCGCTCTGGTCACTTCCATCTTCTCTAGTAGATCGAGATTGACACCTTTCTTGCACTGGTGTAGAATTTTGGTGTTTTCTTCTACAGAAAAGGAGTGTCCAGAGGAGAGAAGATTGTTAGCAAAAGCAGACTTGGTGTCTGTGTTATCCGAGTTTCTGTACTTATCCACTAGGCTGATGTGTTCACGGATTCTGGTGGAGATTTTTCGGCCTGACTGACCAACATAAACGGACGAACAATCTCCACAGTTCAAGGAGAACACTCCTGAGTGTGAAAACTTGTCGATTGAGTCCTTCACCTTCACCAAGTGTCTTTTCAAAGTATTGCCGGTTTTAAAGGCCATATACATACCGAGGTTCTTGAAAAACTTGGACAGGCTTAGTGAAATGTGACCAAAATAGGTCAGGCATCTGAATCTGTCATTACCATTCTTGGGGGCATGGACGATATTGTATGAAAGTTTGCATTTGTTTACGAACTTGTGATAGATTTTGTTGATGGCATCCAGTGCAAAACCATTATCTCGGGCGATTTGTTTTATAATACCCAGCTCACGATAAAAAGCATTTCTGGAGAGGGGTAACGTGAAAAGTCTGTAGAACAAAGAATTGAAAGCCGCGAATCTGTGTGAATAAGGAGAGGTATGGTGTTGTCAGTTGCTGATGGCTTTCTGTATATAGCAAATTCAATTTTATTACCACTTCTGGAAAGCTGTAGGTCGAGGAAAGCCAGTTTACCTTCGGATTCTCGTTCCATAGTGAATGAGATTTTGGTGTGTAAGGTATTCACAAAATCTAAGAACTCTGACAGATCCGTCTCATTTCCACTCCACACCACGCAGATATCGTCTACATATCGTTTATAGGCTGTAAGAAATTGGGAATAATGGCTCTTCATGATACGGTCTTCCAATTGCTAAGCCTGTGTTTTGCTTGAAGAAGCAATTATTAAATTTGAAAAAAATCTGATCAAGAACGGTGGATAACAACGTTATGAGGTTACTCATATCATATTTTGGGAGAGGTCTACTGTGTAACATCCTCTCTACCAGTTGGACACACTCATGTGGTGGAATACTAGGGAAGAGGTTCAGTTGCCTGATCTATTTTGGTCACATTTCACTAAGCCTGTCCAAGTTATTCAAGAACCTCGGTATGTCCATGGCCATTAAAACCGGCAATACTTTGAAAAGACACTTGATGAAGGTGAAGGACTCAATCGACAAGTTTTCACACTCAGGAGTGTACTCCTTGAACTGTGGAGATTGTTCGTCGGTTTATGTTGGTCAGTCAGGCCGAAAAATCTCCACCAGAGTCCGTGAACACATCAGCCTAGTGGATAAGTACAGAAACTCGGATAACACAGACACCAAGTCTGCTTTTGCTAACCATCTTCTCTCCTCTGGACACTCCTTTTCTGTAGAAGAAAACACCAAAATTCTACACCAGTGCAAGAAAGGTGTCAAGCTGGAGAACTACTACTAGAGAAGATGGAAATAACCAGAGCGAAAAAGAGTCCTGTCTTGGTCTGTGTGAACGACATTTTCAATTTCGAACCAGGCCTAATTTTCAATAACATCGATCATTGATATTCCTCGTTAACATATGTTTAAACAACTGGCTGGTTAGCCTAGTGGTGTAAGGCGTTGCGATTATAAGACAATAGACAGTTTTCGTTGCTCAAAAAATGCAGCTCCGACTAACGCTAATTGACAACTTTGACATTTGGATGTCATTTATCGTATATCGATACCGATAAATGCCGGTTGTTAACGGACGATAGTCATAGCGGTTAACGTAGCGAAACGCATGCGCAGTAGAAGAGAATATGTTATTTGACATTTGATTGTCAATGTTTTGAGGTATTGATTTCATTGTTTTTGTTTATACTTTCGCTGGATTCAAGACCAAGACAATTTACGCAATGAATTCAAATCAAGAAGCAGCAAGTTTTTCAAAAACAATCAGGCGAAACAGAGTTTGGTTTACCGATGAAGATGAACAGATCTTACTCACTGAAATACTGGCAAATAATCCATGTGGGCATGGGGATGTATCTATATAGAGTGTGATTGTTTCCAATATTTTTGAGGTCACTATTAAAAAGGTTTCTTTGAGGGGAGTTAAGAACATATTACATATGTATTGAAAAAGTTTGAGGAAAAAGAAAAGGGCAACGATTTCCGGAAAGTGTCAGATGTGTGTCTTCTCTATATTGGATGACGTTGTTGTTCAATACTTCTAATAAAATGGCATCTTCAAAATCAGCATCTGATTTGTCACTGGAGACCAATAATAACATATCATCAATCATTTTGAGAAAATAACACATACACATAATCAAAACAAGACTGCGATGTCATTTGCCATTGACTTTGGTTAGGGTTGAGATCAAACGTAACGCTGAGCGGATTTGTTTCTTGCCTTCACCGAAAACTATATTTTCATCTGTCAAATACCGGCTATCGCTACGACTTTCGTAACCGCAACCGGTGAAATTTCCAGGAGCAACGAAAACTGTCTATTGTAACGCGATCGCGCCGGTTCGATTCTCGGAGAAACCGATTTTTTTTATTATTTTTAATTTGGTTGCTCATGTACATAACCTTAAAATTCAGTCAGTTTGTCGATAATATGTTGTAAACAATGTGTCATTTATTTTCAAAATGTGTTTTGTTTAGTTCAACGTATTTTTACATTTACTGTGATGTGTTATTCTGTGACTTTGTTGAAGGTATGCCTGTTTTTCTCTTTACTTTATCTTTTCTAGATCGTAAGCAAACCCCATTTTTATAGGTCTGATGATGCCTTAGGGCGAAACACGTGTAACCAATACATCGTTTATTGATTGAGACTTTTGACCGCCTTTTATTTCCACTTTAATCTCGAATCAAGTCTCTTCGAGAAGGATGGACGACTTCTTTTTAATTATCAAAATGATGGAAAAAGTATTCTAAAGTAAGTTCTTTTCAACAAGGAATCAGACTCAAATTAAATATTAAAGTCTTCCTTACAGGAAAAATTGCTTATTATTTTAGGGCTTGAGAACGCCATTTTTTACGTGAAAATTTGAATATGTCAGAAACGCTTTAGCGAGCGCTTAGGCTTAGGTATAGGACATGACACACCAGATTTGCCTAAAATCTTACGAAGAATCCAAGACTGTAATATATAGAGTTATTGGAAGTGAAATAAGGTCTAGCACTAATAATGCTAGCATTATTTTGACAACTACACATGCGCATTTGCCTCGTTTGATAAGGCTAGCGTTAATAACGTTTGTGCTCGACTTTATCACGGCACCAATAAGTTCGAGCCGTATTAAGGTCATTTCGGCGTTATTTTGACAAGTTTGGCAGCTTTTGGCATTTGACAATTGAAATTTGTATGTTTACATTTTGACGAAGTGGTTTTCAATTTTTATTTATAACAGGTTTTGGTTTTCCTGCATATTTTCAGTATGTGCCGCGGATATAAATCAAAATAAGTTTAATGAGTGAGCAGAAAATAAACCGGCTACGATTCTGTAACGAGGATGGTGTATTGATGTAGTGCTCTTCCGTGAATTTATCAATATACCTACCTATCTACGTAAACTCAATTATTCGAAACTTTGAAACTCCGAAGCAATAGAGAATTCAAAAAAATAAACCAGAACAATGAAAATAGGTACACTAGTGAAACACTAGATTAACGATTTCCATTTGTTTGTTTATACATCTCAACGATGTTGTGGTTATGTTAAAAATGACGAAAAGTGCCGTGAGACATCTGACAAGCCATAAATGATGCAGGCTCCAATAACAATAATAATGTCTCTTTTCGGAAGCATTAACGTCAAGCAGTATTAAAATAAGGTAATTGCACTAATAATGCTAGCACTATTTTCAAACTTCCAATAACTCTCTAATCTATAGGCTGTCCCATTTAGAATAAGCACATTCTTCCGGTATCACCGGAAAAGCCACCATCTCGAAAATAGTCTAGCCGAGTTGCCCCATTGACATTAGTAAACTACTAAATTTTAAAAAATTTCCTATGTAGAGTTTTCCATATTATACAGAATGTCCACGGAAAGATTACTCATAGATATAATGAATCCAAATTTTCATCTTTCGACCAAAAGTCAATACACATAAAAAGTTCTGCTTGTCTGTTGCCAGACTTTAATCTCAAAATATTATACAGGGGGTCGAAAAACAAGAAAACGTGAAATACTATCTGGAGTAATCTACTTTTATTTTTCGTTTTGGAGCAAAGTGGCGGTTAAAAAAAGATTTTTAATCCTATCCAAAGATCAATTCCTCGACCAATTCTAAAATTTAAACCAAGTAAGTATTCCAAATTTGATTTTGCTGTAAGGTTAACAAATTTTGTCTCTGATTTTTTAATATAATCTTGATAGCAAATTGAGTGTAATACAGGGTGTCCCTGAAATGACTGTACAACGCTTAACCACAAATTCCTTGACCAAAAATAAAGCGACCTAGGCAAACTTATATCCAAAATTGCTTCGTTAAGTCTACAGAGGGTGTCAAAGAAATTTGGATTTTCCTTCATTTTTCAAAAACGTACAGATCGATTTTGATAATTTTTGGTACCTAGTTCGCGTTAGAAACAAAAAACGTAATTTCATGGTCAAATTACGTTTTTTGTTTCTATAGCGAACGGTTGTAATTCATCGGAAGTGTTATAAAAGTGACTTGACATGTTATTTCTTTTGATTTGTGTTTGGATTGACTTTCTGATAATTCAGATGCTTTTATCTAATAGTTCAATGTATTGGAGAGTTTTTCTCTCTTGAGAAATTTCGCTGGGATAAGTGGTTGTGCCAGAAAAAAATATTTTCAATTAGGTACACAGATAATTTATTATTGATTTATTTTTTTCTAGCATAACTACTTATCCCAGCAAAATTTTTCAAGAGAGGAAAAAACTTTCATTTACACTGGGTTATTAGATGAAAACATCTGAATTATCATAAAGTGAATTCCATGAAAAATCAAAAAATATAGCTGGATATGACGTAACAGATTTTTTATGGATTTGTTTTTCTGATGATTTAGATGTTTTCATCTAATAACCCAGTGTGTAAAAAAGTTTTTTTCTCGCTTGAAAAAATATGCTGGGATAAGTAGTTATGCTGAAAAAAAAATCAATAGTAAAATATCTGTGAAGCTAGTTGTATAAAAATTTGTTTTTTAGCACAACCACTTATACATTTTTCAAGAGAGAGAAAAACTCCTCAACAGGGTTGCGTTGATTTAAATCAGTGATTTAAATCGCGATTTTAATCACATGATTTTTTTTGAAAAAATCGTTGATTTAAATCACATGATTGCAAAAATATATTTTCCCTTCTCTTTTGAAGAGTAAAATCTAATTAAGTCATCAAAATACAATTATTTAGTCTTGCCGGAGCTTCATTTATTGGTTTTGTTTTTTAAAAATGATAAAATGTCAGTTGAGTTGGTGTTCAGTTATTTTTCATAAATTTTGTTAAATATGACAAGTTAAGTGTGACATTAGTTGACTTGCGTTGTGTTGTCTGTCAAAACTTGAAATGAAATATTATGTTCAAAATAAGTCTATCTGGAATATTATTATTTAAAAAAAAACAATACATATGAAAAAACGATTTTAATAAAGAAAATCGATTTAAATAAAAAAAATCCGATTTAAATAAAAAAATTCAGCAACACTGCTCCTCAATACATTAAACTTTTAGATAAAAATATCTGAATTATCAAAAAGTCAATGCCAAAACAAATCAAAAGAAATAACCACATAATATGACGTCACCTTTATAACACTTCCGGTTAATTTCAACTGGTCGCTGTAGTAACAAAAAACGTTATTTCATGGTCCAAGACTAGATACCGAAAATTATCAAAATTGATTTGCACGTTTTTGAAAAATGTAAAGACCAGTTTTTTTTTGAATCTTTCACGCCCTCTGTAGACTTGACGAAGCAATTTTGGATATAGGTAAGTTTGCCTAGATCGCCTTATTTTTGGTTAAGGAATTTGTGGTTAAGCGTTGTACAGTCATTTCAGGGACACCCTGTATATCGGATTTATTTAAAAATACTTTTGCCCGCATATATAGGTAAGAGATACGTGAAATTATCTAAAAAAGAAAAAAATAGAAACAGAATTTAAAAACTTTGCAGGAAAATGAAATTTGGAATACTAATTTGTAATTTCATAATAAGCCTTAGAATAGGATTTAAAACCTTTTTTTTTCGCCACTTTCCTCTAAAACCAAAAATAAAGGTAGTTTACTCTTAATAGTATTTCACGTTTTCTTGTTTTTCGACCCCCTTGTATAATATTTTCAAATTTCAAGTACGGCAACCGACTTTTCAAACCAAGCAGAACTTTCTATGAAGAGTGACTTTTGGTCGAAAAATGAAATTTTAGGTACAGTTGACAGAATTACATTTCGGGCACATCTTTTGAGATCCCCCGTAAAATGTCAAAAACTCATTTTTAAGTTGTGTCAAATTCTTGTCATAAATCAGTGGTGTGTCGGATAAAAGTCGAGCTAATATTTCTTTGCTAAAATGAGGTCTGTTCGTAGAACAATACAAACCTGTGTGCAGTTTGCAAACTATTTCCGATTATTTTGACCAATCGATTAAGCGCTGACCGATTTGTGATTGTTCTACGAACAGACCTATGGCTAATCATACCCTCACTAATGATGAAAAAGAAAGGGCTATTGAGATGGTTGCACGAGGTGAATCCATTCGTACCGTTGGTTCAGCTGGGCTGGAACAGTAGTACTTACTGGATTATGGGAGTGAAAGGAATTACGGTGTACATGGTGTTTCCGTATATTTCGTCTGCAGACTAACTCGCTTATTATGCAAGATAGATAGGGACTTTAAATACAAAGTTGGTAGGTATTGACATGAACCGCCAGAAAAAAATAATTTTTTGTATACCGGGTGCACGAGAAAAGTGTGGCAGACACAACTTGCATTTTTTTAAATGGAACACCCTATATATTATTTTATAATCAAATAGACATTATTTTTCTGATCTCAAAAATATACAACATGTAGGCATTTCTTCCAGCCGTTTTCAAAATATTTGAGTTTCAAAGTTTGTTTTTTGGTATTGCCAAATTGTAGTATCTATGACTACAATAATTGTTTGAACATTGTTTATTAATTTTTATCCTTTCAATAATCTGAAACAATAACGAATAAAACAAGTGAATACATTATATTATCAATAAATTGATATCATAAAATGCAATTATTGAATATGACCGCCATTATTCACAACACATTTTCTCAATTGCATTTTATGAATTTATTTATTGATAATAAAATGTATTCACTTGTTTTATTCCTTGTTTCAGATTATTGGAAGGATAAAAATTAATAAATAATATTCAAACAATTATTGTAGTCATGGATACTACAATTTGACAAAACCAAAAAACCGACTTTAAAACTCAAATATTTTGAAAACGGCTAGAAGGAATGCCTACATGTTGTATATTTTTGAGATCAGAAAAATGATGTCTATTTGATTATAAAATAATATATAGTAATATATAGTATGTATTCACTTGTTTTATTCCTTGTTTCAGATTATTGGAAGGATAAAAATTAATAAATAATGTTCAAACAATTATTGTAGTCATTGATACTACAATTTGACAATACCAAAAAACCAACTTTAAA
The DNA here is from genome assembly GCA_958502075.1 of Orchestes rusci. Taxonomy (NCBI): domain Eukaryota; kingdom Metazoa; phylum Arthropoda; class Insecta; order Coleoptera; family Curculionidae; genus Orchestes; species Orchestes rusci. The sequence continues at coordinate 55,731,643 of OY293305.1, read as the reverse complement.
ACTCAAATATTTTGAAAACGGCTAGAAGGAATGCCTACATGTTGTATATTTTTGAGAACAGAAAAATAATGTCTATTTGATTGTAAATTAATATACAGGGCTTTTCACTTAAAACTCCCCACGTCAATATCTCGGAAACGAATAGGAATATTTCATTTCTGTAAAAAGTAGTCAATGTATGGGGTCGAGTAGTTATTTTTCACAGTTAAAAAAATTCGACGCCTACCAAGAGTAAAGCGTCGCGACGCATCGAAAATATTAATCGATTGCAGGGACTTTGAAATTACGCGCATGCTAAAGTACATGTTATTTATAAACTTTTTTGTTATTCAGTCGAACTCATTTATTCTACACAGTTTTCAGATATACAGTGTGTCCAAGATAAGGATGTCTATCATGGGGATCTTGAAAACCGTGAGAGATACAAGGTCTGTTAAATGGAGGCAAAGTTGCGTATTTTGATGCTTAACAAAATGCCGTTTTAAAAGCCAAGAAATTCCGACTAAGTCCGAAATTATCCGAAAAAAACCTAAATTTTTCAAAATTGTTTTCATTTTTTTTTTACCACATTTGAAGAGATATTTTGAAATGAATGGAACTTCTTCATTGACACTTTTTGCCCTTTACAAGATACCCTTATTAAATTGAAGAACTGACGTTTTGTCTATGAGCAGCCATCATCAACTTTGTTTTTTTAAATACGGTCCTGGATTTTTTATGACGGATTTTGAGGGCCTCTTATGTTCCTAAATCAACAATGTATCGCAATTATTCAAAAAAATTATGTTGATGGATTTTTCCATAAGAAATCATGTGTTAGGGGGAGACAAAAATACATTTTTAATAGGATTAAAAACAACCACCTCTTTTTTGATCAGTGCGATACCTCGTTGGTTTAGGAACATAAGAGGCTCTTAAAATCCGTAATAAAAAATCCAGGACCGTATTTAAAAAAACTAAGTTGATGATGGCTGCTCATAGACGAAACGTCAGTTCTTCAATTTAATAAGGGTATCTTGTAAAGGGCAAAAAGTGGCAATGAAGAAGTTCCATTCATTTCAAAATATCTCTTCAAATGTGGTCAAAAAAAAATGAAAACAATTTTGAAAAATTTAGGTTTTTTTCGGATAATTTCGGACTTAGTCGGAGTTTCTTGGCTTTTAAAACGGCATTTTGTTAAGCATCAAAATACGCAACTTTGCCTCCATTTAACCGACCTTGTATCTCTCACGGTTTTCAAGATCCCCATGATAGACATCCTTATCTTGGACACACTGTATATCTCAAAACTTTGTAGAATAAATGAGTTCGACTGAATAACAAAAAAGTTTATAAATAACATGTACTTTAGCATGCGCGTAATTTCAAAGTCCCTGCAATCGATTAATATTTTAGATGCGTCGCGACGCTTTACTCTTGGTAGGCGTCGAATTTTTTTAACTGTGAAAAATAACTACTCGACCCCATACATTGACTACATTTTACAGAAATGAAATATTCCTATTCGTTTCCGAGATATTGACGTGGGGAGTTTTAAGTGAAAAGCCCTGTATAGGGTGTTCCATTTAAAAAAATGCAAGTTGTGTCTGCCACACTTTTCTGGTGCACCCGGTATACAAAAAAAAAAATGTTGGCGGTTCATGTTAATACCTACCAACTTTGTATTTGAGGTCCCTATCTATCTTGCATAATGAGCGAGTTAGTCTGCAGACGAAACATACGGAAACACCCTGTACACTCTATTCTCTGCGGTTTACCCCTCCGGCCATCCTGTGATAATAGTTAACAAAATATTGTGAAGAATCTCTTGAAGTAGGTCGCTTTTAACAAGAAATACAATACGTGACATTCTAGGCAGATTTGATGTCCTATACGTAGGAAGCGTTTTTGAAATATTTGAGTTCTTATGTCAAGAATGACGTTTCTAGGTTTCTATTTAAATGTACATTTTTCGCATAAGAAAGCCTTTATTGTTTTATAAAGGCTTTATTGTTTGATAAAGGCTTTCCATTTGAAAAAAATGTTTTTTGGCAGTTCTCTTGATTTTATTTTTTAGCCACCCTGTAATAATATTTATCAAAATAATGTGATTTTTTTCAAGTAGATCCCTCGGTAGGTCCCTTTCAACAAGAAATCACCGAAGAAATCCAATACAAATTAAACAATAAAGGCTTTCTTATACGAAAAATTTCTCGAAAAATTTACATTCAAATAGGAACCTACAAACGACATTTTTGACACGAAAACTTAAATATTTCATAAACGCTTTTACTAAGGTATAGGACATCATACATCAAATCTGCCTAGAATTTTACGTAGAATACAAAAATGTAATAATATATAGAGTGTTCCATTTGAAACAAGCGAGTTGACACCTACTTCCGGTATTACCCCAGGAACATAGCTATAACCGGAAGTCACGGAACGTCACTATCATTTCATTTGAAAAGAGCATCTCCTGAAATCTCTCCCTACAAATTTTCAGAATACCAATTGCTTCATCTCCCGAGAAATTCTAATAGACCACTTACTTTCGCGAACCCTGTACACTAACGTTGTACTTCATATTAAATATTTAAATCTGAATGAGAAGATACGCCACTGATTTGGTGAAAATTAAAAATAAACTTTGTTATTTGAATTTATGTTCAAAAGTAGGGAGATTTTCTTCGTCTGCCGAACGGTTTTCGAGAAATAAAAGAAAAAGCATTTATTTGTAGGTCTCGGTGTAGGTATATCCACATACCGCTATAAAAGGCACTATGAGGAGCAATCTATGAGATGCAAAGTGGCCCAAGTCCGAAATACAAACAATGAGAAAAACGCGATTGAAATTTTTGGATATACAGGGTATCCCAGATCAACTGGTCACTACTTATACAGCAAATAAAGGAACCATAAATAAGAAGATTGAGATGAGGAATCCATGGCCGGAAGTGCCCCGTTTCCTAGATACAGGATGTACAAGTTTTTTAAAAAATAAATGAAAAACTGAATCTATTTCGAAAACCGCTCAACCGATTTTAATGAAATTCTCAGGGTTGAAATACCAAATGGTATTGCATGTTTTTGAGTATTTGAAAAAAAAACCTTGTCCAGGGCCAGAGTTAGAGAGCATGTGTGCACTATTTTTCAAAAAAAAATGGTATAGCATAATTTTATCAAAACAATTATACTTTTTTCTCTCCTTCGGTGCCGCGTCGCACCGTTTTCGAGTAAAAAAATAAAAACCAGACTAGTGTCCTTCAAAGCGTTGATAACTAAAAATGTTCAGTTTTGATGAAAGTAGGATATCCTTCTGCTGTTCTACTCGTCGCGTCGGAAAGAAAAAACTCAGGACACCTTTTTCATTGAAAATTGAATAAGTATTTTGAAAGAAAACAGAATTTTGTTCAAAAAACAGTGGCATGTAATGTTTGTTTTCTCGAATAACAAAACACCCTGTATCTTGGAAACGGGGCACTTCCGGCCCTCGTTCCGGCCATGGGTTCCGAATCTCAAACTTCTTATTTCCGGTTGTTCTATATCGATCGTCTGGTAAAGTGACAAAAAGTTAGTTTTGAGTTATATGTTTAAAAGTTCGCCATGATTCACACGCTTCTTTTTAAAGATCAAACATGCTTTATTAAATTGAGCTGTAGTATTGCCTTGAGCCTGAAAATGCTCATTTGTGATATTTGATCGATAATGTTCCAAAAATTTTGAAAAATAATCTTGAACGCCACATTTGCTATAGAATTTTTTGTTTGACAGGAATAATAATTGTTCCACATTTCGCGATATAATTTTTCTTTGATGAAGAAAAACACAACATGAATTATTTTGAACTCATTTGACATACTTGCACCGGGATTTGAGCAAATAATCTTGTTGTAACCTCACTTTTCACTAATACAGTTAGCGCAGTTTGATTTACCACACAATATCTGTTTAGTACGCAATTACCACATGTGGAGTATGGTTATTTACCCTAGGAACAGGGTTTACTGAGTGGTCTAAGGCGCCATTCGACAAAAGTCACCGGAGAGGTAGTACGCGATGATCGGGTTCAAATCCCGAGGTGGGCAGAAATTATTTCAGTTCGACATTTAGTGGTACTCTCATTGGCTAACGTAACTGAGTAGAGTGCAGTGATATTAATCACTGACAGACAAAAAGTTTAAATAATTAGCCTAAATTAATTGGCCCTGCTAGTTCAAATATACAGGGTGTTTCCTAAAGATTGGTAAAAAATTCGTTGTGTGATTCCTGGGGTATTTTCATGAAAAAAAGTTCCTATAAACATTTGCCGAAAAATGCTTCCTAAGGGAGCTACGCCCCTTTAAATAGGGCACCCCGAAGACGGTTTTTCCTCAATATTTCCGAAACCTTACATACAAAAATCATGAAATTTGGTACATCATACAAACTTTTAATGCTGAATGAGAATTTGAGCTCAGAATTTCAAAATTTTAATCAGGGGCGTACCATACTGGCGGGGTTAAAGGTTAAAAGAATCCAATTTTTTAAATGGTATTTTTTTTCACATTCTGATTTTCTAATATGATATCTGAAGGTTTTTAACGTAAAAAAGGTACTCTTAGTTCATGTCGATAGGGCTAGTAGTTTTAGAGAAAATCGCAATTTTCTACATCGATGCATCGTTTATTTACCCCCTTAAGCACTTAGTGAAGTATCTGATTAATTATTTGAATTTGAAGAATACACAGAGATTATGTATTTTGTCATTTGATGATTTTTTTGGAAAGCCGTTACTGGCGAAAATCTTTTTCGAAAAACAAAAATAATACAAACTATTTCATTATCTGATACTCATTAATTTATTTATTATCTACAAAAATTGCTGAAAATGATTACCCCCTACTAGAATACACGAATCTAATCTTCTTCTCATAGACTGACGAACCCTTTCACATAAGCCAGGGGTATTTCTTATCGTATTGCACCCTGCAATTATACGATTTCTTAAATCGTCCACATTTTCCACTGGTGTAACGTAAACTAATGCCTTTAAATGGCCCCATAGAAAATAATCCAGAGGGTTTAAGTCTGGAGATCGAGCAGGCCATAAGTGAGGTCCACCCCGACCAATCCAGCGATCTCCATATGTTGCTGTTAACCACTGACGAGCAGCCACACTAAAATGCGGTGGTGCACCGTCGTGCATAAACCACATCGCATGTCGCGTTGCCAATGGTACATCCTCAAGAAAATTGGGTAGGGTTTCTTCCAAGAAATGTCGATAAACCTCGCCGGTGAGTCTTCCTGGTAGGAATACTGGTCCAATCAGCCAGTCACCAATAATTCCAACCCATACGTTTAAAGAAAACTGGTGCTGAAAACGATCTTCACGTATCTCATGCGGATTTTCGTCAGCCCATACATGGTTATTATGAAAATTCATAATTGCATTTCTTGAGAAATGCACTTCATCCGTAAAAAGAATCAACGACAGCAGTTGAGGAATTTGAACCAATAGATGCAAGAGCCATTGACAAAAATGGACGAAAATCAGTAGGGAGAAGTGCCTGAACCCGTTGTATGTGGTAGGGATACAACAAATTGTCTTTGAGAATTGTCCACACAGTCTTACTACTAATATGCAACGCCTGTGCAATTTTCCTAGTGGAAGTACCTGGATCTTGCTCTACCATGCGTTGAACATTTTCTTCGATTTCGACCGTTCTTGCTGTCACTGGTCTTCCTGCTCCTCCTCTTTGTTTCAATGTACCTGTCTCATGAAGTCGTTGATGGATTCTCTGGAAGATTCTGCTGTCAGGAACATTACGGTTAGGATATCGTTCAATGTACAACCGCCTAGCCTCTAAAGCATTGCCATTAGCAAGTCCATACATGAAATGCATATCAGTCATTTCGGCGTTTGTATAGCGATTCATAATGAAGAATTTTACTAGTAAAAAGAATGCACGTTGAAACTGACTTTGTTAGTTACGTTCTGCAAACGTCATATTAGGTAACGTTAACAACGTAAATAAACGATGCATCGATGTAGAAAATTGCGATTTTCTCTAAAACTACTAGCCCTATCGACATGAACTAAGAGTACCTTTTTTACGTTAAAAACCTTCAGATATCATATTATAAAATCAGAATGTGAAAAAAAATACCATTTAAAAAATTGGATTCTTTTAACCTTTAACCCCGCCAGTATATGGTACGCCCCTGATTAAAATTTTGAAATTCTGAGCTCAAATTCTCATTCAGCATTAAAAGTTTGTATGATGTACCAAATTTCATGATTTTTGTATGTAAGGTTTCGGAAATATTGAGGAAAAACCGTCTTCGGGGTGCCCTATTTAAAGGGGCGTAGCTCCCTTAGGAAGCATTTTTCGGCAAATGTTTATAGGAACTTTTTTTCATGAAAATATCCCAGGAATCACACAACGAATTTTTTACCAATCTTTAGGAAACACCCTGTATAACTAGGTGAATGTTCTCAATCATCAACTTAGTTAGAACTACAGTGGTCCTGGGGTTGGGGAAAAGGGTCATTAGGCCTATTCACCGGGCAGTGGTTTGCCCCCCCCTCACTTGACTCACTTTTATTTATTTTTTGTATCAAAATGGTGCCCAGCTGTTATTTTGAAATTTTCAGCTGTTTCTACTATGTCAAAACATGCAGAGCGTCCTCACATGGTGTATCCAAGTTTCGTTATAATACAGGGTGGTGCAACCAAGATGGGGTGGACGATTGTGGGAAAATGGTGAGAGATTTGGAATTTTTTTTTTTTGTTTATCATAGTTAGTCGAGAAGGCTATGTTTTAAAAATATAGCCATAGTACAGGGTGTCCCAAAAAGTCTATGGCTAACCAAACTTGTAATTTTTTGAAAGGAACACCCTGTATATTAATTGATATTCCAATTCTTCCTTCAATGTTGAACAAAAATTGTGATACAACTAATGTCATTAAATTCAACCGTTATCGAGATATCGCGTTTTAAAAATGGCATTTTTGCAACTTTGACATGCTATAAAACTCAAACTATTCAAGTTAGAGGAAAATGGTTTACACTTTCCTATCTTAACTTTTCAAGAGCTCTTCTGTCATTTGGATAGAAGGTAACGTCAACTGTCAACTTTTTTCGGCACATTTTGACATTTTTTCACAAGAATGAATTTAATCTCCTTGAATAGCTCTTGAAACGTTATGATAGGAATGTCCAATCCATCAACAATCTCTTACTTGAATAGTTTGAGTTTTATAGCATGTCAAAGTTGCAAAAATGCCATTTTTAAAACGCGATATCTCGATAACGGTTGAATTTAGGAACATTAGTTTGTTGTATTACAATTTTTGTTCCAAATTGAAGAAAGAATTGAAATATCAATTAATATACAGGGGGTTCCATTTAAAAAAATACAAGTTTGGTTTGCCATAAACTTTTTGGGACACCCTGTACTATGACTATATTTTCAAAACATAGCCTTTTTGACTAACTATAATATACAAAAAAAAAATTATCCAAATTTCTCACCATTTTCCCACAATCGTCCACCCTATCTTGGTTGCACCACCCTGTATATCAAACGATTCAAAAGTAGAAAGGCGCGGGGGCGACATTGAAGTTCTGCACTGTATAGTTAAGAGAAATAAAAAAGTGAGGTTGGAATTTTAATTTCTAAATTTTGTACCAAAAATGGCAAGAAAATGTCATATTTCCTCCTTATTTACTTTTATAGTACTATTATCACAGAATAGGCGACCAGAAGCGACAAAACGGTTCCAGCCAAAATCTTTAGGAAGGGCAAATGTGGGACCACTGTCAAACATCTGACGGTTCGGTCTTTTAGTCCGGTCTCTGATGGTGTTTGTTTAGTATCATTTGAAATATTCTTCGTCATTTTGATTTTGTGTGTTTTTTTCTGTGAAAGAAAATCGTGATATGGCGAGAGGCAATTCTTGTGTTTTTCGGGGCTGTTGGGCCAAAACCGGTCATGGAATATCTATGTTTTCTTTCCCTAAAGACTCTGATCAGTAAGTACTTATGCACCTATATTAGAAAGTCTGTTTACTTCCGTATTATTGAGAATATTTCCCAATTTTATCGACCTTTTTACTCAAAAAGTATGTATATCTTTTTTTTTGTAATGTTGATTTTCCTAGAAAAATCTTAAACGATTACCTACCTCAATTCAGTAAACAAAATGTAGGGTTAGATACTTGGTTAGATATAACTACTTGAGCCGAGTAGAAGTTTGTTCAAATTGTTTTATATTATAGGGTGTAAGGTGATCTAGTAATCTATAGTTTTTTTTCATATATTATAGGGCTGAAATATGATTGGACGCTTGTTATCGAGACGACTTACTTTCCAAGGCAGGTGCCTTGCAGATTTCATATTAGAGGCTATGCAAACTTCATTTCGAAGAAAAATTCATTTCTTGTTCATTTCCAAAGAAAATTAAAAGAAACGCTTATTTCCCAATGCCATTTCTTCCATTTTTCCCGCAAAGCTGCATGGTTGAAAAAATGCCAGAAAAAAGTGCCTTGGAAGACAATGAGATTTCCCCTATTCTCGAGACAAGAGAAAAAATCCACATTTTATCAGGTTTGTTTATTGAGATATTTTGTATTCATTATTTTTGGTGTTTTCATATCACTTAATAGATCTTGATAAAGAATACAAATCATAAATATTGTAGTTTTTTTACAATAAATATACATAATTTATACGTTATTTATATTCCAGTATACAAATTTACGAAATAAACGAAAGCGGATTCTCAACTTATAGAATATACAGGATGTTTCAACTAGAAATTAACAGAGGTGTTTCGGGTGATAAATGCAAGGTAACAAAAATTGTCAAAATAGACTACCTATATGTGTACCTACTTGAAAAAATTAAACTGACGGCTCCGAAAAAAAGAGATGAAATCCGAAAAGAGAAAGCCAAAAAGAGTAGGTAATTATTTTATCCGCCCAGTTCAACAATGGAAATCTCGAAAACCAATATCGTACGAATTTTGAAAAATATTCTGAAGTTGTGAAGAGAATCGAAAGCGCTTTCAAATTTCAAACAAGGTTCCACTCATCCTTATTTAACCAGGTGTCATGAGAATCACCCCCTTATATGGTGTGCCAAAAAGTGTCGCCTTGAAAACAAAATCTACGCGCGTTCGAATTCGAGTTAAAAATTCGCACAGAAAATACCCAAAAAATACCTCTTTTACCTTACAGTTAAGGCCCTTCATCAGTAAAACATATTATACGAACTTGACACTAGTTTTTTCACAAGATGGAAACATATCTTCAAAAATCTTCCAAATATTTTTATTGTAGGTACCATTTTATATTTTCATTTTCTAATAACTACCTACCTATTGATATTGATGTATAATTATGAATGTCTGAAATATCAATTTGCAAGTCTCATATACCTTGTAACTAGGCAACATGTACTCATATATCGTGGCCTAACGCACAAATGTTGTAAGTGCATTTTCCAGCAAAACTGAGTTGATGACACTAACATATAATTCGAGACATACAGTGCTTTTCTTTAATGTCACCCCCCCTTCTATTTTTTGAACGGCTCAACTTAGAGACTTCAAATTCTAGGTGATAAAATACAAGCATGTGACACCTCGTTTTGACGGTCCTGATGAGTACTTTATAACTCTAGAATATTGCGTCGATATCTTAAGGTACTACAAAATGGCGGTACATTCAATTACTAACATTGATACATACACTTTTTAAAGAAATTCGTCAAGTTCAATTCAAAAGATGCTTTTTTCACATTTTTGTAATTTATTCCTAACCCAAACTTTATTTCAAGAATGTATCCAGCATCTTTTGTATTGAACTTCACGAATTTTTTTCAAAAGTGTATGTATCTATGTAGTAATTCAATGTACCGCCATTTTGTAGTACTTTAAGATATCGACGCAATATTCTAGAGTTATAAAGTACTCATCAGGACCTTCAAAACGAGGTGTCACAATATTTTGAGGTTATAGATTACTCATCAGGATCTCCAAATGAGTCACATGACCCCTATTTCTATTTAAAAAAACATTCCAAGATGGCGCCATCTTGAACTTTTCATATGTCAATTGTATGTGAAAACATAGTAAACATGCTTGTATTTCATCACCTAGAATTTGAAGTCTCTAAGTTGAGCCGTCCAAAAAATAAAAGGGGGGGGGGGACATTAAAGAAAAGCACTGTATATTTTCTTATGCACACAAATGCAAAGTGAAATATTCAAATTGGTAGGTGCCAGTATAATATTAGTCTATGGTGCCAGTGCCATCTTCCAGTCGTGTTAAAACTGTCAAGTACTTGTAAACCATGTGGTAATTGCGTACTTAACAGATATTGTGTGCTGAATCAAACTGCGCTTACTATATTTAACACATTTGGGTCTAGTGAAAAGTGAGGTTACAAAAAGATTATTTGCTCAAATCCCGGTGCAGGTATGTCAAATGACTTCAAGATAATTCATGTTGTGTTTTTCTTCACAAAAAATATGTCGCAAAATGTGGTACAATTATTCCTGTCAAACAAAAAAATGTATAGCGGCAAATGTGGCATTCAAGATTATTTTTCAAAACTTTTGGTACATTATCGATCAAATATCACAAACGAGCATTTTCAGGCTCAAGGCAATACTACAGCCCAATTTAATAAAGCATATCTGATCACTAAAAAGAAGCGTGTGCATCATGGCGGACTTTTAAACATTAAACTTCATATAACTCAAAACTAACTTTTTGTCACTCACAACATTTGTCGAGACATTTGTGTAATAGACCATCGATATCCATTTATTCATACTTATGTGGGTAAAAGAATATGTCTGTGAAGAGAGATTTTTTTTTTATAACACAAAAATAGAGAATGGAAGAAAACAAAAACCGGTTCGTTAATATTCACCATATTCATTGAGTTTCAGATTACTACCACCTTTTTAAACCAACTGTTCTTACAGTGTAGAGCATTAGTATAGTTCTCTCGTTCTCTCAGTGTCTATTGGAGGACCATCGTCCCATACTTCAAACGTGACGTCAGAGAATCGTTACCCATTTAATCAATGCAATTTTTGACGTTTTGTCGCTTCTGGTCACCTTTTCTGTGCTATTATCACGTAATAATAACTTTGACTCGAACTTTGACCTTCAAAATTCGTGATTGAATCAGAATCAAATGCAAAAAGAACAGCACAAAGAAGAACAGCATTGACAAGCAGTGTTGCCATTTTGACTGAAGTGCAAAGAGAATCTACTGACAGACATCCAAAGAGATCCATAAATATCCACGGAAATCCATCAAAATCCACGAAAATCTACAGAAATCCACAGATATTCATGGAAATCCATAGAAATCTGAAAAAATCCACAGGAATCCCAAGGCGTACACCAGAAATGAACAGTTGTTTACCCCTCGCCAAGAGTAATACTGATAAATCAGCTTCTTTTTCACATGTACTAACTTCATTGAATAGAACACTTTCGCTGTTAGAAGATTTATACCGAATCATACCAGGCTTATTTTTTTTTCGAGCCGAATCCATCGAATTTCCATCCATCCAAATTTAGATTTTTTGCCGAACAAAATCATTATATTAGTTCTTGATGTTTCTTTCTAACGTAAAGTTGATACAACTCAATTTCACTTCGAAGTGGAAACGACAGATTTCCGCTTGCCAAACGGGAATCATAAATAGTGCTTTGGCATAAGTGTGAACACAAATTCAATGTAGATGGTAGCATATGATTCTCGTTTAGCAAGCGAAAATCTGTCACTTCCACTTAAAAGTGAAATTGAATGTAATTTTTTAGTACAAAATAAAGTGACTTCATCTGGATGACAATGAAAGGATTCTTATTTCTATAGGTCGTATAATTATAACCGACCGCTAGACGACACCAGTTCTTAGGAATGTTCACTGTTAAAGTTTCCAAGTTAGCAGTTAACATGATCACACCAATATTATCAGGTGTGTTTGTTATGCTCCACTAGTGCACACTTTTCTACACTACAACTCTCAGTGTGGCTTTGTTTGTGAAATATTTGTCTGTTTTTCAGGATAGAATATCTTTACTAGTTTAGTGAAGCTATTCTATCCTAAGAAACAGACAAACATTTCACAAACAAAGCCACACTGAGTGTTGAAGTGTAGAAAAGTGTGCACTAGTGGTAGTCATGTGGTAGTGGAGCATAACAACCGAGAAACACACCTATTATTCACGTGTGTACAGTTCATTTTTTTTTAAAGTTACAGTGACAGAACAAAGTTATAGGTTAAAGGTTGGCCAACCTTTTTATATTAAAATGGTCAGGTCAAATTGAACTATGATTCGTTTTGTTGGGGTATGTTCAAAATATATTTGCTTTGATAGAAAAAAAAAACGTTCGAAAAAAGACTGTTATAATTATTTCGGAATAGATGCAGAAGTTGAAACTTCTTCAATAGAGAAGAATGATATGAATTTGAACATACTCAATAAAATATTTTATATTTCCATCATTTCGAATGGTTCATTCAGGTCCACCATTATTATTTATTGCACAGTCTTATTTACGATATATGGATGAAATATAATAAGAGGGTGTACAGGGTGGCCAACAAAGAATGCGAGGTACTGTTTCTGGAAAACTATCCATCCTACAGGCTTGCGATAAAAAAAAATTATGACTAAAACGGCCAAGAAAAAAATCTAGAAAATATTTTCAAGTTTCTGAAATGACCGCTAACGCCCCCTAGCGGTCTGAGAGGAAAGATAGATTCTTTAGCAGATGGGTTGGTTGATAGGATACTACACACATCCAAAAGTCTTGGACTCCTCCGGTTTTTTCCCCATTTCTTCTAATATTAAAGATCTAGACTAGATATGCGATTTAAAAGATGTCAAAAATTGCCCAAAATTGGCAATTCTGGCTAAAAGCTTGAGACATTTATCATTTTAAGCAACTTCAAAACCGCATATCTAAGCTATAAAACTGTCAATAATTGTAGTGTAATTTTCAGGGTCGGTATAATTGTTGCCCCTCTTTCGAATGTAGTCATCAATTTTTTTCTAAAACCACTTTGAAAAACCATCAAGAGTGGCTTTTTTTTTCTTTCAGAGGTCAAAAAGGTATACCTAATGACTTTAAAACAAAAAAAAAGTCCGAGCACCCAAACTTGGGAAAATAATAGAGTACTTATTTAGGTAACCAGACTTTTAATATCTGTATAAATCGGGATCCAAGACTTTTGGAGGTGTGTGTATTAACAAAGTTCACTAATAAAAATAAGCTGCGTCTAATCATTACTGATTTTCTATTTCTGATTGATACATTGTGAAGAAGTGTGGTGTGGTTGCATGTAATTTCATTATGGACACCTTTGATTTGGTGAATTCACTAAGGGGTATATGCACCGTAGAAATCTAATCCGGATGAAGACTTCATGGCGATTATTTTCCATTAGGTGGTATGGAGGATAATCGCGATAAATGCTTCATCCGGATTAGATTTCTACGGTGCATATACCCCTAACTCAACAAAAAAACGAAACTACCCTATTTTGTCCATGAACTGGGCGCCATCTCCAAAAAAATCAAATGACATAGAAAGTTCATGCATGGGGAAAAATTCCTCATATTTTAATTATGAACAACTTTTATACAGGTCAATTTACTGGTAAATAATTTCTTAGAAAATCACTTCAAAAGAGTTTATTGTGGAAAGCACCCATTTATTACAACAAAGAACTGGACTTCAACACAAGGAGTTTTCTTCATCGGATTCATAAGCCATTGTCTCATCTTCCGAATCAGATTCTTCTTCGAACGATATGATTAAAGGAGAAACGTTGGAGACTTCTGCGTTTCCCATATATTTCCTCCAATCTTCTCTGATCAATTTTTCTGTGTGATCAACACAATTTAACCACATTTCACAGGTGAATTTTGAAATGGCCTCTTGCCAAATGTATTTTACTTTATTATGGTTAGAAATAGTGGTATCCGAAATATGCCTATTATAATGGGTTTTGCAAAAGGCCCAGACCATTTCAATTGGATTATACTGGCAATGATATGTAGGCAATCTGAGAACCTCAAACCCCTTTGCTTTCAGATACTCGTCAACCACATATTTTTTTCCTAGATTTTCTGACAAAAGAGGTTTGGCGAGGCACCAAAGCTCTTTATTTGTACACGAGCCATCCACGAAAATTTTTTGAGATAAAAGAAATTCCGAAATCGTTGATTTATTTGAGTTTTTTGTAATTTTTTTTTCATTAAGAACCGAATGATAAGGCGCTGTCCATGACTATAATGCATTTTTCATTAATTTTGCTCAAGTCAGGAACTAGATGACTTTCAACCCATTCGAAAAATGAATTCCCATTCATAGTTTTATGGTAATCCCTATCGTTGTTTCTACTCGAGAAAAGCATACCACAATTTGGAAGAAATCCCCCCCTGACACCCGCATGTAAAACTGTTAACCGATCCCCTTCACTGGAAATTTTGATTTCATTCATTCTTTTGTCATCATCTTTCACCCAACGTATCACACTACTTCCGTTTTTGTAAATCCAGGTCTCGTCTAAAAACACAAACACAACGTGTTCGTCCGAATCCAAATATTGTAAATATTTCCTCAAAAAAAAAATTTTTGCCCGAACCACATAACTTCTTTCACATAAAATTTTTCTACCGTCTACTTTTTTGTATTTAAAGCCCATATCGCGAATAATTTTGTAAAGTAAGCTCCTGGAACCCTTGAATCCGACTTCTTTTTCAACGTGATTTAATAAGTCGTTCAACGTAAAATGTTTTCCCATCCTCAAATATTCAAAAATCTGCCTACTTAGTTCCTCGCGCAAGTAAAAGCTGTTAAACCATTTCCCCTTGATTATTCTGCCCCTGCATTTCTTATTTTCCTCATCTGCCTTCAAATCTTCCTTTTGTTTCAAAATTTTATATATCGTATAGTAATGAATCTGAAAAATATTTAATACCATTTTTAAAAAAATCTTCTTCAGAAGAGAATAGGTACATACTTTGAAATTTTTTTCCTGTGCTTCAACATGTTCAGCTATTGGTATATCTGGACGCAGCAAACGGAATTGTTTATTTGTGCTCCGTACCGCATCTTTTACATATTGCGAAATAAATTTGCCCCTAGCCATTATTTCTAAAATTTTCTTGCACTGACAAACGGCCAGTTCTATCGAATAAATATGCCAAAGTCACAATCAGACATAGACATGTCATGGAGAAATTCCAATTCAATTTGCGAGCATGTTATTAAATTTTTTTTTTTTTTTTGCCAACATTTAACCTATAATTTTGATCTGTGGCTGTAACTTAAAAAAAAAATGAACTGTACTAACTAGGTATTTAAACTGCTGTCAGAAACATAAGCATAGTGGCCTAACCCACTAAATATTTTGTTAGGTCAGTACAAGGGTCAGTAACTCGGTCAGTAAGTATAGGTGTGTTTGTTATTCCGGTGTGGGATAGTGTAATAAAGATCGATTTTTATAACTAATGGCTACCAGTGTGAAGGAAATTCACCAAGCGCGTTAGTACGTTTAGTAAAGATATTCAATCCTAAAACACAGACAAACCTCGAGACAAACAAAGCCACACTGAGTGTTGCAGTGTAGGAAAGTGTGCAAAAGTGTGCACTAGCGGAGCATAAGAAACACATCTAGTATCACCTTTCAAATTATGGACACGATTATAAAATTCAGAACGAACTTACCGCGATATCTACTAGTAAGTAGACAAGGGTGGCTTAAGCCACTTTACATCTGGAAATATTCAAATTAAGATAATTTCACGATTCTTGTAAACATTAGGCATCCACGTATTTTTTACTTTTCAAAGGCGAATTTGGAAAATTATCCTTCGTTTAACTATTCTATAGAGAAAAAATGCTGGATGAATCACTTTTTTGTAGAAAAAACAATATTTTAGGCACATTGTTTCATACGAACATTTTCCAAAAATCTCGATTTGTTCCAGTTGAGGGTCATTGAAATGGACAATTTCTGTTGTTCTCATGTACTACAGTTTCTCACGTAACCACTTGAGAAGTTAAAATATATAGTTGAGCAGGAAAAATAAATTTTAAAAATTTGATTCACAGATCATCCCGGCGAACTCGATATTATCAATAACAACTGTCAAGATTGTCAAGACACTAGACACTACTCACTATAACGACCGAGAGAGAAAAATACGCGCTGTTGCCAAGTTTTCCTTTTTCATTTATTTTGCTTTTTCATTTTGGCACCATTTTATTATGTATATTCAGATGTCCATGATGCCTCCATATCTAAAATCTCGTTTAGAAAGTAACGCTCCTACCCGAGTAAAAAGGTACGCTCCTGCCCAGCGTAGCCGGTGGATGTTCTCTTAAATATCGTTCAAAAAGTAACGCTCCTGCCCATATGGCTGCTCCTGCCCGAGTAAAAAGGTACGCTCCTGCCCAGCGTAGCCGGTGGATGTTCTCTTAAATATCGTTTAAAAAGTAACGCTCCTCTGCCCATATGGCTGCTCCTGCCCGAGTTAAAAGGTACGCTCCTGCCCAGCGTAGCCGGTGGATGTTCTCTTGAATATCGTTTAAAAAGTAACGCTCCTGCCCATATGGTTGTTTTTTTTTACTGTTTTATTATGTTTGTCATAGTATATTAAAATATACAAACAAAAACGATTGCATTCATTGTTTTTAAGAAGTTTGGGTAAGTTTGGCAACATTGCCTGTTTGTTCTATAATAGGTGTGTTTGTTATCCTCCACTAGTGCACACGAAACTACACTTTTCTACCCTGCGACGTTTATTAATTGGTGCAAACAGTGTAGAGTGTTTGTTATATCAGGGTAGGTTGCCCATTACTGCACTCGCTACCCCAGGTCAAGAGGAGGTGTGACAGGTGTAGCGTAGTGTAGAATATGGTGGGGAGCTCATTCCGTGTATTTTGTAAACAAAACATGTCTTAACCTAACCTTTAATAAAGATAAACAAACAAAAAAGAAAATTTGTAGTGAAGGATCAGTGTGGATCTTATCAAATAAATCGGAATGGGTGATGAAAATAGTGAAAGTGAATGTATACAGTTTTTTTCTTTTCTGCTTAGATTTGGAATTCACAAAACTTCTCATAAACTCTCTAAAATCAACATTAGCAGCAATCACGATAATGATCCCAAGCCAAGGTGTAGTGGCTTCTTATCTGGTAGAGCATGCATGTTAGCCTAAATCCAACCCAACTGTTGATAGACTATTAACTAAATTGTAGATATCAAGATAATTCGTTGAATAAATCTTTCCAATGCGGAAATGCCTTTTGAATTCAATATCCGTATAGGCAGACACCAAGCACTACAGTTTCAAACATCTCTGCTTTATACAGTTTCGCTTCTTTTGCAGTAATGTGTATTCAAAATTATTTCGGTTAAGCTGTCTCCAGAATCAGAACTTGAAGATGAGGAATAATCATCATCGTCAAAAACTTCGGACAATCATCGGTGTTGTGTCTGTTTATTTTTTAGGTTAGAATATCTCCAGAATCTGCACGAACGCGTTTGTTGAATCTCCTTTACACTGACAGCCATGACTTACACCAGCAGTCTGCACTACCCTATCCTACACCGAAATAACAAACACAACTAATATGTAGCTTGTATGGATTGTTACAATGTGACAAAGCTGTCATTCAAGGGAGTTTTTCTCACTGAATCCTGATAAAATTTTAATTTGTTATGGGATTATTTTTTTGTTAAAAGCTGTTCATCCAGCATTTTTTTTAGTTGAAATTGTTCAATAAACCCAAAACTATACTCAAAAATTCATTAATGTGTGGATGCCTAATCTTTACAAGACCCTAACTTCACAATAATAAACCCGTTCTGCAAAAATTGTGACTTAGCCCACTTCCCACTTTGCACTTTGCATATCTCATCATAGCCTCAAATAATATCATGCGATTTACGATTTATGCCATAGCATAGCTCCAAGCATAGCTCGATGCATAGAATCTCTCGAGTACTACTTATGATCGGAATAAATACCGGGATAAATACTTACTAGGTCAAATGCAGCTAAACTGTTCTCTGGAGCATCCAATCCTGCCCCTCTATGTGCAATGGTTTTGACCACATATCCCTGAGCATTTTCATCTTTTAACTCTTTTCCGATAATACTTTCCACACTTTCTGGGGATGGTGGTGGAACTCTCCAAGCATATGTATTCAAGACCAATAATGCTGTGAGTAAAATACCCAAAGGAATAAAACTTGTGAATATTTCACTTATAAAATGAAAACATCCATAAATTGTAAACACTACGAAAACGGCACTGGGCACTAGACTCAAAATTTCTTTTGTAGTCATACTTTTATGAAGAAATTTTGAGATTTAAAGACAATGATGTAAATTTTGTTAATTCTCTAAAACAAACATTGAGATTCACGAAAATTTAACCAATTGATTGATGATTGATAATGAATAATGATATAATCAAATATCAAATCATCATAACATGAAAATTTCCGTATACATGCTGTCAACGTCAACACTGTCAACAGAGAATACATGTAAGGTTTACATTAGGTGAGTTCGAGTATTCGCACTGAACACTCGGAGCGCCAAAAATTGTGCTCGCTTAAATGGACAATTTCACAATTTCTAGAACTAGTACACCCTACATTCCGGGCAAATTGTTTGTCACCAATTTCACCATAATAAACATGTTATTATTTACATCTCATCCGTTGAATTCGTTCAACGTTCGTTCAACGTTGCCCTCTTGCAAATAAAAAGCACTAAGAATTTCCACTTTTTATCAAGGTCCGATAGGACTAAGCTGGTGGGGATAGTACGGTAGGACCAATGCTTGCTTCTCGCCCGTTTACACCGTCTTGCAACGCGTGAACTAAATGAGTACGCCCGCAATTCGTCACATGTCAAAAACAAGTCGAAATTATTCATCAACACAATTCGTAACCAAAAAAAACATGATTAAGTACGCTCAGATTGCCTTAGAAACTCAGAACCGACACAATTCACAATAATAACAATCAACATAACCTCATAATTTTGATCCAGATCGAACCAAATTTAGTTCGGTACACTTGCTGGCGAGTACCGAACCAAGAGTGGACCAGCTTAGTCCGCAACTGTTTACACCATTCGAACCAAATATTTGGTTCTGATATAGTTCGAATTTAGTACTTGGTCCGCGGACCAAGTTGTCGGTGTAAACTAGGCTAGTGTTCCAAGTTCCAAGGGAGCTACAGGCACTGCTATCATTAGTTAAAATGAGCTGTGATTGGTTGATCTCAAATAGGCATTTGTGTCGTGTTGCCAGATGTATTTCGTTGCATCGTGTCTACATAAGTAACTGATAGCGTTTTCGATTGGTAAAATCGGGCAGCACTGGTGCAACACTCGGGCAATATTTATGTTCGATTGGTAGAAATCGAGCGGATTTGTATGTTCGATTGGGAAACCGGGTCAATGAGTTTTGCACTCAGTGCAGATTTTTCGGCACAAGGTCTTTGAGCTCGTGCTGGTATAGTGCAATTTCAGTGCATTAGCAAAATTGAAAAAAAACATGAAAAATGGTGGATATAAACGTCGCGTAAGTTGATTCTGTGAGTGGACAACAGATTTCTAGTTAGTTATTATTGTTGGAATCTAGTATAGTGCCGGAAAAAAAGAAATACTGGCGTTGACGAGTTATGGAAAACTAGTACCTACTCAAAACTAAATTAATTTCATTTAAAATCTGGTGCATATACCTTATTTCTCAAAAAAATGTTTTCTGGTATCTATGATCTATATAATACAAAACTATTGATTGGTCCCAAGATTTTGTCATTTGGCAATGAGAAATGGACTTCTAATTAGTTTAGTTTTAGAGTCACTTCAGCCGCTACGCAGAGACAACATAATATTAGATTTTCAAGAAGTTTAATGATTCCAATTTCAATTCAATCGGAATTTTACCGTGCAGTATTATAGCACACGATGAAAAATGTATGTTCGATTGGGATTGCCCTAGAGCAAATTTTCATCATAACTGGTTTTGCCCGAGGTCAAACCCAGTGCAACCCTTGTTTTCCCAATCGAAAACACCATAAGGTTCATGGAAAATATGGGTCTCATTGAAAATGTTTAATTATCGCTAGTGATCTAAAAATGTACATATTATATAATTGGTGACTACCGGAGATGCACTCATAGAGTATAGAGTATTTTTAATAAGAATCAAAATACCTTGGATACAAGGTAGCTAAAGTCCGTTTCAAAGGAGTTGATAGCACAGATCGGGGGTTCGGACCATAAAATAGTTGTAATAGTTGCCCGGGTGGCCTGGGTCACAATTTCTTTCTTCTTAGTCTAGATACATTGTAAAACATAAATAAGAGATAAAATTTTTTGAGGCACCCGACCTCCGTTTTCCGTTTATTATAAGCGCTCTGTGCTATCAACTCCTTTGAAACGGACTATAGGTACTTATTAAATTTGCAGCTTGGCAAACTCGCAAGAATTCCTATCTCCCCTCAATGTATAGACACACAAAGAGACGTCGGGCCAGAGAACTAGACGAGAAGCGACAAAAATTTTCCCGCCAAAAAATTCAGGTGGGGGATTCGATACTTTCTGTCAAAAGATTTGTCATCTGTTTATTAGTCCGAGTGTTTAATCAGTTGCGACTGTCGAATTCAACGGTTACCATGGTTACCATTTGTAGTTTATTGCTAGTATCGTTAGCTACGGTCGATCAGTGGACCAATCATTATTTGTGGTTTGAGAGCATGATACTACTGTCGTAGTATCATGGTTTGAGAGATTAAAAGCTCTGTTGAAAGCTTGACTTGATCGAATCTATTTCGAAAAGTGTTATTAATGCCCGGGCGAAGTTGTGCTTTTCGCGGGTGTCGTACGAAAGGAGGGGAAGGAATCACCTTCTTTGGTTTGACGGGCATTAGTCGCCCGCATTGCAACTTTACACTATGTTAATCAAAGTGAAATAACTCAAAAACGGCTATTCCAAACATAGGCAAACCATGTATTTTTGAAAAGAGGAAAATTAGGAGATTTTGGAGCTGTATTAAAATATAGGGCATTCCATTTAAAAAAGTTAAACTTTTCCACATTTGCCCGATTTCCAATAGTGATATTATGTTCTTTCTCTTAGTTATTATAAAATTTTCAGGGAAAATCATGTGAACACTTTTTTTGTATCTCTGTTAATAGGGTTTCTAAAGTGGTAGCAAATTATAATGAAAAACCCCGTACACATGAGTTCATATTTTTAAACGTCAAATACACGTTTGATTTTTCAATCATGCTTTATGTTTGTTTTTGTTGAATGTTTTTGAGTACCTAGTATAAAAAAAAACTATCAGGCTTTTTTTCTACGGTTGGCCTACGTCTTATTTTTGTTAAACAGGATCAAAAATCCTCCTATATCAAACTTCAGAATATCTCACAGTTTTTATTCTCGGCCCGGACGCCCGGACTATAAGTATTCGTGGCCCCGCGTTTGACAGCTCCCATCGTATCAATATATAACTTGGATACGATACAAGCTGTCAAAAATTTCAATGTCAAGGCTAAATAAATGTGTTCTCATTTGCGCAATGGGAAAAACAAGTTTTTGTCGCTTCTCGTCGTTATTTAGTTCTCTGGTCGGGCTATATCAGAGCATTGAACTCGATACTACGTAACTGGAAGGGCCCCTGTCGTGTCGACAACTGAGGCAATTTTAGTCGTATTTTTTTGGCGCATAGGTATATTTTGATTGGACTGAAAAGGGGATGCTATCCTTGTCACACTCATTGCCCTTATGCGAAGTCGGAGGTTTTCAAATAGTTTGAAGATAAATTGAAAAAGCGGTTGATTTGCTTGGAAAAAATGACTACAATTATGTGCATACTTAGTAGTCTTAATTATCATGATATGATGGATCTATATATTTCAAATAACTATCTGGAAAAATGCAAAATAAGAAACAAATTAGCAAATAATGAAGTATACTTGGATGATTCGTAATTCGATTAAATAGTTGAGAAAATACAGGGTATAGGTAGTAGGTGCAGGGTGATTTATATGTTTAACCTGTGTATTGAGTAAAGTAAAGGTATTAAGGTATAAACTTGGAAAACTATAATAGCTAAAAATAAAAATGAAAATACTTTTATTTTTGAGGTCACATTAAAACTAATAAATATGGTGTTTTTTGATAGGGGGCTTGAGGAATGTCCGAATAGAACTTTTGCATTTCTTGGAGTGTTTACCATCGTCAATTCCTAAAGGGCCCTACTCACACGCCTGCAGCAGGGGCAATCTAGGAGGCAGGGCGATTGGGGCAATTTCCTAGTACGCCTTCTAAGCAGGGCGGTAAGGGCTCCTTCATACCTTCTTAGCATTATTTCAAGCAAGATATGAGAAAACAAACTTTGGAAATGATGTTAGTAGTACCAACGAACTCGAACAGGATGTGAAATTGTCACATTTTCAAAACAAAACGTACTTTACAAGGAAGTTTCTCCTGCGGCAGGCCTGGATTGCCCCTGCTGCAGGAGTGTGCTGTGTGAGTAGGGCCCTTTTAACTAGGACAATTTCGTGTAGGTATACTTAAGGTGCATGCCCTTGTCCTTAATAATTGGAGTTATATCACTTAGCCAAAAAATGAAATCTGCTTTTCTGGAGTGTATTTATTACCACACCCAAATGCACTGCAGAAATTAACCATTTTGTTTGGCACCCAAACTATAGAAAGCTACATATTGATTGAACATGATATTAGCTGCAACACTGCTCAGTGTGGCTTTCTTCGTGAGATGTTTGTCTGGCTTTTATGATAGAATATCTTTACTAAACGTACTAAGATTCTATCCTAAAAAACAGACAAACATTTCACAAACAAAGCCACACTGAGTGTTGCAGTGTGAAAAAGTGTGCACCCTTTCTGTCTCTATCTCTTTCTAGTCGAAAATTTGTCTTCAGTCAACTCGATGTAAACAGCACGGATGGGTCCCTTCCAGGTACGGTAGTATCGAGTTCAATGTATCAGAGCCGTCAATTGTAATAGGTACTGAATGTAACTGAAGTATGTTGCAACGTTGCATCTAACGTCAACGATGGTCAAAATTTTGCATTGATTGAAGGCCGTGGTTGTTTGTCTGTGTTGTTTGTGTGTGATTGCAAATATCACTTGCTTGGGTAGATCGACGTTACTAGGGTGATGAAACCCATTGTCGCGAGCTCACGGGGAAGGTATAAAAAAAAGGGGCTTTCTTTGAAAATTAAGGTATATTACGATTACGAGATACAAAAATTGTTCAAAAATATTGAATTTTGATCAAGTCGACAACAGTGTTCCAAGGGAGCTATACAGGCTATGATTGGTTGAATAAGTGACCATCGCAGCTGTGATTGGTTGATCTCAAACAGGCATTTGTGTCGTGTTGCCAGATTCTGTAAGTTTTTTTACGAGTAAGTTTTTTAGGAAAAAAATGTTGTGAATTTTGGTGTTATTTTCTAGTTAGTTAAAATGTTGGAAGATTGTCGCCCTCCTTAGTTCCGTTCTGTCGAAAATCTTCCAAAGGGGCGATCTGAGGAATACCGTCCTCTCTAATTATCATCAATCACACTGTCAGTTAAAATCAGTCAAATCTAGTCGGTAACCCATATACCTAATGAACGACCTATATTACACTGATATGCAAATACTTTGCGAACATACTATATTATCCACGCGCATCATCATTGTATCGATTTCATGTCACGTGATTCGCGCGAGGGAGGAGTACGAGTGTACCGGTCAGCGAGAGAACATGGAGGATAGGGGCGTTAAAAGGGCTGTGAAAAATTGTGATAACGTATTATTACAGGTCAGTAAAACGAACTCTATATTAATACTATATGTCTTGAAGATTGTCCTTATATAACATTTATTCTGTGGTACAATTTGTCTTGTTTTGAATAACATGTGAGTGTTTAAAAGAAACCGTTTAATGCTGTATACGACTACGGGTCAAAGATGGACGTCAGTTAGAAAAACTCAATAATTACTTAAGTTTCCGTGCTGGGATTGTAGTTATAGTATGATTGAGGGTATGTGTGAGCCTTGGTGAATCTACTAACATTTTCCTATACACCGTGACGGATGAATATCCTAACAAACAAGTAAACAAAAGTCAGAGATATTCTTCCTAAGACCCACACAGTGGCTGAGTAGTTTTCCGCACCCCAGGGACCTCAGAAGTCTATAAAGGATCAGTAACAAACAACTCTTCAGTTTTGCTTGTAGGTATTGTGTTTTTGAAATGTGGGACTGCAATTTCGACGCGGAAGAACAGTAATTTATTGATTGAAAAAAATACAAAACAGTTGTACAGCATGGTTCGGTTTTTGGAATTGCGATTGTGGGTTTCTCTGCCGTGCTCTTTCCCCACATGAATTCCAGGCTGAGTACGGAACTATTTTTCACTTTTTCAATCACATTTGTAATAAAGTAGGTGTATTACGAACGTTGCGTTTCAATTAACATCCCAATATCCTCAAATTTCCCAAATTATTGTACTTGTCGGGCGCATTCGAGGTAAGTGAATTTTTGGAAGGTGGAGTCATCACAACGTAGGTCCAACGTAGGTATTCGTCATGAACGTCATTAAACTTACCTCATTCAACTTTGTTGAACGAACCCGGGTATGTTATACTACAATCTGCTATGATGAGAGGTTTTTCGTATTCGTTCATTAAAAAACGGGTAACAATTATTGCTTATACGGTTTTCTGCGATTTTTGGATGATTTTCAAATTTTCTTATATTATAGTCACATTCTATAGTGTCTTTAGGGATTGCAAATTTACTGGCGGAGTGAAAAAATTATGATATTTGATTTTTACTATAAACAACGTATCAAGCATCCATTTATGCCAGAAAAAACTAACGTTAACTAACCAAATCTAACCCAAACTAACCTGACCTAACCTAAAAAAAAATCTTCTCTCCGCCAGTAAATTTGCAATCCTCGAAGACACTACAATGTGTCTATACAGGGTTATTCACGTTATTCGACACGAAACATTATGCCTTAAGTATCTGATTTTGAAAAAGTTTTTTTTTTCTGTATGGATAGGGACCCTTTAAGGCTACACTTTTTATATATTATAGTGTAAAGTATATGTAATGTATATAGGATTTTCATGCGTCTATTCTGGCAACATTGTAAAGCGGCATTTTTGGGTTTAGGTAAAATCATGTACAATCAGTATTTGGCGAACCATGGAATAAACTTGTTAAGTTGGTGTTCGAGTATCATTTAGCCCCTGAATGTTACACTGGCGACGAGTAAAGTTTCTGAAGGGGTTAGTATGAACTGTATAGTAGTGCGGAAGTGTAAGATCGTGGATCGAATTCGGTAGTGAAACTAGTGAAGCACGTGCATCAAGTGGTGGCCATGTCGGGAGTAGGCGATTTGGGAGTAAACCTGGTGTTTGATCAAAAAAACAGTGATTGGACTATTTTTTTGAGTAGGCTTACTCAATATTTTATTGCCAAAGATATAAAAGATGACGAGAAAAAGAGAGCTATTTTGTTATGTAGTCTCTCTGAGGATGCTTATGTGCTGCTAGTAAATTTATGTGTTCCGGCTAAACCAGAAGAAACCAAATTCTCCGACTTGACCGCTCATCTAACAGGTTATTTTGAGCAGAAAAATGTAGTATGGGTAGAGAGAGGAAAATTTTATGCAGCTTATAAAGTAGAAAGTGAATCCGCCCAGCAATGGGCCACCCGCCTAAAGGGATTATCAAGCAAGTGCCAATTCGGTACAGCGTTAGATACGAAATTGACTGATATCTTCATTGCTCATTATAATGAAGGTAAAATAAAGAACACTCTCTACTCTTCAAAGCCAACAGTTAACATGTGCAAAGCGCTGGAGGCCGCTTGTATTCGAGAAGCAACTGAAACAGGAATCAAGGCTGCTCTACCAGTAATTAAAAAAGAAGTTGAGAGAGAGGTTGACATACATCAAGTGTCGAGGGAACGAGATAATGGGTATCACCAAGCAGGACCATCCGGCTATAGAGGTAGACCTGGCAACGTCGGCACACCGGTAGCGAACAGCAGGTACCGAGGTACGGGGCAAGGGGCAACGCAAAAAACACCAGCTCCACAACCCAGAGTAAACAGGTATGCAGGAGGGAACAATTCACGATCAGCTGGTAAGTGTTTTCGATGCGGGAGATTTCATTTTGCTGAACAATGTCCATTCAAAGAGTACGTTTGCAATCTTTGTCATCGGCAAGGACATTTGCAGATAATGTGTTCCAGGAAAAATGTGAACTCTCTTGATATTATTGACAATGTGGACAATAGTGACTGATTTGTTTCCCATTTATTCTATTTATAGCGAAGCTGAAAGTCCAATAATCGTAGAAATTTGTTTGGAAAAAGTAAATATCAAATTCGAGCTAGATTCGGGTGCAGCTGTGTCTGTACTACCATTGTCAATATATATCAGAGATATTTTTCCAAGTTTGAATTGTTGGAGTGTTTTGTATTATTGGTAAATTTCTCTGGAAACAAAATCAAACCTCTAGGAAAATTACAATTAACAGTTAGATATAACAATATAAGCCAGGTTTTAGACTTTTATGTGTTATCAAATGAGGGACCGGCGTTATTGGGTAAAAATTTCATTAGGTCATATAATTTAGGATTTCAAGAGATTGTAGATGTGAAAACAATAGAGTTAGATACTATTGAACACATTAAACGGGAATTCCCGACAGTATTTTCGAATAAGCTAGGCACGTTCAATAAATTTAAACTTAAACTAAATATAAAAGCTGAGGCGATACCGAAATTTTTCAAGCCCAGGCCTTTACCATTTGCATTAAAAGAAAAGGTGGAAAAGGAGTTACAGCGGTTATGTGTAAATAACATAATAACTCCTGTTGAATTTTCGGAATGGGGAACTCCAATTGTACCAATCGTAAAAAACGATGGAAATGTAAGAATTTGTTGTGACTTTAAAGTGACTCTAAACCCTTTCGTTATTATGGATAACTATCCTATTCCACGTTTGGATGATTTGTTCAATAAATTGCAAGGGGGTATGCAGTTCTCCAAAATTGATTTGAGTCAAGCGTATCAGCAGATTTTATTAGATGACTCGTCTCGTCCATACACCGTAATTAGCACGCATAAGGGGTTGTTTGCATTTAATCGCTTACCTTTCGGAGTATCATGTGGACCAGTTCAATTTCAACGTATTATGGAACAGTTATTTGACCAAATGCCCCATATAGCAATTTTTCTGGATGATATTCTAGTTACTGGTAGGGATAGGGAATCGCATATTCAAAATCTGCGTAAAGTGTTGGAAATCCTACATCAAGTAGGCCTTGTCTGTGCATGTAAAGAAATGTTCATTTTTTGCAAACTCAGTGTCATATTTGTGGTTCGTGATCGATAAAGAGGGATTACATAAGAGCCCCGGAAAATTGAAAGCCATTCAAGAAATGCCAGAACGAACAAATGTGACACAACTGAAGTCGTTTTTAGGAGTAGTGAATTTTTATAATAGATTTATGAAAAATATTCCGAACATTTTGTACCCACTTTATGAGCTATTAAAAAAACATGCGGAGTGGCGATGGACTGACGAATGCAGAGAAGCGTTTAATAAAATTAAGGGAGTTTTGATGTCGGATGAAGCACTTGTACACTTTAATCCAGAGTTAGAGCTTAATCTTACCGTGGATAGTTCAAATTATGGATTGGGTGCTGTTTTGTCACACATTTTTGAAAATGGTGTTGAAAAACCTATTTGTTATGCTTCGAGGACTTTATCCAAAACTGAGCAGGAATACTCGGCAATGGATAAGGAGGCAACAGCGATTGTTTGGGGTGTGAAAAGGTTTTCACAATATCTTTATGGAAAATCATTCAACTTAATCACTGATAATCAAGCGCTTTTTTCTATTTTTGGGCCCAAAAAGGGAATTCCCGTCATGGGAGCAAATAGACTTCAGCGATATGCACATTTTTTGAATGGGTTCAATTTCAAGATCAAATGTGTAAGAACCACTCAAAATATAGCTGATTTTTTGAGTCGTTTACCTATTGAAGCGGATAAAAATGAAGTGGAGTACTCGCAAGTAACTGTGAACTACGTGGAGCGGGAATCAGAAATTCCAGTAAATATTTCGGAAATTGCAAACACTACCAAAGCGGATCCAATCTTATCAAACATTTTCGAATATGTATTCACTAATATTTGGCCTTCTGGAATGGACGCTGAAATGAAACCATATTACAATAGGAGATTGGAATTAAATATCGCTGAGAATATATTATTATGGGGTAATAGAGTTGTAATTCCCAGTGCTTTACAAAAATATTTTTTGTCAGAACTCCACAATGCTCATTTGGGAATAGTTAAAATGAAATCGATGTCGAGATCGTATTTTTGGTGGCCCTCATTAAATAAGGATATTGAATTGTTGTGTAAAAATTGTAAACAATATCAAGAAGTTCGTCCAAATCCAGCAAAAAGTCCCTTATTATGTTGGCCTGTACCGGAAGGTGTATGGGAACGAATACATATCGACTTTTTTGAACTAAAAAAGGGGTCATATTTTTTAATTGTGCTAGATTAATTTTCCAAGTGGATAGAAGTATTTTATATGTCATCTATTACGACATATGCTACAATAAAAATTTTAAGAGAATTATTTGCCAGATACGGGTTACCGAAAAAACTCGTTTCTGACAATGGACCGTCGTTAGTTTCAAAGGATTTCAAAAATTTTTTGCTCTTCAATGGTGTAGAGCATATCACATCACCGCCATTTTCCCCACATTGCAATGGTGCTGCGGAGAATGGTGTTAAGACTGTGAAATATTTTCTCTTGAAAGAAAAAGAAAACAAAAATGTTGATGTATTGTTAAATAGATTTTTGCTGACATATCGTAATACTGTACATAGTAGTAGTGGTGAGACTCCAGCAAAAATTTTTTTTGGACGATCACTGAGAAATCGTTTGGATTTAATTAAACCGACAGTATCTGGGAGAAATGTAAATGATAAAACTGATTGTATTGTTAAAAGTAACTTGAAAAATTCTCAAATTAGAAATAGAAGATATTATCGAGGAAACCGTCAGGCAAACATAAATATTGGCGATATAGTTTGGGTAAAAGATTACCGAAAGCCAAAAGTTTTGTGGTGTAAAGCAAAAATTGTTGAAACTTTAGGTAAAAACGTTTTTCTGGTAAAACCTTTTGATTATGATATAGTTTGGAAAAGACACTTAAATCAATTGCGAGAAATAAATACTGATAGGTACGACAATGTTAGTGTTAAGAGTGATTCTGATTCTCCAATGAGTTCGGAGGAATCTGAGGACGAATTTATTGAGTGCGGTGAGGAGGACAAGAACTTGTCGCATGAAAATAATGTGTTCGAAAATAGTTTTAATGTATTGTCGAGACCTAAACGAACTAGAAAAATGCCAGATAGATGGCAATAGATATGTATGTAAGATTTATTTTGTTTGTAAATAGCTAGGCTTAGATTAATTAGAAATTATGTTAAGTTAGCGAGGAGGTGGTGTAATGTATATAGGATTTTCATGCGTCTATTCTGGCAACATTGTAAAGCGGCATTTTTGGGTTTAGGTAAAATCATGTACAATCAGTATTTGGCGAACCATGGAATAAACTTGTTAAGTTGGTGTTCGAGTATCATTTAGCCCCTGAATGTTACAGTATAAGTTTTTTAAAACCTGACATACGTCAAACTTTTTTATTTGTAGAGATAGTAGTTATATAATTCAACCAAGATCTCGTTTTTTTTTTCAGAAGCTGTTCAAAAGGGAACAAACAAAAAAACGTCGGCGTCGATGAAAGAAATTGAAATCATCATCAGTCTATGGCTTTCCAAGGCCACAGAAAGAATGAAGTCTATTACTACCCCACTGCTTCCGTTAACAGAAAATAATTAGGTACACTAACGCTAAGCAATTTGTTCAGAGATTGATTTTTATTTTTATAATAATATGTTCCTTTTTACCAGAGTAGGTTCTCATTTTTTTAGAATTTAATTTATTTTACTGGTCAAAAATCATTTCTTATTTATATTTACGTAAATTCAAGTCCCCCATGTCAACAAAAAGCACATATTTTGTGAACTTTAAGAAAAGATGCTTTGTCGAACTACGGTAGAAATCAGGTGAATCGTGGATGCGCTACAAAACTTCAGAAGATCCAATCGATTTTTAAAGAAATTAAGTAATAGATTAGAGCCAGGCGCTGTGACGAGATTGTGATTTATGTTATTTATAATATATTAGTTGTGTGAAATGCATTCAAGCTCTTTCATTAAATCCGTACATTAACCTACAAATATCATAACTAGAATATTCTATGATTAATTGAAATCAGAATAACCCATACGTATTCTAATAATGTTCTCATTGATTCAATGAATAATCTTAGAACATATGATGAAAAATATACGAGAAAACTGTTAAGAGAGACATTCATAGAATAATTGGGAATGATCCCAGAAGATTCCCAAAAGATTCTTCATGAATATTCGTGGAATAAAAAATGGAGTACCATTTGATCATTCACAGAATATTCGTTTTAGAATAAAGATATTGTTGGAGTTTTCCAGGAATAATCCTTTGTACCAGTGAGGATATTCTCAGAATATTCGTGGAATAATCGGTTGCTACGGAAGGTCTGGGTTCGATTCCCAGGTGAGCCGTGGTTGTTTGTGTGTGTTTAATAATTGCGCGATTGCAAACATCACTTGGTTGGGCAGATTGACTATATAGGGTGTTCTATCCGTTGACACGAGTCCATAGAAAAAAAAAAAAAAATCATCCAGTAACTAGAATGATCCATGATTCTTACCTCAGACATCACAACAAATGCTTCTTCGCTGATCTGTTTGGAGTTTGGCAACAGTTTTCTGAATACAGGATTCGTATTGTTTGAAGGCTTGCAAACTCTCATAAGCCTTCATCTGCTTTCCTGTGTAAAAACTGTGAGTTAATATCGATAATTTACTAAATCCATCATGGTAATATTCATTAATCGAAAGAGCATAGGGATCAATATTGTGTATAACGCCGTTTTTGTCGTCGAATTGTATCTTCACATCACCACTTAACGTCGAATAATAATTGCTGTGAGCCATTTAAGAAGAGAACTGATTGAAAAAGCATTATTTACAGATTTGTTTGTCACCCAGCAAAAATGACATCGTTGTCAAGGTCACGTGTTCTGGAATGGTCAATTTGCAACTTCATGGCGTCATGGTGTTTTGTGTTTTTCTTCGAGTATTTTTGCTTGCTGTGCTCAGTGCTCTTAACACAATTTTGGGACACCATGTACAGCTTCAAAAAAAACCCACTAAAAGCTGCTGAAACATCTTACCATATCTGAAGAATTGGGTGAAACCCGGTACGTCCCCGTTTTTTGAGTTGCTTATATAATTCAAATTTAAAATCTGTTTTTGGCTGAAACGATTCCTAAGCATCAAAAAGCAATTTTAAATAGTACCTCGGCTAATATCTGCTCTCGCTTCGCTCGTGCTGCTACTTATACCCTCGTCAAAATCATCTTTCGTCCGTGATGCAAACAGAGCTTTTTGTACAACCAGTTTGTAATCATTTGAATAATTATGAAAATCAAAAATAAAAAGTCGATCCGATACACTGAACCACACTGCTGACAAGTCAGACAACTGACAAGTGACAACTGTCAATCATGGTATTCATGGTTACAATAGGTGTGTTCCTGTATTCTTTTGTGGTGCGGATTCATTGTCACCGAGATTGTCACGTGATAAGTTCCTTTCAGTATGCTAGACTGTCACGTGGTTATTGATTCAGAGGCGTTGGGATCCAAGGAACCGTTGCTAAGCGACCTACTTTTGCACCCGCGGGCGCGAAAGTACTTTTAGGCCCGGCTGCCAAAATTAGCGACTTTCCGCCTGCTTTGCATACATTGAAAAGTGGACTTTACGTGTAGGTTGCACAAAAAATATTTTTCAAGCCTAGGTTTTCTTGCATTTTACCATCTTAACCTTCATAAAACCTTGGTCAAAAAATTTCCTGATTACAAAGTGAGGTACAGATTAGGGGTGCATAATCTGTACCTCACTTTGTATTTAGGAAACTTTTTTTTTGTTGAAATTCGTCCAATAGTCTAAATCTTCATGAACGTAAAGAGGTACATTTTGATTTTAAGAAACAATATCTACCATATAAAAATGGAAATCTTCCTGTTTGAGTTCCAATAACTCAAGAACCACCAAGAGAAGTTGAATGAAAATTTGCAGAGTTTTCAGTTTAATTCTGGAATAGTCCAAGGGCATGGATTTATCCGTCATCTCTATAGCTGATTTTGAAAAATTAAAATTTATATTCAAATTTTTTGGTTAAATGTCATCATTAAAATTTGTCAGCATTTGCCATTTCCTTTCAATAATTGACAATGACAGTGAGTTGATGTATTGGTACGTAAAAAAACATCAAGTCGCGTTCACATTGAATAAATATTTTTCCTACAGCCGTGCCGAAAATTCAAGTTTCCGCACCGATACCCGTGTGGAAAATCAGATTTCCCGTACCAGTGCACGACATTTCCGTGCGGATATGTCAAAATTAACAATATCATTAGCAAACAGCAACCAGGTTTCCAGGTAACTATGGTCGCTTAGTTACACATTTCGACATTCATTATTATTTATTTGTCATTAGTTGCATCAGAAACTTTTAAATTACTAATTATATCCTTATTTCCGCACGTCTGTAGAAAAACTATTGTACCTAACACTTGCGGAAAATGTTTTTTCGCCCTCGGCTGCTTCACCGAACTCCGCTACGCGTCGGTCGGTGAACGGCAGACTCGTGCGGAAAAACTAATTTTCCGCACTTGGTAAATAGCTATTGCGTTGTGTGGTGAATGTAAATGAGAAACGGCAATTAGAATAGTGATATTGGACTCGATATATCAGTGAGAACATATTATTATTTGTAGTGTATTGACCCTTTGTTCTATAAAAATATTGAATCAAAAGTTTGTTATTTTATTGTTAACTTACAGACAGGCGAGCGGAGTCGCGGGTTTTCCACCTAGTGTTATTATATTTTTCATATATTATATAAGTATTCAGAAAACATTTATTCGTACGAGTCAGCTCGAGTTTATAGTGACAATGATTGTTGTTTTTATAATTCAGTGGGGGACGTTCATATGCTTCGATCATATATATGATCTAAGTTCATATGATGGCTGATTATTGCTGGTGGCTTATGCGTGATTGTCCAACCCAAGTTTATTCAAGAAAATCACTTAAAAGACAATTTCTTTAAGTTTTAGATAAAGTGTTCTTGTTGTAAAAATGTTTTTTTTTCTATCTCAAAAACTAGAGCTGATAGAAGAAAAATGATAGTATTTTTGAAATCATATCATATTTGATGAGGTATACCCAAAATCAGGTCATAAATCTTAGGCACCAAAATGAGTGTTGGCCTGTGTAATCATTTCTGTTCCGATAATAATGATTATTCTTTCTTGGTGATATGATTCAGTGAAAATGGATTAAGTAAGATGGATTGTAAATACTATGTTTGTTCCAATTCCCCATAGAACCGTCCCAATTATCAAAATTGACAAATGAATTGATTGGCTGGAAAAAACTGTTCCGAAACGGTTTTTGTGGGTGGTTAGAACAACCCTAATTAAACTGTAGCTCGAAGTATTTACAAACCGAAATTACAGAACATATCTACAGATTCTTAGAAGACATCCAAAAATAAACTATTTTTAGAGCCTCACAGCAAGGCGAGGCTCTCAAGGCATTTATTAAAAAATGGTTTAAACATTTCATCAGCGGACCGTTAATTTTTTTTTAGTTCGTTTACCTTTCTTGATTCTTGTTTTTTTTTTTAATTTTCCGATCTCTTATGGTTCCCACATACTGTGGGACAAATTTTTGGGAATGCCTATTTATCTCTTGACCTTAACCACATGGTTCTCTCCCTGCTTGTGCTTTCATTATTCAGGCCATTTTTCAACTTTGATTTTCTCTTTCCAGAGAAAAAAGTGATGCCCTAGCAATAGACATTAAGATCGAACAGCCCCAAGCCCAAGAAAACTCAAGCATCATTTAACCTAAATTATATCCCGCATCTACATGTAGTTTAGTTAATGAATAAAACAATATTAAATTAATTATTATTTTTAAATAATCAATTATTAGAGTGAGATTCAACTAAGAAATATACACACACGTCATCAAGACGATGTCTTCGTCTCTATCAGGCTACATGAGGCCCTCATATAGCCTGAGAGAGGCGGAGACTTCGTCTTCATGTCATGTGTGTATATTTCTTGGTTTATTCTTACTCGACCATTACCTACTCCTTTCCCTAATACAAGGTTTTTCCAAGTTTGGATCAAGGCTTCAATATTAACTTTATGCAAGCCTACGTCAAGCTTTGATCCTCAACCTCATGCAGACTAGTCTTGCAGGGCTCACACAAGCTTATTCTGCCAGCTTGTAATAGTGATAACTAGGAAGTCTGAAGCAAGCTTGTATCAAGTTGTTGATGCAAGCCTAGCAGGCTTGCTCTTGAAAGCTTGATTAAAGATTGTATCAAATAAGCTATGCTATCTGGAAACGTTACCATGACAACGAGTAAACAAAAGCGCTACTATCAGCAGCGCCCTCAAATGAACTAACGAAAAAGAGGGACAGAAATTTCAATGATATTCGTATGTCGATTCATCTCCTGGTTGCAGTCCTCCATAATCGAAATGCATACCTGAAAGTGGTCCAGGTTTCAAATCGTAATTCAGTTTCAATTGTTACTCCCAGATGGCGAAGAGTCGTTAGCGATTTCATGTCAAACAAAAATGTCACCTAGGTAACATAATTGAAACAACCTTACGAATACTCTATCAAAATGCAACAATTTTTATTAGCTAGGTTCCATCAAAACTCTCACTATTTGATGATAATAGGTATCATGAATATATTGTTTGTTATCCATAATTCTGAAATTTCTAGAATTTTCATATTTTTTTGTTTGATTGCATTAATTGATTGTAACTGAGTGACGTCATATCCTTCATTGACAACAGTCATCATTGAACAAACCATGGGCTTGAAAATGAATGAAAATGTGATAAAAGTATCTTGACAAATTATTGACAAGCAATAAACGTTACCATGACAATGAATAAATAAAAGCGCTACTAGCAACAGCGCCCTCAAATGAACTAACGAAAAAGAGGGACAGAGTCTCAGGGATATTCGTATGTCGATTCGTCTCCTAGTTATAGTCCTCCATAGAATAAAAAAGGCTCCGTCAAGTTTCGGTTTCCCCCCACGATATCGAGGAATGCGGGTTTCAAGTATACAGGCATTACCCAAGTAACACAAATATGTTTATAAAGTATTTTATAGACCGTTATTTAACAGTTTCGTGAAACTTTTTGCTCGTAAACATATTTTTATAGTCATTTCATTGACATTAATAACACATGCACTTATAAACTCGAAAAAGGACCACGTTATAAAATATTTATGTCGTATTAAAAAGTTTATAGGGGTTCTATAGGTAATTAACAACTATAAAGCTACTTATTACTACTACTACTACTATAGAGCTCTAATAAGAGTGAAGTTGTTCCAAGTTACACATTTATGAAACAGTTATAAATATATTTTGTTGTTGATATATTCGCGGTCTTTACAATGCTACGTACTTATACGTATTCTACTTATACGAAGACGCAAATTTCACTGTATGATCGCAAACGGGGTGGGCATCTTTAGGCAAGACATACTATAAGACAATGTTGCTATCTCGTGCCCATTTTTATTTTATTTGTTTTATAGTGGTGTCTTGTACGTTCGCAATCAAGTATTCTATATATAAAACATTTCTATAAGATATTCTCGTAGGCCAATTCAGATTTAAATACGTTTGCGACTCAACGGTTTTATTGAAGATAGCTATATATGATAAAATAATAAAACTATAATAGAAATATTTTGTAACGATCTCATAAAGTTTTTATAAAACCTTAATAAACCAATTATACAACAAATTAGACTTGAGAGTGACTTCTCTTATAAGATGGGTGCTATAATATGCTATAAGAATTCGATTTCTTTTGTTTCATAAAAGGCTTATTAAATGGTCTTCTAGAGAGCTATATTACATGATTATAACAGTTTTTTGTCTCTGAGAGTATTTTGTGCCAACTACCGTTACTAAATGATACAATTATTGTTATTGAAGAACCCTAATACAGCAGATGCCAAACAACTTTCAAATCACGTCATAATTGCCACCAAGCGAGTTTCAATGTGATTTGCAGGTGACCAAATCTGGCCACCAGCAAACTTCATAACAATAAGCCTGGCGGCAACGATGTAGATCGAAAGTTGTTTGGCATTTACTATACAGGGCTTTTCACTTAAAACTCCGCACGTCAATATCTCGGAAACGAATAGGAATATTTGATTTCTGTAAAAAGTAGTCAATGTAAGGGGTTGAGTAGTTATTTTTCACAGTTAAAAAAATTTGACGCTCACCAAGAGTAAAGCGTCGCGACGCATCGAAAATATCATTCGATTGCAGGGACTTGGAAATTACGCGTCAAACTCATTTATTCTACTCAGTTTTGCGATATACAGTGTGTGCAAGATAAGGATGTCTATCACGGGGATCGTGGAAACCGTGAGAGATACAAGGTCGGTTAAATGGAGGCAAAGTTGCGTATTTTGATGCTTGACAAAATGCCGTTTTAAAAGTCGAGAAATTCCGACTAAGTCCGAAATTATCCGAAAAAAACCAAAATTTTTCAAAATTGTTTTAATTTTTTTCTGACCACATTTGAAGAGATATTTTGAAATGAATGGAACTTCTATGTCGGCACTTTTTGCCCTTTACAAGGTAGCGTTATTGAATTGAAGAACCGACGTTTCGTCCATGAGCAGCCATCATCAACTTTGTTTTTTTAAATACGGTCCTGGATTTTTTATGCAATTATTCAAAAAAGTTATGTTGATGGATTTTTCCATAAGAACTCATGTGTTAGAGAGAGACAAAGAATACATTTTTAATAGGATTAAAAACAACCATCTTTTTTTAATTAGTGCGATAACTCATTGGTTTAGGAACATAAGAGGCTCTTAAAATTAAGTTGATGATCGCTGCTCATAGACGAAACGTCGGTTCTTCAATTTAATAACGCTATCCTGTAAAGGGCCCCATTCCATTCATTCCAAAATATCTCTTCAAATGTGGTCAGACAAAATGAAAACAATTTTGAAAAATGTCGGTTTTTTTCGGATAATTTCGGACTTAGTCGGAATTTCTTGGCTTTTAAAACGGCATTTTGTTAAACATCAAAATACGCGACTTTGCCTCCATTTAACGACCTTGTATCTCTCACGGTTTTCAAGATCCCCATGATAGACATCCTTATCTTGGACACACTGTATATCTCAAAACTGAGTAGAATTAATGAGTTCGACTAAATAACAAAAAAGTTTATAAATAACTCGTACTTTTGCATGCGCGTAATTTCAAAGTCCCTGCAATCGATTAATATTTTCGATGCTTCGCGACGCTTTACTCTTGGTAGGCGTCGAATTTTTTTAACTGTGAAAAATAACTACTCGACCCCATACATTGACTACTTTTTACAAAAATCAAATATTCCTATTCGTTTCCGAGATATTGACGTGCGGAGTTTTAAGTGAAAAACGCTGTATATCAGTTATATAGCATTTTAGTTTGATAAGGCTCAATCTGTGTTAGTTGGGATATACTATAAGACAGTAATGTTGCTATTTTGTGTCCATTTTTATTTTGTAAGTGTTTTGTATTGGTTTTATAGTGCTGTTTTGTACGTTCCAGATCAAGCATCCTATATAAAACATTTTTATAAGATATTCTCTTGAGCCAATTCAGTCTTAAATACTTTTGCGAGTTAACTGTTTAATTAAAGATAGCTATGTATATGATAATATAATAAATCTCTAATAAAAATATTTGGGTACCATCTTATAAGTTCTTTTTAAAACAATAATGAACCAATAATACAACAAATAAGACTAAGAGAAGTAATTCCCCTTATAACATTGGTACTATAGTATGCTATATGAATTCAATTTCTTCCGTTTCATAAAAGATTTATTTATTGGTTTTGTAGAGAGCTATATTACATGATTATAACACTTTTTTGTCTCTGAGAGTATTTTGTCTCAACTAACATCACTAAATGATAAAATTGTATATTGATGGACCCTAATATATCAGTTATATAGCATTTTAGTTTATTAAGGCACAATCTTTGTTAGTTTGCGTGCATACTCACGCATTTTGCACAATTTTGCACACATATTTTTAAATTTTGCACACCTTTCCCCGAGAGACTAGAGCACATTTTTTGATGGGGGGGGGGGAACTTGACGGTTCCCCCCCGACATCGCCCAAAACCATTTTTTTTTATGTGGATCACTCCTCTGAATTTTGCACAATTTTGCACACATGTTTTCGAATTTTGCACACCCTCCCTTATCGATCTATGCCCTTATGAAAATGTCAAGTTTCCCCCCCGACATCATCCGAAATCATCTTTTTTTATGTAGATCTCTTCTCTGAATTTCGCACTATTTTGCACACATGTTTTCGAATTTTGCACACCTTACCCAACCGATCTATACCCTTATGAAAATTTCAAGTCCCCCCCCCCCCCGACATCACCAGAAATCATTTGTCTTATGTAGATCTCTTCTTTGAATTCTGCACCATTTTGCACACATGTTTTTGAATTCTGCACACCCTCCCTTACCGATCTATGCCCTTATGAAAATGTCAAGTTTCCTCCCCGAAATCGGGGAATGCGTGTATCAAGCATACAGGCATTTGCACAATTTTGCACACATATTTTTAAATTTTGCACATCTTTCTCCAAGAGACTAGAGCACATTTTCTGATGGGGGGGAAACATATGACGGTTCGTCCAAAATCATTTTTTGTATGTAGATATCTCCTCTGAATTTTGCACAATTTTGCACACATGTTTTCGAATTTTGCACACCCTCCCTTACCGATCTATGTCCTTATGAAAATGTCAAGTTTCCCCCCCGACATCACCCGAAATCAATTTTTTGTATGTAGATCTCTTCTCTGAATTTTGCACAATTTTGCACACATGTTTTCGAATTTTGCACACTCTCCCTTACCGATCTATGCCCTTATGAAAATGTCAAGTTTTCCCCCCGACATTACCCAAAACAAGTGATTTGACGATTGATAACTTTTTGATTTTGCCCCGTATCTTTCCAGCGATATTATTATATCTCTTTTCCAATATCACTTACAATTATTGCGGAGTGGAAGTATCAAAAATGTGATACCCTGTACAGTATAAATATCAGGTGGCAAATTAAAAAATAATCACTAGGCATTAACTTAGGGAAATAAATGTTGAGACGTAGATGAACGGTTTTGAAAAAGATTTTATTTTGGAATAAGTGAACTTTAAAACATCTAGACCTTACTGGTTCAAAGTTTAGACATGAAAAAGCTAATGACTAAGGCTGGTTACTAAATTTATAAACTAACAAATGCTGACTAAGCTAAATTATTGCAGTACTACGCCTAAATCGAGGCCTAAATTGAATACAATAGAAAGGGTTGTTCAGCATCCCATAGGGAGGAGTTATGGGATGCTGAACAACCCTTAGTGGAAAATTCTGGGGTTTGGCACAGAATTTTTTGGTACCGTGGCTTCAAGTGAGTGTAGGCTGCTGATGTCACAATCGTAAGTTTGATGGTCCTTTGGAGGGTCTTCGTGAACTTCAGGTCTTTTCTGTAAATCTTAAACCCAAGCAAAAAAACCACAATTCCAATAATAAGGTACAATACAAGAATCCAGCCATTAATAGTTTCAAAAGTGAAAGAGTCTGGTTCAATAGTGTCTAATTTTCGAATATTGTCGTTTAAGGCACTTTCTATCGCACTAATTTCACTTAAGTTGATGTTGTCCAATTTCTACGGAAGTGCTGAGAGACCACACAAGTTTTTTTTTAATCTGGCTCGAGCCAGATAATAGGTGTGTTTGTTATTTTGGTGTAGGGTAGGGTAGAGCCAGAGAAATGGGAGGTTTTTCTGGGTAGAGCAGACTGCTGGTGTAAGTCATGGCTGTCAGTGTTAAGGAGATTCAACAAACGCATTTGTGCAGATTCTGCAGATATTCTAACCTAAAAAATAAACAAACAAAACAACTGTGTGAACGATGGATGATTTGTATCGTAAAATAAAGTATTATGGATCTGGGACTATATTATTGTCTGGAGCATTGATTAATGACACCAAGGTTTAGATCGGAAACTCTCATAAGAGCCAATAGAACACACTTTTTAATCCACCTATACGTCGCTAAATGAACTAATGCTGACAAACTTGACATAAAACAGCTGACATCTATCAAAATATTGTCAGAATGTTTATTTTTATTTTGTTTCATCAAAATTATGTGAATTTTATGGCAACGAACAAAAAATGGTAGATTTAAAATTCGTCCATAAACCATAAAATATCACATATTTTGATGATAGTAATCAGGGTAATAGAGGAAAGTATTGAAACTCATTTGTATTTTAACATGACATGCATCTATTCAAATTATTAAACTTCACATTAACATAAACAAGTTATTGATAGCATAGAATAATGTTTAAGAAGGATTGATAGTAAAAGTGAGGTGCGAAAAATTCGACGCATATTATTTAAATCAAACATATTAACTTAATTACTGTAATAATAATAATAATAATAAAAAGGTAAATG
Organism: Orchestes rusci; assembly: GCA_958502075.1. Lineage (NCBI taxonomy): Eukaryota > Metazoa > Arthropoda > Insecta > Coleoptera > Curculionidae > Orchestes > Orchestes rusci. Next base: position 55,690,746 of record OY293305.1, on the reverse strand, counting down.
TCAATCAAAAGTCAACTGACTTTTTGAAATTCTACATTTTTATACCCTTTTTTTGCACTTAATATTGAAGAGAAAATACTCAATCGAAATATTCTCGAACAATTGGAGTCCCTGCTATACATCCACCAAAAATTAAGAAGCAATCCAATACACATCCAAAGAAAATCTCTTTATTGAGAGGAATCTCCAATCAATTCTTCATCATTCATGAAAAGCTGTACTGAGAAAACATATGAAAAACAAAAAATCGTGGGTGATGGAAATTGTTTATTTCGAGCTGTGAGTCTCTTTTTGTTTCAAAACCAAGAAAAACATGATTTATTTCGAAGACATACAGTGGACCAAATTTATTCTTCATGGGAAAGCATACACCAATATATTCCATCCATTGTCAACCCAGATAAAGAAGAATATTGTGAAGATATGGCTAAAAACGGCACTTTTGGTACGTCAATTGAATGTCAGGCAATTTCCGACTTATACAAACTTGATTTCAATATTCATTTCATGGACAAAGGTACAAGAATTTTAGAAAATTCTTTTTATATGTTCGATAAAACACCAATGACCATTTCCAGTTGTAACCATGAAAATTCTATTCATCTTCTTTACACTGGACAAGCCAATTCAGGACATTATGACTTGCTGATCGAGAAAATATCGATACTCTCTGACAATACTTGTGAAATTTGCAACAAACTTTTTAAAAATAAAAATGGACTTAAAATACACAAATCTAAAGTCCATACCATGGACAAGTCAACATCAAGCATTTTTGCTTCTCCATTATCCAAACCTCCAGAGAGTACAGAGACGTCCCAATTTGAAAAAATCGATTGTTCTCATTGCAAGAAAGTTTTTAAGAACAACAGAAATTTAAGAAAACATTTCTTTTCAAAACATTCACTTGAAGAAGAATTTGATCCTTCAATTTTCATGAAATACCTGTCAAATCTTAAATCATCAGTACCCATCCAAAAAAGAATTCCAAAAGGAGCAAGACATTCCGTAAACGAAGAACTATGCTGTATCTTGAAAAGATGCCAATCAAAAAATGATGTTCATTCTTGGATCTGTTTATTCATCTTTCCATATGCTTTTCTCCACATTTCAAAGAATTCAAATTTGAAAAATATATCCCTCACTTCTAAAATTAAATCTAACTTGATGGAATGGAAAAAGCAAAAAATTCAAGACATGAAGAACCTACTAGAATTTTACGAACCAAGAGAATTAACGAAGATCAAAAATAAGGCAGAACGAACCAGTAAATTATCCATTATTAAAAAGAAGATCGAATCAAAAATGAATGAAGGGGACATACGAGGCGCAATTAGAATATTAAGTTCAGAAGATACTTTTTCTCCAGTCAACGAAGAGACCTTTCAGAAATTAAAACAAAAACATCCAGACAATGATGAAATGATTGATTCTGACTTTTCTAATACCGAAAAAATATTTGATGAAATCACTATTTCAGAAATCAAGCAAGCCGTCATATCTTTCAGACCTGGCTCGTCTGGTGGGTTGGATTCCTTGAGACCGCAGCATTTAAAAGACCTGATCAATACTGAACAAGGTACAAGCTTATCAAATCTTTTATCAACACTATGTCTCTTTTCAAATCATGTAGTCAGGGGTTTGTTACCTGAGAAAATATGTCCAATTTTTTATGGTGCAGGTCTTTGTTCTTTTAATAAAAAAGATGGAGGGATAAGACCTATAGCAATTGGTTTTTGTTTGAGACGCTTGGTTGCCAAAGTGATTTGTTCAAGATGTTATGATACATTAGGAAAATTTTTCCGTCCATTTCAACTAGGGTTTGGAACCAAGTGTGGAGCAGAAGCCGCTGCCCACTCCATTCGTCGTTTCATCAATTTTCCACATTTCTCTGATAAAGCAATCCTTAAAATAGACTATATGAATGCTTTCAACTCAGTTAACAGAAATGTTATTCTTTCAAAATTTAATGAACATTTTCCACAATACTCTAGATTTATTCTTCAATGTTACAAAAAACCTTCACTGCTTTCATATGGAGAACATATAATCCTTTCACAGAAAGGTGTCCAACAAGGAGATCCTCTTGGACCACCTCTTTTCTGCCTTGCTATTAATGATACTGTCATTTCATTGAAATCTAGTATAAATCTATGGTATCTTGATGATGGATGTATTGCTGGAGATCCTCAATCGGTTCTAGAAGACTTCCAAAATATCATTACTTCCAGTAAAAATATCGGTCTGCAACTTAATTTTAAAAAATGCGAAATTTCCTTTTTAACAAATGAATTAGAAAAGAATCTGTTGTCACCATTCAAAACAATTGCTCCAAATATCTTGAACATTCCATTAGAATCTTTCACATTATTGGGATGTCCCTTCTCTCAAAAAAAAATCACTGAATCAATTTCATCAAAAGTATCAATTTTGAACAAATTCTCTGGAAATTTAAGATTTCTTAATTCTCATACAAGTTTTTTTCTATTAAAACATTCATTTTCTATCCCACGGCTTTCTTATTTATTACGTTGTGCTCCTTGTTGGACTAATCAAGTAGACCTTCAAAAATATGACAAAATCCTAAAAAATAATATTCAAAATATTTGTAATATTGATTTTCTGGAAAATAATTCTTGGAAACAATGTACTCTTCCTGTTAAATTAGGAGGTTTGGGAATTCGGGATTCCTCATCTCTATGTTTCTCAGCATTCTTAGGATCCTTGAATGATGTGTCAATTTTAATGAATAATATTCTGCCTCAAAATATTTCTTCATTTCCGGATAAAGATTTTGAAATGGCTATAAATAATTGGAATAGAATAAGTAACTGCGATTTTTCAAAAATTATCCAATCAAAAAAACAGAAAGATTTAGATATAATTTTGTGTGAGACAAATTTTAATAATCTTTTTTCAAATTTCCAAAACTCAAAAGATGTTGCACGATTGCTAGCTCTCCAACCTCCCGAAAGCAATGCATGGCTAAACGCTCTTCCTTCCGCCACTCTAGGGAACCTTCTGGAGGACTCGGTCTTTCGCATTTCTGTAGCTCTGCGAGTTGGTCTTCCGGTTTGTGAACAACATGTCTGTATTTGCAGCGAAAAAGCAGACAAATATGGCCTTCATGGGCTAAGCTGCGCAAAAAGTGCAGGCAGGTTGTTCAGACATCGAATGATAAACGACATTATCAAGCGGGCACTGGCATCAGCGGAGATTCCGTCGGAACTTGAGCCGGTTGGTATTTGTAGGGCTGATGGGAAGCGAGCTGATGGCCTTACTCTGGTTCCTTGGAAGGCCGGAAAAAGCTTAGTTTGGGATGCTACCTGTAAACATACTCTTGGTGATACTTATATCAATGGAACATGCAAAGTACCGGGTGCTGCTGCTCTTTTAGCTGAGAAAGAAAAGCAAAGAAAGTATGGAGAGTTATCGGATTGCTACTTCTTTTTACCTTTTGCCGTGGAAACTCATGGTCCTTGGGGTGAGGCGGCAAAAACATTTTTAGATTGTTTGAAATCAAAAATTAGAAATAAAAATTTTAAAAACTTTTTCACTCAAAGAATTAGTTTGGCGATCCAGAGAGGAAATGCTGCTGCGGTTCTGGGAACCATAGATCCTTCGGTTTGGCTCGGTCTGGAGGATATGACGGGGTGATCTTTCATCAATGTTTATTTTATTTTATTTTATTTTATTTTATTTTATTTTATTTTATTTTATTTTATTTTATTTTATTTTATTTTATTTTATTTTATTTTATTTTATTTTATTTTATTTTATTTTATTTTATTTTATTTTATTTTATTTTATTTTATTTTATTTTATTTTATTTTATTTTATTTTATTTTATTTTATTTTATTTTATAATATCTAATTATATGTATTCAAAGTTTTTGACAATAAAAGATATTGATTACTGTTAATTATTATGAGTAAGAAAGAGATTGACATTAACAAGAGGAAGGAATATAAGTATACCTACAGTATTATTGGCTATAAGTAGATAGAGCGCCTAAAATTTGATAAAACTTTGACCCTACATCAGTTATCAAAGAACCGATGGGGCATTTCGGAACTTCAATCGATTTGTCAGTCTGCGTGTCCTGGCGATTTTTTCCAAAAAATTGTTTAGTGCCCTTTTTCCATGTTCAAAAAAGGAGCAGCACAGCTAGCACCATTCGAAAGAGAGGCAAAAACTATGTACTTCATGAAAATTTCACAATTATCAAACAAAGGATAGTCTATTATAAAATCTTGAACTTAGCAAAAATGACCCATTTTTCATGATTTCTTCAAAAATGGGTAATTTTTGCAAAGTTCTAAATTTTATAGCTAAACTCCTTGTCCAATTATTGTGAAATTTTCAGGAAGTACATAGTTTCGCCCCTCTTTCAAATGGTGCTAGACATTTTTATCAAAAACTACACAGAAAAAAGTTTTGAAAACTGTCCTTTTTTTGAACGTGAAAAAAAAACACTAAACAATTTTTTTTTTAAATTGCGAGGACATGCAAACTGACAAATGGATTGAAGTTCCTAAATGCACCATCAGTTCTTTGATAAATGATGTAGGGTCTAAGTTTTATCAAATTTTAGGCGGTCTATCTACTTACTAAATCTAAATTTGGGCCAATACTGTAGGTATGAATTTGAAATTTAGAAAAAAAAACTCAAATCTAACTGTACAGAAAAGATAGGTATCGCAAAACATAACTAAAAAAGGAAAAGAATAAAAGTTGAGGCAATATGGGTTGAATTTTTGCACTTTAGTGATAAAATTGAGTTTCAATTTTTTTTTAACCTAGCATTATGTACAGTTGTATTCATAAAAGTCATACACGATATTTGCTTTATAGGCACATTGAGGATAGAGGGATCTTTTTCATACCTATTTTCTATTTTATTTCATAAAAAAAAATCAAACAATATATTTATATCAGAAGAACCAAAAATAGCTGTGACTTTTATATGAACACAACTTTACATGATGATTCTTTGAACAAATTTATATACATAAAGTGAATGAAACATTTGAACACTATACAGGGTTATTGGTAATTCGATACATTCTTTCGGACAGGTATGCAGATTTTTTAATCTACAGCAAAATTGAAATATCTAGAAAACCATGAACTTGTGCATAATGCATACCTATTGGAGTTAAATTTACTCCTCACTCCTCCTCTATCACATCTCTAAAGGAATGTATGGATTTGAGACTTAACAACAACCCTATCCCTATATAGATTGAAAATGTAGAACTAATACTAATAGACAGACTTGACTTTGATCTGTACTTAAAGGGATAAAAATAACAAAGTATGTGATGAAAGAGACATTATTTCACGGTTATCCGATGATAGACGGAATTGTTTGTATTGTTTTTTGATGGAAAAGTTTTGTTAAATATAAATCTCCAAATAATGTCTCATTTTATTAGTCAATCAAATCGTTATTCCAATTATTAATATAAGTGCTTTGAAAGCAATGACATCAGCAGAAATAGATTGTAATCAAATAATTTTTTTTTTTAAATAAATAATTTAGCGATAGAAGCCTGGTGAAACCACAGAATTAAAAAAATACAATTCTATCCACTCCTGATATCAATGATTACATATGATGAATATGCATAATGTTTAAATGGAAATAAAACTTATGGCAACGAAAAGGATCAGTGTATCAAATTTCCTGAAAAATCATGCATGGAGACAAAAGTAGAATGACAATAAAGTCGCAACCAGCTCAAATACACGTTTTCATTTAAAATTCGTTAAAAATAAATAGAACAAACTATGAAGCTATATTAGTGTTTATTTAAAAAAAAAACTTTAACGTCCTGTACCACCTATATCTCAGAAACGAAGCAACTTCGGGCAGACGAAACTGTAAATTTGTTACCTGTTAAAAATGATCTCGCACTGTAATTATGATCCAAGTTGATGAGATGTGTAGCAGCTTCTGTATACCTTACCTGAATAAAAAAAAAATGAAAAATACAATAAGTACTTATATCGTGTGTTCTCTTTAATGTGGTTCGGTTCTGCGAAATAAGGTGGAAAAGTGAAAAAAGTACATTAAGTTGATGAGCTTTCACGACCATTCAAAGTGTATTTGAGTAAAGAAAAAATATCTATGCAGCCTAATTTTTGTTAAAAGTTTGTATTTATTGTTCTGGATCTGGAACAAAAAAAGTATACCCACTGGAAGCAAGTAGCTTTCAACTCGGTTTCTACTAAGATAATATTATTAGAAGTACTTACTTAGTAAAAGGTCAAGAATTCAGAGTACCTACTAACAATCTGTAATACTAATAAGTGTTGCGAATTCCAAATCTAAGCAGAAAAAGTAATTGAATAAGAATAAAAAATATAAATGGATACAAAGCTTACCAGTTTGGCATCTTTCTAATTGTATCTCTTGAGTGGATGAAACGATTTCATATGTTTGATCGGAGTCTTTATCGTATGACTGTTTACATTCACTTTCACTATTTTCATCACCCATTTCAATTCATTTGATAAGATATACATGTAAAATACATACAATTTATTGAATAATCACATAAACCAAAAGAAAAATGGAAAAAAAAACAAGTCTTTAATGTAAAATTCACCAATAATTACAAGAAAACTAAAATCGAAAAAAATAACAACATACAAAATGCTTGAATCGCGCAATTCATGATATCCATATAACAAGATTAATATCTTGTTGGACCTCCCCTGGCCCGCCTTAGTGCTGTCACTCTATTTGATAAATTCTTGAGGTATGATATCCCAAATTGCCTGCAACTCATTAGCCAACTGTGCCAAGGTTTGAGGAGGCTGTTGAATCCTGTTTAATCGCCTATAGACATTTCGGCCCAAACGTGTTCAATACAATTCATGTCCGGTGAACAGGGTGGCCACTCCATTCTTGTCATTCCATGATTTTCGATGCGATCGTTCACAATTCTCGCACGATGAGGACGTGCATTATCGTCAATAAAAACAAATCTTTCACCTATTGCACCAAAAAATGCTACAATTATGGGCTCTATGACCCTGTCCCGATATCGTATGGCAGTCATTATCATTAATTAAGATCACTAGATCAGTGCGACCATTATAACATATGCCAGGCCTCCCCAGACGCAAACTGACCCACCACCAGAAAGAGTTGTCGGGGCCAATAAATGTTCGTTGTATCTCTGTCCTCTTTCTCTCCATACCAATATTCGACCATCACACGTATACAAACGAAATCTGGACTCGTCGTTAAAGAGGCAGTGCCTCCAATTTTGAAAAGTGCAAAGGCTATGTTCTCTCGCCCACCGATATCGGCATGCACGCTGCTCCTCCGTCAGTCTTGGGTGTGTAGCGCGACGTCTAGCTCTCAAATTACACGCATGCAACTTTTTTCTGATAGTCTGACCAGAAATCACTCTTCCAGTAGTTCCAGTAGCTTGTCTAAAGAAGCTGTTGATTCTTGAAGCTGTGAATGTTCGGTTTCTTCGTGCAGTCAGGACTATAAAGCGGTCTTGAGCAAGAGTTGTAGCTCGTTTTCGTCCTCCCCCATGTGTGTACGCCTCAGATTCAGTTGATAAGTACCGATTCCATGCACGACTCACGACGCTTTGAGAAATATTCAGCCGCATGGTGACTTCTTCTTGGGACAAACCTTCCTCTATCCACCGCACTAATTGCTCGAGTTACACTGCTTCTAATCTCCGTAACGGCATATTCTTTGAGCGATTACACAAAATTATTGAAAACAGTAACCAAATCAAGTGAGCTCAAAGGGTTTTGTACAACTGATACTTTAAGATGTTTGAACAACATTCCTGCATATTTTCGTGAAAGAGATAAGAGCATCGACAAAAAACAAAAACCATGGGAAAAGTAGGTATTCGCTATGAATACTTATTATTGATAATATACATATACTTATAATAAGTATATGATAATATAGGACACTACTTTTTTGAAACATTTTTAAATATGAATTTCAGGATTTTTGCAAATACCCAGTTGAATTGTTGAGCAGTATTTATTCTTTACTTTTCAATCAAACACTGACTAGTCGCCTATCTGGCTCGAGCCAGATAAAAAAAAAACTTGTGTGATCTGTCGGCGCTTCCGTAAATTTCAGAGGTTTTGACGTAGTTAAAGTACGGAAGCGCTGAGAGTCCACACAAGTTTTTTTTTATCTGGCTCGAGCCAGATAATAAGTGGCTCCAGTCAGATAATATCTGGCTCATGAGTCAGTTATTATCTGACTCGAGCCAGATAAGGTTAAGGACTGAGAAGGTACCTTTAGTTGATTTATACAGGGTGTACACGCACAACAACTAAACAATGAGATAAGAAAACATGAGTTTGACATTGAAAATATTTATGTTCGTCTGGGAGTTACGGGTTTTCGTTCACGCATGAAACGACACATCGTTATTTGTTGTTTGGGTTTTTGGTTGATTTTGGGGTTGCGGTTTTTTTGTTGAAGGGGTGGTTATTCAGATTTGGTTCTTAGGTTTTTTGGTAAGTTTCATTATTTGAAGTTGTTTGTGATTCTCTTTTGTAATTAAAGGTTCTTTGTGGTTTCATGTGGTCGTCTGTGTTTGTTTTTGATTCTTTGTGGGTCTTTCTCCTCGTTTATGGTTATTTGTGGTGGGTTATGGTTCATCGTAAGGTTTATGGTTCTTTTGTTCATGGTTGTTTGTGGTTATTTGTGGCTATTTGTGTTTGTTTGTGAATCATGTGGTGGTTTGTTGTTGTTTGCGTTGTTTGTGGTTCTATAAGGTTCTTTCTTGTTTTTGTGGTTCCTTGGTTTGTCTCGGTTCCAGCTCTTCCTGCGTGAAGTCCGACACCTCAAATGACGACCAGCTTACAAGTTCTTATCGCCGCTCAGCCCAGAGAGGTCCACTCAACTAACCAATCCACTTGCCCCTGCGAGTCCGATCCAGATTTGTGAAGGCACTATAAGTTTTCCACAAGAGTCTTGCTGAAGTGATACCTAACTGTTCTATGGCTCATGCCACTTTCTAGAATATAAAACGAGCCCCGCAAAATCCTGCTTCTGTGCATCTCTGATTTTTAGATTCGAGCCATCAGTAAAACAGTCTGTTCTGATACATCCAATCTGCTCCGGTAATGTTCAGTCCAGGCGAGCGGCCAGCAAAAAAGATTTAAGTCATGTAGTCAGAGTGCATGTGCAGCGCACTCCATTATTTCGCTCAAGTTCACTCATAATGGCAGAGTGTCCCTTGCACCTTAATTTCAGGTGAACTGAATGCAACGGTCTCTGTAGACAGGTCCAGTGGGAGCAAATTCAAGACCACTTCCAATGCTGTAGACGGTGAGGTATACTGCGCCTGTATATGATTTCACAGTTTTAAGCCATAGTATGATGATCAGGTATGTGATCAGGTCTTATAACCATGGTATAAATCCAGTTTTCCGGGTTTTAGTCCCCATGTAGTTTCTATAGCTTTTTCATGCCCATGAAGAGCAGAAAGCTTTTCTAGATCGCTCTTAGATGTGCACTTTCCCGGACAGTTTATGGTCGGGGGTTACCCTAGATATTCGACCGATTTTTTGTATTCGAAGACTGCTCGATAACCATAAATCACTTCTTATCAGACCTTTTCAAAACCAAAAACGTATATAATCTCTCAATAACGTTCGAGGTAATCGTTTTCAAGAAATCTTCAGATCTTTGCAATACTTTGCATCGTTTTAGATTAGAACCTCATAAGCGCTATACGGTGTACGTTTCAAGGGCTACCACTATTGCTATCTCCAAAAAAGTTAGTGCTATGAAGTCGGTTAACAGGGAGAAAAGTTGTTGTTTTTAATCCTCATTAAAGATTCACTGTGCCACATTTTTTTTTAGCTTGCGAGATACAGGGTATAAATTCTGAAATTTGCCAAAATTATTTTTGTTATCTATTTTAAACAACCACACACATATTATTTCAAACTATTTATTCCATGATGGCTTCAAATTTTGTGTATGACGTTTCGTATCCAAGTAAACATCATCAAGTACTTTTCTAAATGCGGACCTGGATTTTTCATAATCATCATACAACAATCTTTTTCTGGACTTTTTCTACAATGGCAGGAGTCATTTTTGATTAATGTCCGTCCAATTATTATTATAATCAGATCATCGAATTCTGGGTCGTAGTTCGATACACCCTATCCATATAGTGTTGGTTTGGGTCTCCATACACATCCTTTGCGTGGTGTAGCATCAGGTGATCTCGCTGACCAGTTTATAGGGCAGTTGTCGCCATAGGGCAGTTGTTGCCCATCGACCATCGATCCGGTGAGTTTTTTTGAAAAATCTTACATGATGACAAAATTGAAGATCCGTATCTTTTTTGATGATGGTTGTCCGGATACAAAACGAAACAAAACTTAGTCTTTCGATCAATTTTTATTCATGTTTGAAATATAAAATGGGATGCAATTTGACGGTTTCAAGTACTTCACATTTTGAAATAATATTGATCAATCAAATCAGAGTAGTACCAGTGATATTTCCTGACGATGTAATTTTACAGGGCCAAAACGTCGTCAATGGTATGTGTGTAGTAGGTACATCATTGGAAAAGGTATACATTTTTTTCTTTTAATGATAATAAAAAATCCAGGTCCGCATTTAATAAAATCAAGATTATGGTAGTTACTCGACTTCAAAACGTCGTAAGCACAACAACTTAAAGACATCATGAAAATATTGCAAAATAAAAAATCATAAAACTTTCAAATTCAAACTGTGTTTCAAAGATTTATAGTTTCTCAAATATTTAACAAAATCAATTTACCTGGTGTCTATAGCAATCGCAAATAAAAAAAATACAACACAATGAATGGATTTTCAATGGGCATTAAGAACGAAAACTTTTCTCCGATTCAACCGACCTCGTAGCACTTGAATACTGTTTCAGAGATAGCAAAAGTGGTATCTATCTATAACTTGAAACGAACAGTACGAAAACCCTGTATTTATGGATGATACTTGTAAAAAAAACTTGTGTGCGCTCATTTGAAGTGAAATTGTTTAACCTTGAACAGCAAGATTAAAAGAACCCCAAAGAACCCGAAAAACTCCGAAAGGACCCAGAAGAAACCGAAAGAACCCGAAAGCATCCTCAAGAACTTTGAGTAATCCCAAAGAACCCAAACAAAAACGAAAAACCCGAAAGGACTCCAAAGAATCTGGGAGGACAGTAAATAATCTTGAAGAGTCCGAAAGAATCTCAAAGAACGAATCCAAAAAAACCTAAAGACCGATATAGTATCTCAAAAAACCTCAAAGAACTCTAAAGAATAATAATATATCATTTATTTAGCAGAGCTATATAAAATTCACAAATCATAAATAAATAAATACATATGGGCTGAATGAAGGCTTACTAAACTACTTACATAATAAACAAATGAGTGTAAAAAAAAAAAAAAAACAGAACCAAAAACATTTAAAAGTTAAAAGTTGAAGCGGAAAAAATGAATACATATATCTATAGAACAAGTTAGCGTGTATAAAAGACAATTACATGTTGATCACATATGATTTTAGGAATGTTTTAAAGCTATGTAGAGTATCACAGTTTTTAAGTTCATTTGGGAGTTTATTAAATTCAACAAGTCCTTTATAGAATAGACTGTTTTTGGTCTTCACTAAGCGACTATTAGGCACATAAAAATTTGTTACATTACGGGTGTTATAGTCATGAACATCACTCACAAGCCTTAGTTCATCGCATAGATAATTCGGAACCAAATTATTTTTCATTTTGTATATAAAGACAAATGTTTTATACATAATTAACTATCTAATACTCAATAATTCTAACGTGTCTAACATTAACTGAATGGGTGAATACATGTTACAACATAAAATGGTACGAAGAGCACGGTTCTGAATTTTTTGTAGTAAGTTTACATGTTCTTGATTTAAATTGTAAAATATTGTAGAGCAATACTCCAAATATGGTGCGATTATTGATTTATATAATAATAACTTTATATGGATTGTCAAGTTTTTACCAATTCGTTGTGAAAAGTATATTTTCCTAGCCATTTTCCCGGCAATATAAATTGCATGACGATCAAACTTGAGATTTTCATCCAACATTACACCCAAATATTTGATTACTTTCACTCTCTCGATTGATTGACTATCCAAGTTTATGTGAATGTTGTCATCAATTTTTGCTAGCATATTTGGTGTACCAAAGATTACAAATTTGCACTTTTTCATGTTGAGCGCCATACTGTTGTCACAGAGCCACTCCCTGATATTCGAAAGATCCTTCATTACATTTTTCATCATATTATCCAGATTATATCCACAGATATACAACATTGTATCATCAGCAAAAAGTTTAATTGTAGAATATTTCACGTGATGAAAAATATCATTGATATACAATAGGAATAACAAGAACCCGAAATGACCTAAAAAAATCCGAAAGAATCGCATTGAGCTCGAAAGAACCCCAAGGAATCCGGAAGTAGCCCACAAAACCTTTCAAAACCTGTACTCGAAACGAACATTCATCCACCAATACGATATACGGTTCACTATCTAGAGGCTTGGGGCAGTAGGAACGCAACTCGTGCAAGCATTTCCACTTTCAAGGATGTTACTGATCCACATATTATCTGGCTCATGAGCCAGATATTAGAGTCAGATATTATCTGGCTCGAGTCAGATATCATTTGGCTCGAGTCACATATTATCTGGCTCGAGCCAGATAAAAAAAAAGCTTGTGTGGTCTCTCAGCGCTTCCGTAGTTAAAGCACTGGTAAAATTTTCGAAGTTTATTTTTGGAAGTTCAATATTTTACTCCGTTTTTGAATTTCGAAAGGTCTGAATGATGAAATTTTTCAACCGCACTTCACATCTATTGTCCATTTCTAGTAAGTAGGTTCCCTGAAGAGGCACATTTTCGAAGTTCTTGCCGCATTTCTGGGTTGCAACCGTTGTTGAAGGACTGATGATGATCCACTTGTTTTCTTCAATTTTCTGCACTTTCAGGCGTTAAATTTGGACTGCTGTTACATGACAGTTTGTAACTTGTTTTGAATACTTTAATAACTGGAGTTCACATAGTGCATCCTCAGGAGTTTTCTCAGAAGTTAATTCGTGGCAAATACATTCTTCAGGAATGATCTCTTATTTACACGGACTGTTGATGAAAATGTGATTCTGCTCATTTAAAATTAGAAATTTTGCTTGAGGAATGATCATTTCAAATGAATTATTCTTTTGAACTGGCAATGGATACAAATGAAAACAATTGGAACTTCAATGATTAGAACAATTTTGGATTCTTTGCTGTAACTTTTAATTGATATTATTTTTTCAAAAAGTAAAATGTTTTCTGATTTTGGATCAAAAGGTATTTTATATGACCCTATGTACTTTGAAATTGTCTTGATTTCGTTTAGTAGCTCAGGTCTGATCATTGAGTTATGAAAAGTATTTATAACTTTGCAAACGTCATGGCTATTTCAACTTTCTCGAAAATGTCATATAGAGTATTTGAAATTCCGCTATCATTTGGGAGACTATCATCTCGATGTAAAAATAGTAATAAGTTGATAGGTTTGTCATTCATGAATTTTGTGAAGTGTATCCTCAATTTTATTAATGCGGACTTTCAATTGAATTTCTTTTCTCGATAGATTTCTGATGTTATTTTGAAATATTTCAATCGACTCTTTAAAAAGTGATATTTGTTTTTTGACCACGGATTTAATGTCTTGTTGGTTTGATGACAATTTTTTGATGACTGATTCAAAACGTTCAGCATCATTTTGATCTAGATTACCAGTTATTGATTTGAGTACAGAGCCTGAACCATTAATTGGACGGTGTTATGCAACAACCGTTTAAGCCACACATTTTTAGAAATGCATGTTTTTGTTGAAAAACGTTCACTATAAGCTGAAGAACGGCAAGCAAAAATGATTTAACCAACATTCAGAGATTTACGCCATCTATAAACATTTATACTAAGCCACAAACTGGCTATTCTCCCACCAAAGATTTGCTAAAATGATCTATCCCACATTATGTGGAATAGATCATTGTTGCGAATCTCTGAAACAAATGATACAGAAATTATTATTTTCGTTTGTGTTCACTTTGGACCGGCTACTCTTTCTATATTTGAGAAGATATTTTAAAATGAATGAAGCTTTTTCATTGCCACTTTTTGCCCTTTACAAGATAGCGTTAATAAATTGAAGAACCGACGTTTCGTCTATTAGCAGCCATCATCAACTTTGTTTTTTTAAATACGGCCCTGGATTTTTTATAACGGATTTTAAGAGCCCTTTTATGTTTCTTAACCAACGATGTATCGCAATTATTCAAAAAAATTATATTAATGGATTTCTCCATAAGAACTTATGTGTTAGAGAGAGACAAAAAATACATTTTTTAATAGGATTAAAAACAAACACCTTTTTTGTGCGATACATCGTTGATTTAGGAACATAATAGGCTCTTGAAATCAGTTATCAAAAATACGGGACCGTATTTGAACAAACAAAGTTGATGATGACTGCTCATAGACGAAACGTCGGTTCTTCAATTTAATAACGCTATCTTGTAAAGGGCAAAAAGAGGCAACGAAAAAGTTCCATTCATTTCAAAATATCTCTTCAAATGTGGTCAGAAAAAAATGAAAACGATAATGACAAATTTCGGTTTTTTTCGGATAATTTCGGATGTAGTCGGAATTTCTTGGCTTTCAAAATTTCGTTAAGATTCAGAATACGCAACTTTGCCTCAATCCAACCAACTTTGTATCTCTTACGGTTTAGAAGATCCCCATGCATACACTCCAATTTGTAACAAAAGGCAGGAAAAGGACGAAAGCCCGATTCGAAACAAATAGATTTTCCTCTTATGTGACCACAGGGAAAGGCACTGTCAAAAGAAAAAATTAAGGACTTGAAGGAAATCCATAAACTGATTCCGCAGGATGCAAAACCATTCTATGGTTTTCTCAGATCTATTGAAGTTCAAGAATGTCAAGCAGATGTTGAATGAATCGGATCCACTCTGGATATTGAGATAGATGAGACCTACATGGAAGACGCTTAACTTCTAGAATTTATCTGATGTTTAACTTTAACAGAGATGTTGAATTATCTAAAATTTATTATTGTTAACCAGAATTTTATTGAGTTGCTTTGATGCTGAATGGCATTCTTGGGATTCGCAGTTTTGCATAAAACGCCTAACCCTCTTCAACAAAGATTTTTTTAATGAATAATTCGTTTTTTTTTGTTCATATCCAAATCTGTAGCTCTGTAATGCATTTTCTACCAAAAAACATGAATAAATAACCTACTTTTGGAAACCCGATTTTTTTTTATGTGTTCCATCTTTTGTGCTCTATATTTCGAAAAGTTATAATTGTGGATTAACCACTTGTTGCATAATACCGTCCAATGTCCAATTAGGCCTCGTTTTTTTCCTGATGGTTGTTGTAGGGTTCAGTTGTTCTATTTGAATCAATATTCCTGTTTCCAAAAGCTGTAGCTATCGTGTAGTAGTTATCAAATTGTTCCTTGTAGCTTTTTGCTATTGTAGTGTTTTTGTCCAGAGCATTTTTAATTCGTCTAAATTGAGTTTGAATATTTCTAAATTGTCTTATTATGGGTTGAATGTCAAAAATTTGGATGAACGACCATGAATAAACCGTGTTTTGTGCATTGCCAATTTTTAAAGGAAGTAGACCTGGATTGTTTTTGAGGTCGTTGAATTAAGGTTTGTTAATTCTCCGAGTGTTCCGACGAAGATTCTGAAACAAGAGGAGGTTTCCGTAATTCTTTAATATGAACAATTTCTTTTTTGTTTTCGTTGTTTTTTCGGGAAATTTCAACACGATTTCTTTCTAGCATTTCAGTGATAACATAAGGACCAAGAAATGTATTGTTCTTCTTGCTTCTTATAGAAGGGTTTTGTTTAAAAACTATTTTGCCCATATGAAAATCTTTTCTTCACCGTGGATGTTACGTTTAAAAACAAGTGTTTGTTTTTGATTATCAAGATTTTCTTTGACTTTTTGATAGACGCGTTGTAACTTATTCTTATGATTTTCCGCGTAGTCTGTGAAAAATTCCTTTAAAGCAAAAATGTCATTTGGGTCGGGTGAATTTGTATGTCCATGGGTTAATTCAAAAGGGGTGTATTTTGTTGAACTGTGGATAGAGTTGTTATATGCAATGATTGCATATTCTATTAATCTTTCTTCATCAGGAAAAGATTCTTTGAGAAGTCTCAAATGTTCAATGAGAGTGGAATGAAAGCGTTCAACTATACTGTTTGACTCATGATGTTGTGGAGTTGTGAAGTGAATTCTAATCCTATGTAAATTTAGAATTCCCTTCGCTGTTTCATTATTAAATTCGGTCCCATTATCAATAACTAATTTTTCGGGAATACCACAAAAACTAAAATACTTAATTAATGCATTTGAAATACTAATTGCGTTCTTACCAGGTATTTCGATGACTTGTCCAAATTTTGTAAAGGCATCGACAAGAGTTAAATAACTACGATTGTCGTAATAGAAAACATCAATGTGAACTATTTGGAAAGGTTTCGAGGGTGTTTCAGTCAGCATAATAGGGGTGTATGAATTTTTCCTTGCATACTTAGCACGTTGACAAATATCACAAGAGTTTATGAATTTTGTCACTGTATCTTTCATTCCTATCCAATAATAGTTCCTTTTGAGATATTCAAGAGTTTCATTGATACCTCTGTGATTACTTTTGCCTTCATGATGGTTTTTAGTCAAAATTATTTGTTCTTCTAAATCAGTTTTATTGTATTTACCATTTTTGTGCATCTAATTAGTTTAGGACCTTTTACTGAGAAATGTCTCAAGTAGACGTTGTTGAACTGAGCATATAATTCAACGAACGCAAATAGATGTGGAGTATGTTCGAGCTGTACCTCTCGATCATGGAATAAAGAGACATTGTTTTACGGTTATCCGATGTTAAACGCAGACTTGCGAACCAATAGATGGCAGTGGTTGTCTAAAAAAAACAACCACTGCACATATACCCAGATTAGGGTAGTGGCTAGAGATGCATCGGTGTGAGTGGTGCCAGCTGCCTTACTGATGAGTCCAATTTCGGGACGAAACCGGTATAAGGAGGGCACTACTCACATGGATGTAACTCTAGACATTTATTGCGGTGCTGTACCAACCTTCCGTTTAACATCGGATAACCGTAAAACAATGTCTCTTTATTCCATGATCGAGAGGTACAGCTCGAACATACTCCACATCTATTTGCGTTCGCAGACTTGCGAACCAATAGATGGCAGTGGTTGTCTAAAAACAACCACTGCACATTTACCCAGATTAGGGTAGTGGCTAGAGTTGCATCGGTGTGAGTGGTGCCAGCTGCCTTACTGATGAGTCCAATTTCGGGACGAAACCGGTATAAGGAGGGCACTACTCACATGGATGTAACTCTAGACATTTATTGCGGTTCTGTACCAACCTTCCGTTTAACATGACCTAAATAGTTAACTTCCTTTCTTAAAAATTCCGATTTGTCCAATTGAATTTCAAAATTTGCTTGTCTTAAACGATTGAAAACCTTTTTCAATCTGTCCATGTGTTCGGAAAGAGACGTACTAAAAATAACAATATCGTTAAGATAAACTAAACATTTTTCATTTTGTAAACCTCTTAGAAAATTATCCATCACTCGTTGGAAAGTTGATGGTGCGTTTTTTAATCCAAAAGGCATTCTTTTAAATTCGTAATGTCCGTTTTCTGTTGAAAATGCTGTTTTTTGTATATCGGAAGGTTTCATTTCAATCTGATTAAAACCGCTTGCTAAATCCAATGTTGTAAAATATTGGCATCGGCCTAATTTATCTAAAATGTCACTTATATTTGGAAGGGGCTATTTATCATTAATTGTTTTTTCATTTAGTTTACGATAATCAATTACAAGACGCCATTCTCTTTTTCCTGAAGCATCTAGCTTCTTGGGAACAATCCAAATAGGACTTGACCAAGGAGAAATTGAATTTTGAATAATTCCTTAATCTATCATTTTTTGAATTTGATCTTTAACTTCTTTTTTATAAATTTCTGGGCATTGATAACTCTTAGTAAAAATTGCTGTTTCGTCACTTAAATTGATAGGGTGATGTATTTGATTAGTAAAAGTCAAGGGTAATTGATCACAATGAAAAATATTTTTAAATTCAAAACAAAGGTCTCTTAAAGCTATCCTTTCTTCGAGATTGCAATGTTCTAATCTTAGATTTTTCAAATTAGATTTCAAAGTATTATCTTTATTTTTGTCAAATTCAGGTTTTGTGGGAAATTGTTTTTTTCTACAAAGTTTACTTCATTGATATTTAAACTTTCAACTTCAAAGGGATTATGAACTCGAAGTCAGATTGATTTATCACGTCCATTAGAAATTGAAGTAAATGCGAAATTATTTTTAACTTTGACAACAGCTTGAGGAGTTTCTACCAAATTCCCAAATTTTAAATAGTCGAAGAAAGCAAAACCATTTTCCAAATTTACTGGTAGTTTTACGATCATATTTGTTCTCGGGGGTATTTCAATAAAATAATTGTCATTCAAATTTTTATTTTGTTTTGATGTTTGAACTTCATTTTGGATAATTGGGACTCTAACCAAAGGTGTTAATATTTCTTTTTTACCAATGTCAAGTACTGCTTTGAGTTGTTTCAATAAATCAATACCAATTAATCCATCGTATTTTTCACTGAATTCAAAAATATAAAATTTGTGAAATTCATTTACTTTGAACATGTCAAAAATTGGAATTTGGATAACTTTATCGTGAAAAGTTATCATGTGTGCTGTTTCAATTTGAAATTCTTCATTAAAAATTGTGTGTGGATGAATCTTTTCAACAATTTTAGGAGAAATTAAACTTTTTGTACTTCCGGTATCAATCAAAAACTTAGCGTTGAGTTGGGGTATTATTATGTGTGGTAAAGTTGATGAGATATTATTTAAATGTATTAAGTTTTTTCGTTCTGAAAACTGTCCAGGGTAAAACTTCCATCATGCATATTATATGGATGAGTGTTATCTACATGGGACAATGGTTCATTGTCAGTACAATGGTTTCTGTTTTCATTTTGTGAGTCAGCGTTACCGTTTCCTGTGAATGAGTCATAAGAGTTGACCTCAGGGTTATCTGCTAGTGACGCATTTTCTTGATAATTGATTTCCGCAAAATTCAAGGGTTGGTTATTTCTTTTCACAAAACTTGAAAAAGATGATGTGTCCATTGGTTCCGGCTGATTAGGATTAAATTGATTGTGTCTCACATTTTGAGATGGTGGTTTAAAAATTGGTCTCTGAAAATTCCTCTGTTGCGAATAACTTGGTTGAAATTGATTTCTATTAAATCCAAAATTTTGTCTTTGGAAATTATTATTCATTTGTGGTCTTTGAAAATTCTGATTTGAGTTTGGTCTGTGAAAATTGGGGTTGAAACTTTGTCTTTGAAAATTATGATTGAAGTTTTGTTGAAAATTCGGATTAAAACCTTGTCTTTGGAAAATTGCGTTATTCATGGTATTTTGGTAATTAATTGGTCTTACATTTTGTTGTTGAGGAGTTATTCGTGGATTTGGTTCAAATTGTTGTGAATTAAGTGAATGTCCACGATTTTGACTGTACATGAAATTTTCTTCTTCAATAACTAATGCCATTGCATTTTCTAAAGTTTGAGGGTCTCTCAAACGAATATTATTTTGAAGTTGCCCTGTTAAATTTCTAACAAATGTTTTTAGAGCTAATTCTTCGTGATTCCTTAATCTTATTACTCTTTCAGCATGTGTAAATCCTGCTGAGTTTAGTTTTGAAAAAATTAAAGAACGTGAATCTTGGCATCTCATACCAAAATTATAAGCAGTTTCACTTTTATTAGGACTTGATGCAATCAAATCTTGAACTAGGCAATCTTAATTTCTTTGATCTTCAAAACTCAATTGAAGCGCATTTTTAACATCTTCCCATGAAAGAAGTTCATTTAGTCGTGAACCAATCAAACTTAAGGCTCGACCTGTTTCCAATAATAGCTCGCATAATAAAATTATTGAGAATTTCATCTCCTTCTCTATGAAAATTCGTTATAAAATTAATACAACTAGTGATACAAATTTGCAATATATGAGGATTTCCCTCAAAAACAGGAATAGTATCAACATATAACTTAAGTAATTGATAATTAACAACAGGTTCTGGTGCTACTACTTGTTGCATTGTGGTTCTTGAAAGATTATTGTTTTGAGAATCAATATTTTCTTGTCTTCGATTAGAAAATACATTGGTTAAATTGAATCTGTTTATAATATCCTCAATTTCGCAGTAATCACATTAATAATCAAAATGTACTTACAAAAATAACATCACGATCTGCATTCCTGTAGTAGATGTGTGCTTTGAATATAACTCTAGGGTTGCTGGTTTCGGCGATGTGTGTCTTCCACCAAAAGGGGTTGTTTTTGGCTTTGGCGATGTTTGTCCTCGACCAAAAAAGGGGTTGTTGGCTTCCGCGATGTGAGTCTTCCACCAACGGCTCCAAAATCGTACTTTTCACCGTCCACTACGTTGTTTCGGAATTGGCAATTAACTGTTGAGACAGAACTACTCCGCGATGTGTGTCGGATATGTTTGCCAATCCTACCGACTGCGCCAAATAAATGTTGAGACGTAGATGAACGGTTTTTAAAAAAGATTTTATTTTGGAATAAGTGAACTTTAAAACTTCTAGACCTTACTGGTTCAAAGTTTAGACATGAAAAAGCTAATGACTAAGGCTGGTTACTATATTTATAAACTAACAATTGCTGACTAAGCTAAATTATTGCAGTACTACGCCTAAATTGAATACAATAGAAAGGGTTGTTCAGCATCCCATAACTAGGGAGACTATATCGTTCAGGATTATTTACCCGTGGAATAGGGATTTGTGGCATCATTTTGATTCCCCATAATTATTAAAAGAGACGGTTCACAGATTTCTTTATGCATTTCTTTGCATTTGTCAGTTATGCCTACTTTTGATAATTTTGAAATCACCACTTTGTGTAATCATTTTTTGTATCTACCCTAACATAATCACAGTAAATAAAAGAACTTACCTCATTATTTCTTTACAGAAACCTCAATGGCGAAAATTGAACCGTCTAAGATCGACAAACGAATAATGATATCCACCTTTTATCTACTATTACTGATTACTGAAGTACAGGCGCTACGAGTTTCGGGCGGTTGGCCCCGACACCGCAGCCTCTAGTTGGGCTTATTGTATCTTCTCTGTGCCTGTCTCTCAGTCGAAGAGCTCCATTGCCCGAATAAGGTTTATAACTCGTTCTACTGTTTCCCTGTCCGTCCTTTGAGGAGCGGTTGTGAATTCCCCGTTATCTCTTCTCCAGTACGCCAGCGCTTCACATTCAAATACAATGTGGGAGGCTGTTTCCTCCTCCCCGTTGTACAGCCTACATATGGGTTCCTCGTTGAGAAGACCCATGATATGCATGTGTTTCCTTAGAGTGCATTGTCCAGTTAATATACCTGTTGATTTCCTTAGCTGATTCCTGCTGAGTTTCAGTAGGCTTCCAGAAAATTATGGTTTAATCTCGTCTGCCATCATCAATTTACTGTGTTTCAGTCTTGGTGATTGGCACCATCTAGCTTTCCGTTGTTTTTTGGACCAACAGTGTGCGGGCATAAAAGCATAATCTTGTCGTCAAAATGTGCGACAACGAGTCCGACGATGATTATAAGACCCAGCTGCGGGAGCAGCAAAGATTACTTACACAGTTATTGCAGTTACAAGTGCAAAATATAAACCAAAACAATGGAAACTTACCGGAGGTTAGTAATGTGGCCGATGTCGATAATATCGCGCGGTATTCGACCCCCACGGTATCGATGCCTTCGCCGCCTGAATTTTCGTTTCAAGCTGAGGACTGGAATGATTGGGAAACGCGGTTTTTGCGCTACAAACGAATTGCTTTAGAAAACTGTAGTAGCGAACAGCAAGTCGATTATCTTGTAGGATTTTTAGGCGGGAAGGCGGAAAACATTTTAAAATCCTTTCATTTAAATGCCGATGAACTTGAAGATTTCGGGATCGTGTTTAACAAATTCGAAAATTATTTCGTTGTGAAGAAGAATTTTGTATTCGAATGTGTTCGGTTTTTGCAGCGCGCACAGACTGTTGATGAACCCTGTGATTCTTTTGTAACGGATTTAACTACTATGGCGCAATCTTGCGAATGGGGCATTTTGGAAGCCGAAATGATTAAATTATGAATAATCGCTGGTCTAGCAGATGGTAGATTGTCAGTACAGCTACAATCAAGGCCTGAAGATTCTTTAGAAGAGATTATAAGGAAAATAAGGCTTTCTGAATCACTAAAAAAGCAGCAATCGGTGATAAGAGCAGCAGAAAATGGTTTAGCCGAGAAACCTGAGGCGGAGGTAAACTATGTGCATAGGGGCGCTAAACCGAAAAATAATAATCAGCAGGAATTAGAAAATGAGGATAATGAGAAACACTTTGGAAAAGTATCTCAGGATGAGAAGGAATATCGTAAGTGGGGATTAACCCCCCGTCATGCCTTTGCTGAATGTCCTGCGAGAAACGAGGCATGTAGAGTGTGCAAGAAGACTGGGCATCGGGCAGCTAAGGGTTTTTCGAAAGGCTTTAGTAAATGTCAGAGGAGTTCCAATAAATTTCAAAATCGATACGGGAGCAGATGTGACTGTAGTAAAGGCAGATTTATTACCTAAATTTAAAAATGTAAAATTAAACTCTCCTGAGAGATCCTTAATGTCCGCTTCAGGTGATCAAATTAATGTTAATGTGTAGGGACATTTAGAGTTAATATGGTCTATAAAAATAAAACTCACAACACTGATGTCTATGTAGTCGAAAATTTGCATGCCAATTTATTAAGCCGAAGTGTCATTGAAGCCTTGGGAATGCTGTCCTGGGCATGCTCGGTATCCATTTAGGATAATTTCTCTAAATTATTTCAAGGAATAGGAAATCTGGGGAACTTTCCTTCGCAGTAGGGACAAATCTCTTGGGAGGTACCGAATTGAGTAGTTACGTTATACCATAGATGTTACTTTCCAGACCAGGTGCGCCACAGACAGTTCCTGGAAAGCCCTTCATGAAAACTCTAATTATAATATAGGCGGATTTTTGCGTTAACCAGGAACGAATTTCCTAACCTAACTATCCTTCGCAGTAGGGACACAACTCTTGGGAGGTACCTAGTTGAGTAGTTACGTTATATCATGAATGTTACTTTTAGTAACCAGAACGTTTTGACGTTTGATCCCGAGCTGCTATCGATATTTCTTTTTTTCTGCTATCTCTTCTTTTTACTAGCCAACTTTGGCGTTATGCCTGAGTAGCCTGAGTTACATTGAACTTCACTTCGAAGTAGAAATGACAGATTTCCGTTTGCCAAACGGGAATCATAGGCTACCATCCACATTGAATTTGTTGTGAGCGTGACTTTGAACACAAATTCAATGTTTGCCAAACGAGGCTGAAGGAGTGTTCTCTGGTATTTCTTGTGAGTGCATGCTTTGATCTTTTTTCGACCCTTAAGAGTCCGTAGCACGTATTATATAAGTTGAAAAGTCATATTACTGGACAATTACCAAAAGCAGTTTCAAAAATTACTAGAATATTATCAACCAATGTTTTACAGATTTTCATCACTGAACTCATGTTAAGATTACCAGATCTAGTAATTAAATTACCGAATTGGCAACACTGCACGCGTTAGTTAAGTCGGAATTCTGAGATTATTAAGATCATTTCACGGAATTCTGTAAAATTAAGTCGGAATTCTGAGATATTTTCACGGAATTCCGTGAAATAAGTCGGAATCTCAGAATTCCGACATAATTTGCGGAATTCTGTAGAAATAATGCGGAATAAAAAATTCCGAATATTTGAAAGAATTCCGTGAAAATTAGTCAGAATTTCGAGATAATTTCACAGAATTCCGTAAATTGAGTCAGAATTCAATTTATTTTGTGTGGTGGCCCTTCTACGCTTTCGTACTTGTCCAAAGAATATAGGTTTGAATAATTCCGCTATATTCCTCTTTCTCGTAAAGCTGACCAGGGAGGTTTTTTCAGGATTGACCTTCAGGTTCACCTTCCTGCATCTATATATCTTCTACGATGGTTAGAGCTGTCTGCATCAGTTCTGATATTGTCTTGGTGTGTTTGCCAGATATAAGTAATGCTACGTCATCGGCATAGCCTTGGGCATAAAATCCCTTGCTGTTCAACTCCACCAGTATTTCATCTGCGACTAGGTTCCAGAGTCTTTTCCCCTCTCCTCTGGAACCTTAAGCTGCCTTTATAGTTACAGTTTTGTCAAGCATAGTTGCTTGGATTCTCCTACCTTTCAGCATGTTTTTTATCCACCTACAAACTGTGTCTTTAATTCCACGCCGGTTAATTGCGGTGGTCATTGAAATGAAGGAGGTATGATCAAATGCTCCTTCTATATCAAGGAATGCAGCTAGGGCAATTCCTTGGTTGTTCAGTGGTTGCTCTATTTTATGAACTAGTTCATGCAGAGCAGTTTCACATGATTTACCAGGTTGATAGGCGTTTTGGTTTTTTTGTAGTGGCCTCTCTGTTAGGGAGGTTTCCCTAATAAATGTGCCTTTCAATCACTTTCTCCATCGTTTTGAGTAGAAACGACGAGAGATTTATTGGTCTGAATGCCTTTGGCTGAGAGCTATCTTTCCAGGGTTTCGGTATAGAGACCACTCGTGAGAGTTTCCAGATCATGGGTATGTGTCCCGTTGCCAGGCTTGCTCTGAATAGTTGGCAAAGCATCGATATGAGTTGGGCTTTGCCCTGCTGCAGGTGTGCCGGTATTATCCCATCGCATCCAGGTGCTTTGTCTGGTTCGAATGAGTTGGACTCTCTTCAAAGCGAACAAACCTTTCGCCTTTTTATCTACTATACTAAACATCACACTTCTTCAAACTAATTTCACAATCAAATCCTGATCATAAAAAACATTATAACGTAAACACTTTTTTTTAGAATTGATATAATAACTCATCAGTCATTTCCAACTTGAGCTTGAGGGTTGAAAAGTGTTCAAAAGGATCATTATCAAGAACATACATCATATTATTCTGAAGTACCTAGACTTACCTAGAATAACGCTCGAGTTCAAAAAATCTCATCGTTTAAACGATGGTTTGAAACGCAAATATTGTATGCACGTGATTTCGTATGGACTTACAATATTAGCGCTTTAAACCATCGATATATCGTTCAAAGAGACCTATAGCGGCGTTAGCGATGGCGTTCGGTTCGGTGTTTTGTTACAAGTGGGGACGCGCCTTAAGGAAACTAGCGCTCGGAGCATGTGCAAAAAAAAAATATTAGAAGCTGGCGCGTGCGTCGGTATTTCATCTCAACGACCTCAACGTTGAATACGTCTTTTGAGAAAAATCTCATAACATAATATAGTGTCTGTTCCCATTTTTCAAAAAAGATTTATCTGAAAAACAGTTATACATACCTACTACGTAATGATAAAATAATATTTGGCATAAAATCAAAGCAAATTTGACTTAAAAGCAAATTTCAGAAAATAAAATGGTTTTGGATGATATTGGGGGAAAAACTTGATATTTTCAAAACAAAGATCGATAAGGGAGGGTGTGCAAATGTGAGTGCAAAATTGTGCATAATTCAGAGAAGAGATCTACATGAAAAAAACTTGTTTTGGGAAATGTCGGGGGGGAAACCTGACATTTTCATAAGGGCATAGATTGAGCGAGAGTGTGCAAAATTCGAAAACTTGTGTGCAAAATTCAGAGAAGAGATCCACATAAAAAAAAATGATTTCGGGTGATGTCGGGGGGAAACTTACCCAGCTAGCAAAATAGTTCTGTAGATTTAGAGTTATAGGATATTTATGTTCTGTTAATGTTCTATTATAGTGGTGTAAAGTACAGTGAACTGTTGTATAGTGGACGCATATGACACTATTTTGCTCTCAACAACTAATTTGTTGTTTAAACCTATTGTAAGAACGTCTTTGCAGCATAATTGTAGAGCAGTTATAGAATATGTCCCAATATAGTTCTAGAAGTGCTGCATGATAACGCAATTTTGCAACCACTGTGCTTATACAATCAAATTGCTCTAAAAGCGATGCACAATATTATCTTATGGAACTATACTATGTCCAGTGGAACTCTTATACAACTGTTCTGTAATGTCTCATGTAGTTTTCTTATAGAGTTATTGTACAAAGGGTTCCTACTGATCCAATTCTGCTGCGGAGAGCAAATCACTAATATGGAAGAAGCTATAGAATAAGGTAAACTGGCGCTTCTTTAACGCAGTCACAAACTATATTAGTTCAGGTGTTATGAAACCTTCATAGAAAAAATAGGCATCAATAAAAATATTTTGTTCCTTAAAAACACACTATACAACTACTATAACAACGAGGACAACGACGCTACGTCATATGTTTTAGACCATTGAACGTTTATGGAGGTCGTGACTTTATCTTGCTTCAAAATGTCTTATTCATTTTTAAATAACTGGAAAAAGGTAAAAAAAGTGGAGCGTTTCGGAGGAAAAGTAACAAAATTTACGTAAACCTTTTACGCGCTAGCATTTTATTAGATAAAAGAACTCCTGTGACAAATGGTTTTTGAAACGATTTCATTAGAGTCGCCAGGATAATGTTAAAAAGTAAAAGATAATTTGATTGATCCTTGTTAACTAAAAAAAGAATGAACATAATACACACCATGAACGGGGGCAGTAATATAGAGTTCCCAAAACTCTAGTATTTTCAATTAATTTTGAATCAAAATATCTTCAGAACCGTTGCTCGTAACAGACGTCTTTTGATTTGAATAAAAAAAAAACCGTGAAATTGATCAAACATTTTAAATAAGCCATATATAGTTATATTGTTCAGGAAATATTTTAACATATGACTACATTGTATCTATGAAATGGCATATTTGCTCTATAATCATTGCATAAGACACAAACACCTCGTATTAGTTGGAATCCATAATGGATAGTATTAACAGTAGAATGATTCGATTATTACTGCGGCCATTTAGGCCAAATTTAGGGGTAGATTCACGAATTTTTGGAAAAAAAAATTCCCATAAAGTAAGATATCTTTCGCAATAAATCTTCTTCCGCAAGTTAATTTACTGCTCAATTGACTGCATATAACTAGCTTGATAAATTATTACGAATATGCCCATATTCCTACAGAGTAGGTTAATAATCATGAAGTCAGCATCTTTCATCGTCATATTGTGTTACAGAATCAATTTGCTTCTAAAATACAACACTAAACAATTTAAAAGTTTTTTAAATATCACACAATGCATTATAATTGTTGCATAATGAGACATTTTTGGCTACTAAGCAATAATTTTGTTAGAGTTCTTCAGTAGTTGTATACCAGTATTCTTCAAAAGCATTTGCTCTGTTAGAGTGATATAAAAGTTCTTTAAAAGCCTAAGAACGCTTATGCAACAATTCTATAATTGTTTTGCGGAGGCTTTACACAACATTTTATAGAAGTAAAAAGCTGTATAAGAGTTGTTAGAACGTTTTAAAAATGTTCTTAGAAAAATATTGCTCTATAAAAATTTGTTCTAAAAACGTTCTTACGACATTCATAGAACAAGAAATTGTTAGCCATTGACATGCATTTTCATAAGGGCATAGATCGGTAAGGGAGGGTGTGCAAGGTTCGAAAACATGTGTGCAAAATCCAGAGAAGAGATGTACATAAAAAAATTGATTTCGGGTGATGTCGGGGGGGAAACTTGACATTTTCATAACGGCATAGATCGGTAAGGAAGGGTGTGCAGAATTCGGAAACATGTGTGCAAAATTGTGCAAAATTCAGAGAAGCGATCTACATAAAAAAAAATATTTCGGGTGATGTCGGGGGGGAAAATTGACATTTTCATAAGGGCATAGATCGGTAAGACAGGGTGTGCAAAATCCGAAAACATTTGTGCAAGATTCAGAGAAGACATCTACATAAAAAAAAATATTTTGGGTGATGTCGGGGGGGAAACTTGACATTTTCATAAGGGCATAGATCGGTAAGAGAGGGTGTTCAAAATTCGAGAACATGTTTGCGAAATTGTGCAAAATTCACAGGAGAGATCAACATAAAAAAAAATGGTTTTGGGCGATGTCGGGGGGGAACCGTCAAGTTTCCCCCCCATCAGAAAATGTGCTCTAGTCTCTCGAGGAAAGGTGTGCAAAATTACTTTGAATACAAGGTAGCTACTTATTCAATTTACAGTTTGGTCTGCTGAATCCGAATCTGAGGTTTGCCACCTCGCCACGTATCGGCTTCACAACGAAAATTGCAAAAAACCTCAAAATCTTGGCAAATTTTTCAGTTTTTCAAGTATAACTCGAAAACTAAGCGTCTGTGGAAGATAACTATGAAGCACCAAATGAAAGTGGACAAAATTTGCTAAAAATGACATATGAACACTTTGAACTTTAGACATTCCATGACGTCGATAACTCGTGTAGAAAAATGGCATCTCTTGACATTTCGTCAAAAAGTTGATAACATTATTTTAAGTTTGCGCTTTATACTCTTTCAAAATTGATTATTTCATGACTACCTGGCATGTCCTGGGTACATCCAAGGAGTTGGCAAACATGAGTGAGAGTCCATAAACACTCATGGTCAGATAAATAGCACATGTCAAAAATTAGATAAAACTTTGATTCTGCATCATTGATCAAGGAAATAATGGTGGATCCGAGAACCTCAATCCATTTGTCAGTTTAAGTGTCCGGGCTTTCAAAATGTTTAAAAAAATGGCTACAAATTAAACTTTTTTCTGTGTACATTTTTATAAAAATCGCTAGCACAATTCGAAAGGGGGACAACATTTATGCACTTCCTGAAAATTTCACAATAATTAAACCAAGTATAGTCTAACTAACTGATTTTTTCAACAAAAAGTTGAAAACGTTATTTTGAGTGCGCGTTGGTGCCTCACTATCCACTAATCGGAAACGCCAAAATATTGAAAATAATAATATTAGCCTTCATGTCCCTATTCATATTGTTAGATTTTCATTTTTTTCAATGTATAGGCAATGGACAGTTTGCACATTTTTTGGAAATATGAAAAATATAAGGATTAGTAAGTACTGATGCCATTGATGTTTATGAAGATGAGGAATGAATAATATGGAAATTATTAAATAATGGTATTTTTGCTTTTTTCTCTTGTATATAAAGATTTGTTCCAAATATGTTTCCTTTTATCAAAACGTTATTTTCTTTAAATTAAGAGTAGGTAGTACGATTTAGTTTGAACTGGGTGGCCCGTTAACCATATTACACTCATGGTCAGATAAATATATTTAAAAAATATGATCAAACTCTGATCCTGCATCACTGGTCAGAAAAATAATGGTGCATTTAAGCACTTTGATCCATTTGTCAGTTTATGAGACCTGGCGATTTTTTCTAAAAATTGGTTTGGTCACGTTGGTTACAAATTAAACTTTTTTTTGTGTGACTGGTGATAAAAATGACTAAGACCATTCGAAAGAGGAACAAAATCTATGTATTTATCGAAAATTTCACAATATTGAACCAAGGATAGTCTATCTATGAAATTTAAAACTTGTCAAAAATGACTGATTTTTGCCCATTTTTGAAAAAATCAGTTACGTAGACTATCCTTGGTTCAATCATTGTGAAATTTTCAGGAAGTGCATAAATTTTGCATCCCTTTCGAATGGTGCTAGCCATTTTTATCAAAATTTACACAGGAAAAAGTTTAATTTGTAGCAATTTTTTCAAACGTGACGAATGGGCCCTTAACTAATTTTTGAAAAAAGTCCCCAGAACACGTAAACTGACAAATGGATTGAAGTTCTCGAATCCACCATTATTTCCTTGATCACTGATGCAGAATCAAAGTTTCATCAAATTTTTGACATGTATATTTATCTGAACATGAGTGAATTTGGACCTGACTCACGTTTGCTAACTCCTCAGATGTAACGAGGACATACCAGCTAGTCATAAAAAAAATGATTTTGGAGGAATATATAGCGCAAACTCAAAATATTGTTATCAACTTTATGACGGAATGTCAAGATATGCCATTTTTTCTGCCCGATGTATCGACCTCATGGAATGTCTATAGTTCAAAGTAATCACATGTTTCTGTAGCAAATTTTGTCAACTTTCATTTGGTGCTGTATAGTTATCCTCTTAAAACGCTTGGTTTCAGAGTTATACTTGAAAAACTGAAAAAAGTGCCAACATTTTGTTTGTTTGTTTTCTACAATTGTAGTTGTGAAGCCGACACCTGGCGAGGTGGCAAACCTCAGATTTGGATTCAGCAGATCAAAAAACATACAGAACCATTGAGAAAACTACTTCTACATGTTTGTCCTGGAAACGCCGTTTCTAAACCTTGGATTACTGGTGGATTACAATCCCGCCTCGCTTAATCTCGATCACACTAACCGTCCCGAGATTTGAAATGTCGATTGATATAAGCAATGATTTATTAGATCATTGGATATTGACAAGCTTATATCCAATCCCTTATATCCCCTCATTATAATTGGTTCTGTGAAAAGGAAATAATTCGAGTTTTGGCATTTTATTCAATAATATAGTTGAGAAATATTGATAAAGCGAACCTCTTTTCTTCAAATATGATTGCAAAATTTTCATGGAAGTGGTACCTAATTTCAAGAACTTACTAATATCAGTTAATTAAATAAAAAAACTATTGAAAAAATTCTGTTATTTGTCTTAAACTCTAAACTAGGAAGTACTTGTACCTACTTATACTTTATAACCAAATAATTATACTTTTCCAAAATAAATTTGTATCTTGTTTTGATTTCGTAAAAACCTACATACCTACCTACCTAAATAGTATACCAGTATAAAAAAGAAGTCAATCAATTTATATACAATAACTCCCTTGATGTTACACATTTAGTTACATTTCATAGTCGTAGAATAATATGCTCAACCTTCATGATGATAGTTCATCATCAAAACTAATCTTTCAGGGGCCTGGGTCTAAGGCCCGTATTCTCCGATTCTACAGATAAACGCATTCAACTAAACGCGTTCAAATAGTTAAACGTCCTCGACTTTTTCTTGGTATGCACCGTGCTAATTTTCGCAACGTTTAGTTAAACCTAGAGAAAGGTCGGCAACGTTGGAAATTTGGGAACATTTTGATGGTATTCAAGTTGATTGGAGACCATATGATGTTGACAGTTGACATTAATGCCTGGTTTACATTCAATTTCACTTCGAAGTGCAAGTGATAAATTTCCCTTTGCCAAACGAAAATCATATGCTACCATCTACATTGTTTTGGCGTGAGCGTGACTTTGAACACATATTCGATGTAGATGGTACCATATGATTCCCATTTGGCTAGCGGAAATCTGTCACTTTCTCTTCGAGGTGAAATTGAATATAAACTTCACATAATGCATTGTATATTTGAAATAATTTGAATATTTTTTGATAAATAACTATTGTTTTAATACATGGACGTAATCATGCTTAATCTTGATCTTGATGCAGAAAGGAACAAAACGAAAAATCATCAGACATGAGATTTTTATTCAGGATGATTAAAAAATATCCATATTTGATAATGATCATGCAGAAGTGAACCACACGAAAATCTCAAAGGCATTCATAAGGTTGAAGATTATTTTCTTATTATTATATTGAATTATTTCCGCCATATAAAGTTTAAACCTATAGTTTTTTCCAAGTTTAATATTTGTGTCTGGGTCAATTGTGTTTAGGTACGCATAGAATTTTTTTTTTTTTATGATACGCGATTTTGGCTTGATTTTTCTTTTCCCCTCAGCACCACCTCACCTATTACCAAAAATTTTAGTGCCATTGATAAATTGATAATATCTACGGGAAAAGGACAGGAAGCTTATTAACTTAAATTATAATTACGGGGTGAATTATTATTTTACGGACATCCCAAAACGTGATATTATTTGAATAAAACCATTTTGTACTTTAATTATTTCATCAATTATTGCAAATGGCATTTTGATTTATCTTGAAACCACACTATGGCATTGCTGACTTTGTAGATAACACAAAAAAAAAATTAAATCTGAAAAATGACATAACGTTCATTGAATTATTAAAATGGTATTATAGTATTTTTTATTTTTATGTAAATACATGCAAAAACTATTATTATGTCTAAAATATCGGCTTCAAGAAGTAAATTCGTCTCCAGACTCGTCCTAGTAAAAAATAAAATAAACACACTCACAGTGGGATGAAAAACAATTAGGTATCAGCACCTAATATCCATTATATATAATAAATAATATGTTCGGTGGTATTAGTTTATACAGGGTGATTCAGGAGGAAATGGAAATATTTTAAGGATATGTCCAGGAAGTCAAAATAAGCAAAATAAGCTAAAAAAAAAATAAATAAAAAAAAATAAATAAATAAACTCGCTACTAGATCAATTTTTAAACGCGCAAATAAGTGTATCGAAGTGGGAGGTAATGTTTTCGAAAATTTATTATGAATTAGTGCTATTTGTTTTGTTTTACTAGTTTTGTAATAATTTTGATTTAGTTTTTAAATTACAATTAATCAAAATATCTTTGAAACAAATAAACATCGGACTTGAACATATGAGCTTATTTTGCTTATTTTGACTTCCTGGACATATCCTTAAAATATTTCCATTCCCTCCTGAATCACCCTGTATTATGTCATGATATATTTTTTCAAGACGCACGCATCTTCCGCCACAATTAAAGGCGTTTAAATCCTTAAACGCTCCAAATCGGGCGTTTAACTTTGAAGGCGTTTAACCGACTTGAACGTGTCTAATTTCGCCGGTGCATACGAAATCTTGTAGTTAAACGCCGTCAAATCTTAAACGAGCTTAAGTACGAACGGAGAATACGGGCCTACTTAGTCGGAGAGTCGGACATTATTTTTGAATATCATTATACTCATACAAAAAAGTTTGTAGGTATATAGTCACTACCTATCTATGCAGGTATTGTATATTCACAAAGTCAATTCAATTTGGCAAATCATTATGGCTTGATACATTGAATATTCAAACAAGTTAAGGACTTATCTATATCAACATCAACTTAATTTGGATAATTAATCCAAAATTAAGAAAAGGCCCTCTTAGAGAAAATGGACGATTTTCATCTAACATCAACTTACCTTGAAAATTACGAAATCTTTTGATAAATAACTAACTTACTAAGATATTGGAAAAATAAAGACAAAAATAAAGACAAAAAACATGTTATTTTTTATTAAGTTGCATAGTAACGAAGAACAAAAAAAAGTGGGACTAATAATGAATTAAACTAATTTATCATTTATAAATTTGAGTTGAAATGCATCCTGATAAGTGATGAGCCTCTGTGTTTGCTGATTCCCTTCATTCAAAGCGGCAACTCCTTAGTTTTGGTTGTCTTCGTCTGAGTGGTAAAAGTTGATCACCTTATCAAGGAATAAGTAGCTTGGTTATTTAGGCGAAAACGTCCTTAAGATTCTACGTGGTCCAAGTAAAATGGATCAAACTCTTTCCCTTTCCACAGATGGGCCCTATCCATGTTGAATTGCCTTGAAACACTTCTCCGTCGTGCTCTAGCTCGAAACAGTCTCATCAAAATACTCACTTCTGAAAAAACAGAAATTTGGAAATAATAATTATCAACACACCACCAAATCCGTATCAACATCGATAGCAATACTCAAAAAGTTTTCATATCAATCTCAAAATTCACAACGCAAAACGCAACAGAAGATAGTAAACATGTTATGTTGGGTGGTTGGATGGTGGTTGGGTTATGAACACAAAGAATCTCCCTTGTTATGAACACTCTTTGTAGTTATGAACAATGACTAGGAGGCACGGACCTATATAAAAACTGGACTGCTAATGCATATGGCCGACCTTGCCAAAAATCACTTTTCATGCAGTATGTATACTTGTTAGAAGTCGCTACGTGCAACCATTCTCGATATATTTGGATTTGAAATAATTGATACATGTGATTTTGAAATTGTGGCGAAGGTAACCTGCTCGAAGTTATCACATAATATTTCCTATGATTGCTCCATATTTTCAGTAAAAAAGATAAAAGTCGACTAGTTTGTGATGTTATCAACAACTCTTATTCAAATATTATTTTAAAAAATTGTAAAAAAACTGAAGAAAATTAAATAAAATAAAAACTTCAACACCCTGTTGCTCTTGTTACGAAATATTTGCGGACACCTGTTTATGGGAAGTTTCCTTCTTATTTTCAAGCAAACAAACTCATCCTAATTTTTTGACACTGTCAATGAAACACCATGCTTCGCCATAATTTCAAAATCACATGTATATTCATTATTCCAAATTCAAATAACTCGAGAATGGTTGAACATAGTGACTTCTAACTAGGGCTGGGAATTTTTCCAGATCTTCGTATTCGAATATTCGTTTAAAAAACGAATAAATATTATATATAATTCGAATAATTCGAATAATCGAATAATTCGAGTAATCGAATAATCCGAATAATCAAATATTTGAATGATCGATAATTCGAATAATCGAATATTCGAATAATCAAATATTCGAATATGTGGAATAATCAAATCATTTGACAATTCGGAATATTCGATTTTATTGAGGTATTAGCCAATCGGTGAGCTGCAAGTGACGTTAATCACAGATCAAACTGGAATAGACTCAAGATACGATTTAGATAAAAACGCTTTAGGTAATTTTAATGCACATATACCTACAGTGCGACAAGCAAATGAACAATGAACCTATGTAGAAACAATTCGGCGGTGGAACTATGTGATTGGCTACAGATGACAGTCAAACATCCCATGGCAACCGCTTGGTCATAGGCGTAGGCGTAAAAATAAAATTATTGACTCTATTTTTTTTTCTATATTAATTTCATTAGTATAAAATAATAGAATGAGTATATGCATGCAAATTTTATACATATTTGGTGATTTATTTGTAGTCTTTACCATAATTTAAGCTTCAGATATCTGATTAAAATAACTTCACACGCTAATGAGATGACAAGATTGTTGACACGCTTTCAGCTTCCCCTCCCCTCTGCCCCTTCAGACATTGTTAAGGTTCATTTGATTGTCGCACTGTGGTCTCGTTATTTGACTGAACTGCACGTCAAAATAAAGAACATAGCAATTTTTTTGCCCATATTCAATGAGCTATAACTTTGAAACGTTTTTTCTCATTTTGTCGAGTGTTTCAGCGTTTTGATGGTCGACTTTCGTACATTCGACTGACTTTTGGAGATTTTGTGTGAGACTCGGTGTGAGATGAGGTTTTCTATGAAATACAGGATAAGTACGGAAGAAAATGATGCAATTTTTCAAAAATTTCAATATACTGCCATTTTGCTAAAAAATGATTTTTTACCAAATTTATATCACAGGGGTGTAGCTAAGACATGTTCTTCGGGATGTATTCGGTATTTTTCTGATAACTCTTCGAAAACAAAAGATAATCAGTCTTTATTCCAATAAGTGTTTTGCGATGTTTTTTTTGAGATTCAGCTAAAGTTAACTTCAAGATATCAGGATATACGATAGTTTTGAAATTCAAAAGAAAAAGATGATTCAACTTGAGCGGTTATATACAGGGCACTTGAAAATACGGCAAACGATAATAATTATTGAGTCTATATTTTTTGAAGTATTGCGAAATCAATAAGTGATAAACCCAATGCGGGTTAAACTTTTTATCGAAAAGATATTTTGTAGGTATATCAGTCATCAATTTTGCGAACCAAAAAAAAACAAATTGTTCGCCGTATTTCTTAGGGACCCTGTACGTACATTACCACTTTAGTTAAATCATCTTTTTTTTAATTGTATCGAAAGTATCATGGGTATATCCTAAAATTTTGGAAGTTGAGTCCGCAAATCTCCAAAAAACAATTCAAAATACGAATGGGAATAAAAAATAATTATCTCTTGTTTCAGAAGAATTATCCGAAAAATACCAAATACGTCCCGACTAATCTTAGCTATAACCTTAAGATATAGATTTAGTGAATATTTGTTTATAAGCAAAATGGGAGTATCAAGAAAATTTTGAAAATTGCATCACTTTCTTCCGCACCCTGTATATCATAGAAAACCTCACCTCACACAAAATTCACAAAAGTCAGTCCAATGTACAAAAGTCGACCTTCAAAACGCTAAAACACTCCAGAAAATCCGTTGATTTGTTTCAAAGCTACAGCTTATTAAAAATTGGCAAAAAAATGCAATGTTCTTTGATTTGACGAGCTGTCTATTTGAATAGTCAAAACCTTCGAATATTATAATCGGATATTCGAATAGTTCGATTATTCGAATAGTTCGATTATTCGAATAGTTCGATTATTCGAGAAGTTCGATTATTCGAATAGTTCGATTATTCGAATTTTCGAATAATGTCATCATGAAAAAAATCGAATTTGAATATTCGAATATTCGAATACTCGAATTATTCGTATTCGATTCCCAGCCTTACTTCTAACAAGAATAAATTCTCTGCGTAGAAATGATGAAGAAGTCAGTTCGTTTTACTTAAAAATAAAATGCAGGGACGGCCAAAAAAGTTATGGCTGTTCATATCCTGAAGAATAAGTGCAGGTGGCGCCCTCTACAAGTTAGAGCCATACTTGGATCTAATCCGAATTTGGTATGATAGGGAACCCTTAAATATATGTACCAATTTTCATCTAAAGGTCGACATCAGTTCAGATACTATTAATTTAGAAGAAATAGAAACTCATTTTGATTTTTTTCGCAACATTAATGAAACACCCTGTATAACAGAACCAATACAAGAAGCAACATTTTTGAACTTGACAAAATTTATTTTCGTTGCAAAATCACCAATTAATGCATAGTCGGAGAACGGAATGATTATTTTTGAAAATTTGACAGGTCCATTTTTCCAAACAAAAAATGACCAAAACTGACTCAAACTGAAAATCAACCTGTAGAGATTCTTCCATTCACTCCATATCACGTGAAATCGTTTTTTTTATGTTTTAAAAAATAATGAGAAAGGTATTTTTGTCTATGGGAGGGTTGGTTCATATTTCTTATAAGCATCAGAACGTGAATAACTACATGAAATATTGAATAGGTACTTATGAAGCTAAAATTAATAGCATATAATAATATAACCGTTTTGTAGATAATCAACCGACTAACTTTGAAAACTGGTTGAAGAGTTCAAAAATATTATCATAACAAATTATTACACTCTATACAATATTTTATTATGAATATATTGAGTTGGCATGATCAATGTTATAGAATGCCACCCCTCGGGAGTGTGTCAAAAAATATATATCAAGCTCAACTACCCCGATTTTGCGGAACATTTGATGATAAATGGAGCCCTGGACACTGTCCAGGACGGTGTGAACTGATGAAAAATGTCTTGAATTTTTGCCAAGGGATGTGGGAACTTGATGTAATCAATGTTATAGAATGCCACCCCTCGGGAGTGTCTTAAAAAAATGTAAGAAATTCAACTACACAGATTTTGCTGAACACTTGACGATAAAGAAGCCCTGGACACTGTCCAGGACGGTGTGCACTAATGAAAAATGTCTTGAATTTTTGCCAGGGGATGTAGGATGTCGATGTAATTATTGTTATAGAATGTCACTCCTTGGGAGTGTGTCAAAAAAATATATCAAGTTCAACTACCCCGATTTTGCGGAACACTTCACGATAAATGAAGCCCTGGACACTGTCCAGGATGGTGTGCACTGATGAAAAATGTCTTGAATTTTTGCCAAGGGATGTAGGAACTCGATGTGATCAATGTTATGGAATGCCGACCTTCGGAAGTGTGTCAAAAATATATATCAAGTTGAACTACCCCGATTTTGCGGAACATTTGACGATAAATGAAGCCCTGGACACTGTCCACGACGGTGTGCACTACTGAAAGATGTCTTGAATTTTTGCCAAGGGATGTAGGAACTCGATGTGATCAATGTTATAGAATGCCACCCCTCGGGAGTGTGTCAACAAAATATATCAAGTTCAACTACCCCGAATTTGCGGAACACTTGACGATAAATGAAACCCTCGAAACTCTCCAGGATGGTGTGCACTGATGAAAAATGTCCTTGGCAAAAATTCAAGACCTTTTTCAGCAAAATCTGGGTAGTTGAGTTTCATATATTTTTTTGAGACACCCCCGAGGGCTGGCATTTTATAACATTGATCACATCGAGTTTCTACATCCATTGGCAAAAATTCAAGACATTTTTTATTAGTGCACACCGCCCAGGGCTTTTTATCGTGAAGTGTTCCGCAAAATCGGGGTAGTTGAACTTGATATATTTTTTTGACACACTTCCGAGGGGTGGCATTCTATAACAATGATCACATCGACATCCTACATCCCTTGGCAAAAATTCAAGACATTTTTCATCAGTGCACACCGTCCTGGACAGTGTTCAGGGCTTCATTTATCGTCAAGTAGTCAGCAAAATCTGGGTAGTTGAGTCTCATAATTTTTTTTGAGACACTCCTGGACCCCTATTCTCCAAGTTGAGAGAGGCGAAAGTTCCGCTGTATGATGGGAAAAATCTCATCACCAATCTCTTCTCTTACGCAGCTTATTCCGTATTCTTGAAAAGTAGACTGCTCCTCGATTTCTCATGTGATGTTGCCAAGTTTAACCGGTTCATTAGAACTACTATCTATGACAAGCAAACAAATTCACCGTAGATGGTAGCATATGATTCTTACGAAAGCGTAGAAGGGCCACCAAGAAAATTTTTATGAAATTCCGACTCCGAAGTCGGTATTCTGACTTTGAACTCGGAATTCCGACTTCGAAGTCGGAATTCTGACTTTAAACTCGGAATTCTGACTTCGAAGTCGGAATTCTGACTTTAAACTCGGAATTCCGACTTCGAAGTCGGAATTCTGACTTTGAAGTCGGAATTCCGACTTTGAAGTCGGAATTTTGAAAATTATGACTTTAAACTCGGAATTCAGGGAAACAGGAGCTCACAAAGTCAAATACACATAGTATAAAAATTCTTCTCATCCATCTGATTGCTGCCGAACAGCGTAGAAGGGCCACCAACAAAATTTTTATGGAATTCCGACTTCGAAGTCAGAATTCCGAGTTCAAAGTCAGAATTCCGACTTGATCTTATTAGTTTTTTTTTCTGTTCCTGTGAGGTCAGTCTTCTTTTCTCTCTTGCGTAACGTTCTTTGGCTCTTTGGAATGCTCTCATTTTCTTTTTTGCCGATAGCATTTCTTTCGGGATTTCCTCATTTCACCAGTACGGCAGACTGTTTACCTACACGCACAAAATAAGGGAGTACTTTTCTTATTTGCGAGTTGAAGAACTATAACAAGGAGTTGTCGAGGTCAGTCAAGAACTCCACAAGGCTGCAGTTTGGGCTAATATAACAACTACTATTAGTATAGTATAGTTGGTAAGTAGAGGGCAGACAGGAGGCTAGAATGCTTCTTTCGGTATTTTGATGCGATGATACCCAATGACGTTAGAAATGCATTCAACTGGGAACTGATTACCAAGAAGGTGAAGAACAAAGGTGTCAGCGGGTCCTCTGTAACATAATAGTGTTTTAACCACCTGTCGGACAGAAAAGATCTGGTAGATAAAAATAACTTTGAGAGGGTAGAAGGAGGGGTTCCACAGCGGTCGGTCTTCGGTCCTACACTTTCTCATCATTTTCTACGATGATTTAATGGACATTGAATTGGACCAGGTGGTGGAGATGAATTGCTATGCTGACGACTTGTCAATTCCAGTGCTGGCTGAACATCCAAGTGAGATGGTCCAGAAAGCGAACGATGCCCTGGCAGTGATCGGTGAATAGATGCGTCAACTGCCATAGACCCTCGAAAAACATCTGCGATCCTGCATTCCTTAGAGGTGCCATATAGAATCGTCCAAGAGAACAACTTATTTCGGGATCACCTTGCACAGAGGGGTGTGCTTCTTACATGTCATGATGGCATGTGCGAAGGTCAAAAGAAACAATCAAACTTCTGTGTGTACGTTGGAGGCCCCAGTCGGCAGAAACGGAGAACTCTGGCCTTGGCGATGCAGACGAGCCTCAAGCCGCCTACACACGTACATCCCGTGAGATATGTTTGCGCGTACAAGTCCGCGCGTCAGTGTGTAGACAATATCCGCTAAAAATATATGTCGAAGTTGGATTTTTTGCTTGCATTTTTGTACACGCGTACTAATCGCACGGAGACATCTCGATAGATGTATATATGTGTCTGTGGGCGGCTTTGTATGTACATACAGGAATACAGGGTGTAAACGAAGAAGTTGCAAACATTTTAGAGGGGGACTAATTTTGTGACAAAAAGTTCCAATGAACACGCGTCCACAACTACTTGGTTTCTGTGATACAGGTCATCCAGATTTATTTAGTTTTTGCTTATACAGGGTGATTCAGGAGGAAATGGAAATATTTTAAGGATATGTCCAGGAAGTCAAAATAAGCAAAATAAGCTCATATGTCCAAGTCCGATTTTATTTGTTTCAAAGATATTTTGATTAATTGTAATTTAAAAACTAAATCAAAATTATTACAAAACTAGTAGAACAAAACAAATAATTATAAGCAAATAGCACTAATTCATAATAAATTTTCGAAAACGTTACCTCCCACTTCGATACACTTATTTGCGCGTTCAAAAATTGATCTAGTAGCGAGTTTATTTATTTATTTTTTAATTATTTATTTTTTTTTATTTTTTTTTTTTTTTTTTAGCCTATTTTGCTTATTTTGACTTCCTGGACATATCCTTAAAATATTTCCATTTCCTCCTGAATCACCCTGTATTTTTGTTATGTCACATGGCAATCAGACGAAACTCGGAAAAAAAACTAGCTGACCCAGAAAATTTCATACTACCTCATGATTTGATAGACGTTGTGTTGAATGCATTTGTTTCATAATTTTTCTTTTTTTTTCAATTTTTCCGATGTTTAAATAATTATTTTGTTATTCGTAGCGGAAAAAGTCAAAAATAATAGTATCAAAAATCATAAAAATCTATTCCGCGGTTCTTTAGTTATGATATGTTGAATATAATGACAAAATTTTTGGGGTATTTATTTTGAAATGCATGTTTGCAACACATTTGCTTGGGCTGATTTGGGACTTCTTTTTGGTTGATATGTTTCAAGTTGTGATAAAATCATTTGAATGATATCCGATTCATTTCCGATACATCTTATTCCGGGATTAGATCCCTAGATTGAGAAAACTTTCGTGATTGACATCTCCCCAACACACTTTATTTGAACAAAATCTTTTGGAAAATAACAAAACTTTGCAATGATAACCTCACTAAGTGATTTTTTCAAATTTCTTGATCAAATCCCAAATAGAACTATATTATCTAAATTCAACAAAAATCCTTTGGGATATAACAAAACTATGCAAATATAACCTCACTCATGCATTTTTTTAAAATTTCTTGATCAACACCCAAATAGAACCTACATATCCAATTTGAACAAATTCCTTTGGGAAATAACAAAAATATGAAAACATAACCTCAAAAACCCATTTTTCAAAATGTCAGGATCAAATCCCAAATCGAACCTTCATACCGAATTTGAACAAAATCTTTCGGAAAATAACAAAACTATGCAAACATAACCTCACCAAGTAATTTTCTTAAAAGCAGTTTTATCAAATCCCAAATTGAACCAAAATGTAGGTTCAATTATCAATCTAATTTGAACCAAATTCTATGCAAACCAAGATGCAAACATAACCTCATTAAATATATATATTTTTTTAATTTCTTGTTCAAATCATAAATAGAAGCTACATATCCAATTTGAACAAAGTACTTTGGGAAATAACAAAACTTTGCAAAGTTAACCTCACTTATGCATTTTTCTTGATCAATTCCCAAATAGAACCTATATATCTAATTTGACCAAAATCCTTTTTAAAATAACAAAAAAATGCAAACATAGCCTCAAAAATGCTTTTTTCAAATTTCTTGATCAAATCCCAAAATGAACCCACATACCTAACTTGAACAGAATCCTTCGCGAAAAATAACAAAACTATACAAATATTACATCACCAAGTAATTTTGCAATAACATTTTCATCACATCCCAAATCGATCCTACATATTATTATCTAAATAAACTATGAACTATGCAAACATATCCTCATCAAGTGATTTTTTTGATTTTCTTTATCAAATCGCAAAAACTTAACCCATATAATATTATTATTTAATTTGAACAAAATCATTTGGTAAATAGCAAAAGCTATGCAAACATAACCTCACTAATGCATTTTCTTCAAATTTCTTGATCAAATCTCAAATTGAACCTACATTATATCTTATTTGAAACAAAATCTTTTGGAAACTAACAAATGCAAACACAACCTCACTGATCAAATTCCAAATTGAATCTACATATCAAATTTGAACCAAATCCTTTGGAAAATAGCAAAACTATGCCAACATAATCATCACTTTGTCATTTTTGGGGATAAAAGGAGTCAGGGAAACAGGAGCTCACAAAGTCAAATACACATAGTATAAAAATTCTTCTGATCCATCTGATTGCTGCCGAACAGCGTAGAAGGGCCACCAACAAAATTTTTATGGAATTCCGACTTCGAAGTCGGAATTCTGACTTTAAACTCGGAATTCCGACTTCGAAGTCGGAATTCTGACTTTGAACTCGGAATTCTGACTTCGAAGTCGGAATTCTGACTTTAAACTCGGAATTCGGAATTTAAAGTCAGAATTTTCAAAATTCCGACTTCAAAGTCAGAATTCCGACTTCAAAGTCAGAATTCCGTTTTGAAAATGTGATAGTTGGCTTTTACTTCCTTACTTACCTTCCTTTCAATACTAAGAGCCGAAGTTCTTGTTGGTGGCATCAGCAATGGGGTCAACATGTTTATCAATTGCCGGGTTAAAGCTTTATTTAGTCTAAAATTTTTTATGAAGATTTCATCCGAAAAAGAAAAAGCATCCTCTTTCCTTAAAATTTTTCGTGGTGGACGATGAACTTCTTCCTCGGCATCCATCAAATCATTTAATATTTGATTGAAAATCAATGCTTCTTCCAAATCCATAGTAAAATTAATAATAATTGATAGGAAATATAAATTCCCAGAGATTTCTCAAAAATGGGGTTAGGATTGTTTGTTATTGTTAGTAAGGAGGTTAACAAATGTCACGATTTCGATTGCGCACATTTAATGCACATCATTCTCCCAAGATGCTCGTACTTCTATTGATCTTGACCAAGAGATGTATGTTCCAGTATGTTCCCCAAATTTCATGCGGAATGAACGGTCTCTGAAACTCAAGAATACGTCTCCCACGATTTTTGAGAGAACCACGCCCAAAGTTCTCATGGGATGATCTTTCTATCGACTGGAGAATACGGCCCCTGAGGGGTGGCATCCTATAACATTGATCACATCAAGTTCTCACATCTCTTGGCAAAAATTCAAGACATTTCTCATTAGTGCACACCGCCCTGGACAGTGTCCAGGGCTTCATTTATCGTGAAGTGTTCCGCAAAATCGGGGTAGTTGAACTTGATATATTTTTTTGACACACTTCCGAGGGGTGGCATTCTATAACAATAATCACATCGATATCACACATCCCTTGGCAAAAATTCAAGACATTTTTCATCAGTGCACACCGTCCTGGACAGTGTCCAGGGCTTCATTTATCGTCAAGTGTTCAGCAAAATCTGGGTAGTTGAGTTTCATATATTTTTTTGAGACACTCCCGAGGGGTGGAATTCAATAACATTGATCACATCGAGTTCCTTCATCCCTTGGCAAAAATTCAAAACATTTTTCATCAGTGCACACCCTCCTGGACAGTGTCCGGGGCTTCATTTATCGTCAAGTGTTCAGCAAAATCTGGGTAGTTGAGTCTCGTATATTTTTTTGAGACAATCCCGAGGAGTGGCATTCTATAACATTGATCACATCGAGTTGCTACATCCCTTGGCAAAAATTCAAGACATTTTTCATTAGTGCACACCGTCCTGGACAGTGTCCAGGGCTTCATTTATCGTCGAGTGTTCCGCAAAATCGGGCTAGTTGAAATTGATATATTTTTTTGACACACTCTCGAGGGGTGGCATTCTATAACAATAATCACATCGACATTCCACATTCCTTGGCAAAAATTCAAAACATTTTTCATTATTGCACATCATCCTGGACAGTGTCCAGGGCTTTA
The DNA here is from genome assembly GCA_958502075.1 of Orchestes rusci. NCBI lineage: Eukaryota > Metazoa > Arthropoda > Insecta > Coleoptera > Curculionidae > Orchestes > Orchestes rusci. The sequence continues at coordinate 55,646,288 of OY293305.1, read as the reverse complement.
TTTATCGTCAAGTGTTCAGCAAAATCTGGGTAGTTGAATTTCATATACAGGGTGTTTCCTAAAGATTGGTAAAAAATTCGTTGTGTGATTCCTGGGGTATTTTCATGAAAAAAAGTTCCTATAAACATTTGCCGAAAAATGCTTCCTAAGGGAGCTACGCCCCTTTAAATAGGGCACCCCGAAGACGGTTTTTCCTCAATATTTCCGAAACCTTACATACAAAAATCATGAAATTTGGTACATCATACAAACTTTTAATGCTGAATGAGAATTTGAGCTCAGAATTTCAAAATTTTAATCAGGGGCGTACCATACTGGCGGGGTTAAAGGTTAAAAGAAAATTGGATTCTTTTAACCTTTAACCCCGCCAGTATGGTACGCCCCTGATTAAAATTTTGAAATTCTGAGCTCAAATTCTCATTCAGCATTAAAAGTTTGTATGATGTACCAAATTTCATGATTTTTGTATGTAAGGTTTCGGAAATATTGAGGAAAAACCGTCTTCGGGGTGCCCTATTTAAAGGGGCGTAGCTCCCTTAGGAAGCATTTTTCGGCAAATGTTTATAGGAACTTTTTTTCATGAAAATACCCCAGGAATCACACAACGAATTTTTTACCAATCTTTAGGAAACACCCTGTATATTTTTGAGACACTTCCGAGGGGTGGCATGCTATAACATTGATTACATCAAGTTCCCACATGCCTTGGCAAAAATTCAAGACATTTTTTATCAGTGCACACCGTCCGGACAGTGTCCAGGGCTTCATTTATCGTCAAGTGTTCAGCAAAATCTGGTTAGTTGGATTTGATATATTTTTTTGAGACACTCCCGAGGAGTGGCATTCTATAACATTGATCACATCGAGTTCCTTCATCCCTTGACAAAAATTCCAGACAGTTTTCATCAGTGCACACCGTCCTTGACAGTGCCCAGGGCTTCATTTATCGTCAAATGTTCCACAAAATCGGGGTAGTTGAACTTGATATATTTTTTTGACACACTTCCGAGGGGTGGCATTCTATAACATTGATAACCTCAAGTTCTCACATCCCTTGGCAAAAATTTAAGACATTTTTCATTAGTGCACACCGTCCTGGACAGTGTCCAGGGCTTGATTTATCGTCAAATGTTCCGCAAAATCGGGGTAGTTGAACTTGATATATTTTTTTGACACACTTCCGAGGGGTGGCATTCTATAACATTGATCACATCGAGTTCTCACATCTCTTGGCAAAAATTGAAGACATTTTTCACTAGTGCACACCGTTCTGGACAGTGTCCAGGGCTTCATTTATCGTGAAGTGTTCCGCAAAATCGGGGTAGTTGAACTTGATATATTTTTTTGACACACTCCCGCGGGGTGTCATTCTATAACAATAATTACATGGAAATCCTACATCCCTTGGCAAAAATTCAAGACATTTTTTATTGGTGCACAGTGTCCAGGGCTTCATTTATCTTCAAATGTTTCGCAAAATCGGGGTAGTTCAAGTTGATATATTTTTTTGACACAATTCCGAGGGGTGGCATTCCATAACATTGATCTCATCAAGTTCCTACATTCCTTGGCAAAAATTAAAGATATTTTTGATTAGTGCGCACCGTCCTGGACAGTGTCCAGGGCTTCATATATCGTGAAGTGTTCCGCAAAATCGGGGTATTTGAACTTGATAGGTATATTTTTTTGACACAATTCCGAGTGGTGCCAATCTATAACAATAATCACATGGACATTCCACATCCCTTGGCAAGAATTCAAGACATTTTTCATTAGTGCACACCGTCCTGGACAGTGTTTTTTGTCAAGTGTTCAGCAAAATCTGGGTAGTTGAATTTCATAAATTTTTTTGAGACCCTCCCGAGGGTTGGCATTCTATAACAATAATTACATCTAAACCCTACATCCCTTGGCAAAAATTCAAGACATTTTCCATCAGTGCACACCGTCCTGGACAGTGTCCAGGGCTTCATTTATCGTCAAGTGTTCAGCAAAATCTGGGAAGTCGAATTTGGTATATTTTTTCAAGACATTCCCGAGGAGTGGCATTCTATAACATTGATTACATCTAGCCCTTTTTTCCCTCAGGATAGTTCCCAGACATTGATAAAAACAAGTTCTCATATCTCCTAGGAGATCATTAGTATACAATGTTCTGGACTGTTTTAGTGTTTATACTGTGGTTTTATCGTGAAGGGGGAACTTGTGAAGTGTTGATAAATTCGAGTTGCTAATCACAAACTAACCGACTTACAAATAACTGAATAACGTTCCCAGAACGTTTTCAATCCTGGCCAAAAAATTCGGGCCTTGTGTTAGTTAGTAGTCTGGGCGAGCACAATTTGCACGACGTGGTAGATTTCATGGCTGGCACTTTATGGATAACTTCACAGTAACAGATTAGTACTGTTATTCATTAAATTCATTGGGATTGTCTTTATAATGTTTTGCAAGAATTTAGGGACAGGCTTGGATATTGTCTAGCTAATCATGGCAAACAATTTGAACATTTAATGAAATAGCCGATTTTATTTTAATTAATTCATCAATTTTGTTTTTATTGTGGTTTGTTCAAAGTACAAAATAATAGTAATTATTGATCAGGTTGTTTTTCTACTTTTTTTTTTTTTTTGGTTCTGAATTGTTTATGTACTTTATACTTTCAAGTCACCCTTAAGAAGCAAAAACATGTTGTGACTGTTACATTTTGACTTATTTCAATTGAATTTCGCGTAAAAAATCATGGATCAAATTGGTATAAAACTGTCATTTTGACAGATAAACAAATAAAACCCTTTATCTTTGAAAGTGATTCACAAAGATCTATCGATATCCATAAAAATATACAGGATGATCCATTTAAAATAAAAAATGTGATCATATGATATTTGATTTACCCTGTATATGAGATTATTTTCGACTTATCCCTCATTAAAAATTATGTGGGCGGGCAAATTTTCATCAAAAAAATGCTAGCGGTTTGAAATATATTAGCAATATTCCAGACTTTTTTTCCACCCTGTATAACTCAATTGAAAGTAACGACTTACTATTCTTGCTCGCTCGCTATTCTACTGCTAAGAAAATCGATTGATTCGTCAATTTTTATATGCTTCAACAAAGAATTCACTTCAGCATGCATAATGCATAATTATTGCAGAGCTACATCCTGGCGAACTTTTGATTTTGTCATCAGAGGGATATTCATCACATTTTATCATATACTGCAGGAATAGAAGGATACAAATGATGTAAGATTAGTTTAGGTGCTTTCAATTTTTCAGGTTTAATGAATATACTGTATATAGAGATATTCACAAACAAGATACATTGTTTCGACAATACTCAAGAAGCTGATTCCTAGAAACAAGTTCAATGCTCCACCCAAAGATACTGAAAATAGTTTTATATCAAGCAGAGAATCTATTTTGCCAAAACCAACTTTACCCAGCAATTCCTGGACACCAAACATTATTTTTCTGTGATATTTTGTGTTGGGTGAAATAAGACCCCATCTGAATGACATTCTTCTGTCGAAGTATCCAGTTTCCCTGAAAGGTAAGCCTTATTTTGCTGATTTATCCACGCAAAAAGTAGGTTTTTACCACTTGGTTATTTTTGGAACTTGTTTCAAATAAACCAACAAGTTACATGGTTGTGGGCAGTCGCATCCCACCATTACAGAGATATGTGTAAATAAGTGCGAGATGTTGGCCAAACAGATAAGGCCGTTGATGTCGCATTGTTGCCCTTCTGAAAAAATCAATCATCATCTCCTACATGGAGCATTCAGGAGTATCTCCTTTGATTGCCTTAATGTGACACAAATGGACCTTTGTGAATTTTTGTTTTTTTTAGTGATGCTGTTTCACGTTATTCACGTATATGCATTTGAAGACCACAATGCAAAAAGGATGAGGGTCAGTAGAACCAATCTTTTGACTAGAGCAAATTTAAGGTTCAGAGCACTGGTGAAAATCATTAAAGTAATTTTCAAGGACCATACCCTTACCCGAATTTTCTTCAATCATTGCATAAAATCATAACACGGATAACTGTTTATTTAATGTTTTCATTCCAATGAACAATCATTGTTTAATTCATGGCAATGATACTTGTTACTTAGGCCCGTATTCTCCGTTCGTACTTAAACTCGCTTATACTCCAGACATCTTAGCCAAATAACAAGGTCAACTGCGGAATGAGAGATAATAAGCTGAAAACTGGTATAAACCGTTATTTTGACATTCTAAAGGTTGTCTCAAAAGTCTCATAAAATCTTGTGTCGGCGTCTATGGATATTCAATGTCAAAGGTCACAAAAATCAGATTTTTGTCAATATCTTGCTTGGTATGATTTTGATCCTTTCTGCATCTATTATAGAAATTGTAAAGCGTAAAATTCTCTAGAAATTTTATTCGAATCTTTTTTTTATTTGGCTAACCGTTTTTGAGATAGACCGCGTAGAGAGCGCAGCACTCATTCATACCTACAGGGTGTGGCACGAAAAACTTCCCACCCAGGTTTTCTCAGGTATTAGGAGATTTATTAAAAATAGCTTGGACACGTCAATTTTGGTTTTTTGGAGGATATTTTTTTTTTTGGTATTTTCACCCCTCACCTGTCGACCCCTGAGTGGGGGCAGAATTTCAAATGGAAAGCGGAAAGAGGGGTCGAGTGATACATTATTTTGAAGGCCCTACGATCCTGATTACAACTACCGAGTTTCAAGCCTCTGCTGTCATTCCTGTTAATATGACAGCACAGCTTATCAAAAAAAAAAAATGTTTTTGATTCAATAAATAGTTACCCACAAGAAATTACGTCTAAAAATCAAAAGGATATGGTGAGGGACAAAAGATCTTCGAAATGAGCTCAATCCTTTCGACGAGGATTCATTTCACCCTTTTTTTTTTTTGTTAAACTCCGTGGTCTATCTCAAAAATGGCTCGCCCTATAGAAAAAAGTTTCCTACAAAATTTCTAGAGAATTTTATGCTTTACAATTTTTCTAATAGATACAAACAGGATTAAAACCGCGAGCAGGCAAGATATTGACGAGAAACTGATTTTTGTGACCTTTGACCTTGAATATCTCAAGACGCCGACACGAGATTTTATGAGACTTTTGAGGCAACCTTGAGAATGTCAAAATAATGGTTTATACAAGTTTACAGCTTATTATCTCTCATTCCGCAGTGAACTCCTTATATGACTAGGCTATTAAGATTTGACGGCGTTCAAATACAAGATTTCGTATGCACCGGCGAAATAGACAAGTTCAAGTCGCTTGAACCGTTGTTTGAGTATACTCAAACAACGCTTAAACGCATTCAAAGTTGAACGCCCGGTTTGGAGCGTTAAAGGATTTGAACGGCTTCAATTGTGGCGGAAGGTGCGCGCGTCTTGAAAAAATATATCATGACATACCTAATATGAAGTAATACCACCGAACATATTATTTACCTATTATACAGTGCGGCTCTAAAAGGTTTAATGTGTGCACCAAAAATTTTGAAACTTGGCATACTTCAATTGCTGTCGAAATACTACTTTTTGGTGTTACTGACGTACTTTTAGTATTCAAGATGGCGGCTGGGCGCCATTTTGAAACATTTTTTTGCATAGAAAGGGGGTCGTGTGACACATCATTCGAAAGGTCTTATCGAGTAGATTATTGTGTGAAGATTTCATAGGATTAAACGCATCCGTGCGGATATGACAGACTGTGAAACTAACAAGATAAAGAAATTCGTGAAATAAGAACAAAGAAAGCATACTTGAATTTTTATTGTAAAAAATGTTGAAAATGTCCTCCGTTGACCCCCAAACAATGAAATAATCTGTCTGAGAACTCCTGACGGACATTTTCAAAAGTATCGACATCAATATTTTGACAAAAAGCAGCAATTCTTTGCTGTAAATCTAAAAGAGAGTCTGGCTGTGTTGCATATACGTTCTGTTTCAAATATCCCCATGAAAAAAATTCCAATGATGTTAAATCGGGCGGCCTGGCAGGCCATTCGGTAGGACCCCGACGACCAATCCAACGATTGGGGTAAGCTATGTCCAAATACTGCCTTACATTTCTGCTGAAATTAGGAGGCGCACCATCCTGTTAAAAAATTGGTGCCTATACGTTAACCTTTTCGGGATATTGCGTGTGGGTTTTTCTAAAAACATGCGGATTTACGTCACTCCAATAACGAGCATTTTGCCTGTGTACACGGCCATTTAAAAAGAAAGTATACACTCGTCACTGAAACAAATATTCTGAACGTATCTCGGTTCTCGGCCTATTCTATCGGTCATAATTTCGCAAAACTCCACACGTCTGTCAGGATCATCTTCAGTCAACTGGTGCACCATTTGAAATTTATAAGGATAAAATTTCTGTTTTTTCAGCAATCGTTTTACAGAAGCAGACGAAGTATCACAGATGTCTGCAACCTGAGAAGTCGACTGTTCAGGATTTACCACCATCTCACCAATGATTGCGATTTGTTTATCTTCCGAAATAGATGGTCGCCCTTGATTCTTCAAGCTATGAACACTACCAGTCTCGATAAATTTCCGCACTAATTCGCGAAGATATTTCCTGCATATCGGACGATGCATTTGTAAATAGCGCCCAGGATCGCGAATCGGGTCTGGCACGAATGCAGCCAAATCCATCCCGTATGTATGGACCATATGTATGGACTTGCCATACCGTCTGCTGGTATCGCAAGTCCATCGGGTAAACTACATTTTAGATCGCAAAACCGGCTGATGTGATTACCTATTTCTGGATTTGTTTTCAAGTTTTTGTACTTAGATTATGAATCTACCACCGAACTACCACTACAACATTATTGATAAAAACACTATCAGCACAACTTTTACCAAAAAGGATAAAATAGAAGTAAGTGAATGAGAATACATAATTAAACATTGGGGTTATGTTTGAAAAACAATTCTATTTGTTTCTATATTGGTTGTAAATATTGGTTGTTAATTATTGAGTGGTTCCCATTTGCTTGTGGTTGGATGTATACATATATTTATATCTAGGTTACAAGTTTATTCATTTAAAAATGATCGGAACTGAACCTTATTCCTTATTATAGGTATGCTCAAGCGTGGGCAAGGGAATTGGCTGTTTTAGTTACAAACTTATGACAAAAATAGGGAATTTGATGTGTGTGGTCATTCAAATAAGTACCTATTCAATGTGGTACATGACCTGAAGTGTGATCCATTTGTTTTCGGGTCAGCCCGAAAAAAATGTATTAATTGACCGATTTGGCTCAATTTTTCTTTCAATTGTAGAGCTTGACAAACTCTATTTTCTTACCAGAAATGACCTCGCTCATACAAAATTCAAGGCCCTCTTTGCCAGTTCTCAAGAGCAAAGATTTGACAAACCACATTTGCGATTTTTCTAGAAAAAATCTATGCACGCAAAACGGGCCCATACCAAATTTTACCAAAAAAAAAAAAAATACATCACTTTATAGTTAATATCGGATATAATTTTCAATATTGGCAAAAGAAATGATAGGTGTATGGAAAAAAATGGTGGCTTGGTCAAAACTACCAGAACTTAATTGTTTTTTCATGATCAACTGTGAAGTTTTGAAAACAAATAAATAATATATTTTCATCTAGGAAATAGTAACCACTTGATACTTTTTGGTGAAAATTGGTATAGGCCCGTTTTGATGGATGCCGAATCCAGTGGGGTGCATAGATTTTTTCTAGAAAAATCGCTAATGTGGTTTGTCAAAATTTTGCTCTCGAGAACTGGAAAAGTAGGCCTTGCATTTTGTATGAGCGAAGTCATTTTTGGTGACAGATAGAGTTTGATATCATCTACAATTTCAAAAGAACTCGAGCCGAATCGGACATAAAATAAACTTTTTTTCAGGTTGACCCTAAAACAAATGGGTCACAATGTATGCACAGGGTGATCCACCATAATGTCGCCCCCCTTTAACTTTTTTGTCTTAAGTCTCCGAAAAAATTTGAAAGTATTATGTGGGTACCTTCTGAAACATACTTTTTTTCTACGTCTACAAAATTTTGAAAAATCATTAGTGTACAGGCGGCATCAGAAAGTTTGTTGTTTTAATGGATTACCCTATATTTGGATGTATTTTTGAATCCATCGTGAAATTCTGAGCAAAATAATTGATTCAACATACCATAATATACTTAGATTCAACGGTTTTCGAAATATTCGCATTTGGGACGCACGGTTTTTCACATAACGCCAAAAAATGCATTCATTGGTGTCAACTCGGAGCGGTTCGGAGAAGGTGCAATTGGCAGAATTATTCTCCCGATTTATTCAGGTATCCTCACCTAATTTTCTGAGTTGAAATAATCCTTTAAAAAAATATTTGACGTTAACTTTTCAAATTTTCAAATGCAAATAATATTTCAAAAACGGTTGAGTTTAGGCATATGATGGTATATCATATGAATTATGGTTGAAAAAAAAACTTTTTGATTTTCCCGGTATACTGATGATTTTTCAAACTTTTCTCACACGTAGTGAAAAAGTATTTTTGAGTACCTACATGACATTCTTTCAAATTTTATGTGACACTTGAAATAAGAAAGTTAAGGTGTCTTAAAATGTCTTACCGGTTATTGTGCTGTAGGGAAAATATTTTCACAGGAATGGATGACCGATTATCAAAAGACGACCAAAACTGCTTGGAGCATAAAGAAAACCATTGTGAATCCCATGAAGACAGCAAAAAAATCTTGCTTAAACGATATTACTACTGCCATTTCAAGACCCGAGAATCCAGACTGTCTGAAGCTGATCGAAAAAAAGTACATGCATCTCGAAACATAAATTGTCCAGCCAAAATTATTGTCTCAGTACATCGTATTCCTACTCAATATTCCCGTGCAAATGAGCCTGATAATATTGCACAAAATTGGCCATATTTGATTTTATTTAATGATGATCACAATCATACAATTGATAGTGCAGCTGCATTATCAAAAAGACCTATTGCAAGTGGAACTATTCAAGAGATTCTTCAATATTTTGACAGGGGCATTCAGTGTCATCGGCATATCACAGTTTTTGTTTTTCAAAAATGGAATTATTAGGCAATGACTATGATGAAATGATGTCAGACAGGCATTATTTTCCGACAAAAAGTGATTTTTCGAATATATGGAAAAAGTATTTTAAAGAATCATTTGGAGCTTGGTCTGGAAAGGATATGCTAGAAACATTGAAAACAAATTTGTCCTCCACTGAAACTTCATTTAAAATTCAACAAATTTCGGAACATTACGCCGTTTCTCTATGTACACCGATGATGCAAAGAGCAGCTAGTTTGTTAGTCCAAACTTCCGAAATATTATTTGTTGATGCTACTGGAAATTGTGATGTACAAAACCATAGAATTTTTTTTCGTTACGCAGTCTTCGATCGGTTCCGTTTTTGTATGCGCAGGACCCAAATGTGTGATAGAATGTAGCCGCCCACCGGCAAACGTTTAGTCCGTGAGCTTATTCAGTTTTTATTATTAGATGAAAATAAAATTGAAAATCCTATACCATTCATAATTTTCTTAATTCATACACCACATTTAGTCCTTATCTTCGTGTTATTTAGTTTTCTGTATCAATAAATGCCATTCCGTATTCCAAGCTTGTATTTTTATATACTATGTGTCTGACTAAGTTAGAATCATATCGAAAGCTTTTTTATTATTAATTATAGGGAAAAAGTTATGTTTCATAAAAAGTTCTGCATGTTCTAAAATGTAAAATGCAATCATCATATATCAATTTTTTTCAGTACTATACATAATTTTGCCCAGGAGTAAAGTACTTTCATTTCTAAATATGCGGGTCCCATTTATTTTGAAAAGATTATTTGTATGCATTTTCTTATTGGCAATACCAAATGCAAAATAATACTTCAAATTTTCAAACAAAACTAAGAAACGGAAAGGTTATCGCGTTCATCATCACAAGAGCCAAATCTCCTTTCATAATTATTTGAAATGAAGAAAAATTGGTAAAAACTGTGAAATGGTGTAATTGCAATAATTGAATATTTAAACGTGCCTCATCAACTTTTTTCAATAACAATTTTCGATATTGTCAAAAATGAAGGTCCTTTTTACTCTTGGGCGAAATCCATATTTTTTGACAATCCTCGTATACGACTGAAAAAAATGATATTTGATGATTGTATTCCAGATTTTAGGACATGCAGAACTTTCTATGAAGAATAACTTTTTCTCCTCGAATTAATAATGAGAAAGTGGTCGCTATATGGTTCCAACTTGGTGAGACACACTGAATATATACTGATTTATTAGAGTTTCTGTCGATTTTGTGAAATGAAAATGAATTGAAGAAATAAGAATGATAAATGAAGTACAAATTCAACTACATAATATAAGTTTATTAAAATATTTTCCTGAATGATATGAATAGATATCCAATGAATGAGCTATTAAAAAATAGTCCATCAAAAATCGATTTTATGTCGAACACCAACTTTTTCTCAGTGTAGCCAGAGATCTTTTGCCCACCGTCTATTACCACCAATTTCTTTCTCTCGGTGTTATACGTGGTAGGGTCTTCAAATGGCTTGGCCGAAAACTGAACACCAACATCAAAGAAGCCGACGAGTTTTGTCACTTCTCCATTAGTTTGGTTTTTGGTTTGGGTTCCACTTCAAAGTAGAATTCAATTTAAACCCAAATATCATTAATCTCAACTGTCAACATTATGGTTGCCAATCAACTTGAATTCCACCAAAATATTCCTAGGATTTCCGACGTTGCCGACCTTTTTCTAGGTTCAACTAAACATTGCGAAAAATAGATAGCACGGTGCATACCAAGAAAAAGTTGAGGACGTTTAACTATTTGAACGCATTTAGTTGAAGGCGTTTAACTGTAGAATCGGAGAATACGGGCCTTAATACACTAAAACTCCATTGACACGACATGCCTTTCATGGCAACCAACTAAAAAAAACCAGAGACAAGAACAAGCTTGAGTGAGATCCGTCATGTGCACCAGGAATGTTGTCGGGCTCGGGCTGACGCTCATCTTTCTTGCAAAGTAGATGATTATTATCTCCAAACAAATAACAATAAGAAGGATCACTTTGTCAAGCGCGCGAAACCGGCCCGATGATTGCCCAAGTTCCCAACACCATACCTTGTCTACCCGGTCCGAGAATGACAGTCTGTCCAACGACTGACTATATCAGTTTATTATAATAAGCGCTGTTGACTCGCGATGTTCAAATATCGGGCACGTATGTCCTGTGCTATGAAAACGATGTGCTCCCGAATGCTTCGGTGGGCTGTCTTTTGATGGTGCCACACAATAGAGTGAGTCTTCCTATTGTTCGATGTTATTTTATAGCAACAGCTGAACTATATTCTTTTTTGCACAAAACGACCTATCATGTGCTTCTTACGATACTTAACTATGGATTACTAACATAATCTTGGTTTCGAAAAAAAAATATATTCATCCTTTTTGCTCCAGAGGGCTCGAAGCTTACTAATCCTATTTTCTTCATATCAAATTTGTAGGGGTTTCTAGAAGAACATTTATTTCGATTTCTTTCGGTGACGTGCATGGGTGACGGTGAAAGAAGAAAAATAAAATGATCCATTTACATAAACGAAAAAATTTTGTCATGACAAAAGGGCGTAAGCGCCAAAATGGTGAAAAATGAGATTTCTATGCCATCCTGTACTACTAATTACTGCCCACAACAGACAAAAATACCTTAAAAATTATCTTTTCATTTTCTAACCGCCAATACCAAACCGATCCGAACCAAAAATCAGTAACTGCCGTTCATATGTCTTGATAGGTCGCTTACGCCCTGGATGAAAAAAAAACATTTTGCTAACGAAGGGTGTAAGTAATTAAATGATGTTAAACGGAAAGGTTGGTACAGAACCGTAATAAATGTCTAGAGTTACATCCATGTGAGTAGTGCCCTCCTTAAGGGGAGGGCACTACTCACATGGATGTAACTCTAGACATTTATTACGGTTCTGTACCAACCTTTCCGTTTAACATCGGATAACCGTAAAACAATGTCTCTTAATTAAATGATATTTTAAATTGAATCGGTTATATTGATATTTGGTAGCCTAGATGGTTTTTGACTCTAAATCCCTTATTTACATATCAAAACTCACACTATGTGTTATTGTCGGTTACGCCTTTTTATATTCTTTTATTTGGTTTGCCTTAGCGCCATTCGCTCCTATTAATATGATGGAGTATATTTTTTCAAAGCCGATCAACGAAAAATACACAAGCATCCAAACCAAACCAAAAATATAAACAAAAATCAATATCTGGATTACAAAACGCGAAGTTTGACAACTTTGACGTTTCACCAATCATTTTCGTATACGAAGAACCGATCGCTGCTCAAGTGAATCTTTAATGATTAACGTATGTCGATTCGTTTACGGATCCGGATGCGGATACGTAAAAAAATGTTGGGTTTGCTTAAAGTGTCTAATGATCTCCCGAGTGATCTCCCAACTGGGGCATTAAAGCATGGTGCGCTTTTGTAGCCTGAATTTTTAATGCTGGAATTATCACCTCTCACTAGCGAAGATTACGAATTACATTTACCAATGAATGATTTCAATCTAAATTTTCCTAATGCTCTTAAGAATTCTTCTTGAGTTTTATATTTTGGTATTGTTTTTAATTAGACCCAACTTGATTTCAAGTTCTTTTTTAAACAGTTTTAAATATTTTTATCTTGTTTTAAGATTTGTAGGACTGTTTTCAATTAAAAAAACTGGGAGGATTTATCCGACATTTTTAATTTCACAATATGGAAAATTCCAAATGCGTAACTGTAACTAAATGAGAAGACTCAATAGGCTCAAACGCCTTTCGAAAAGACGCCAATTGATTCGAGCAAAAAGGCTTAAGCACCAAATGTTCAAATAACTAATTAACATTAACTCATCTTATAACTTGAAAGTTGTTGAAAGATGTGCTTAATAGTCCAGAATAGAATAATAGAAAAAATAGCTACAAAGATATAAAAATATACAGTGTGACTCATTCATATTGGAAACACCCCTGTACAATTTCAGGTTATTGACCGATTTCAATTTCTTTTAAATGTCAAGTTATGAAGAGTCTACAAATTTGAAAATGTTTATTTTAATTATCAGGGCAGATTTTACTTTTTCGTGATAGAAAATGAAGAATTTCTATTAGCGATTTTTTCATTACATAAATGAATACGCCATTTGATTTGGACTGCTTCCAAATAGCTGAGACTCGGCTGTGACTAAAATTTCATAAAAATATATTCATCAACAACAGAGTCAGTCACGACAACTTGAAATGCATACATTTTTTAAGCCAACGGTCACATATGAACACCCTGCATCAACAGTTAGGTACCTTGGATATGCAGTTACTTGTGGCCACTACTGAGTTTCAATCTAAAATTACCTATTTATCGGCAACGATATTCAATTACAGTTTGTTTGATTTTTCTGCATCATGACTGATCGAGCGTTGTAACGATAGAAGTGCCAGTTTGTGAAGTATTTAATGAAAGACAAGCAGATCGTTCTAACATCTGACTATCAAATCAGAATTTTATTATTCAAAAAAGAGAATTAACTAATTCTTGATTGTAATGCAAATGTTATTCCGTAACTTTCAATAAATGGCATGCTATTTCAAACATGTTTTATTTCATAATGTACTGTAAAGTGTCATTCACCGGACTGGTCTCTCATCAGAGACTGTGAAAAAATACTTTACAACTTTGCTTAATGAAGAAAAGTATCGCCAAAGGCTGTGAAATTGCTGCTGATAGTTTTGTTCAATGACTTATTTACATTGAAGATTTTGCGCCATTCGCAGAAAACCTCATACTCCGTTTGAAATCACCAAGAAAAATAAAAGGTCAACATAACTAAAACATCAGTAATCGCAGCTTAAGAGTGTGGATAGCATAGAGGACAGGTTTGAAAATTAGTTATACCAGCAAATTCAAATTAGTTTGGACAACACTCAGTATTCATAGTTATATCAACTAAACTTTGCTGGCTGATGAAAAACTATCGCCCAAATGCGGTTGTGTCAGCCATATTTTTCTAGTTATCAGATCTTATAAAGATAGAAGCAACAACTATAATTAATAGTGGAAATCTTAAAGCGTAGGTACCACAACTATAGAGTTTAGCTGACCCAACTGGCCATATTAGTTATTATAAACATTATTTCGAGTTAATCTAACAATAATTCTGTACTGACTTGACTAAAACGAATCAGTTGTAGCGACCACTTTGGATAGCAGATAATCTCGATGATGTTTTCTGACTGCGTACATTAAATTTAACAGCGAATATTATGAAAAAAAGTCCATATAAACATGATTCCGGAGGTGCATTGTTTTTAAGATACAGCCCAGCAAACATTGAGTGTCGATTTAACGTTGACCGATGTGGTTTCGGAGCATCGGGCCAATGCCGGATGCTAACGTCGATCCGGTCCGTATATGACCTCCCGGCCAACTGCAGAGCCAGCAATCGGCCAAATGGGGATCCCGATGTCTTGCCGATATTCCTCTAAAACTTGATCATCCTTTAGATGCATTTCTTTTAACTATAATCAGTCGATTCAGTACGTAAATGATGCGTTTTATTTGATTATACCTCAAATATTCAGTTTCGTTTAAATGAGGTATATTCAAATTATGGATACATTTTATTTATCGGAAATCAGCTTTTCAAAAAGTATTTTTTTATTATTTTGGATTTTATATTTTTTACTTTGGAAAGATCTCTAAGCTCGTAGATTACAGAAAAGCTGTAGTTTACGATAAGTAGGTATATTGATTTTTTTCTACGTAAAAAGTATAAAATCCATGGATGAAAATATTTTTTCACAAACTAGCAGTGTACTTGTGTTGAACATGACACTATAAATTCAACTGGAATCAACAATACAAAGATAGGAAAATTGAGATAGATATAATATATGGGATATAGAATGAGATGACTATGAAGTTTTACAGATCATATATGTACATAGAAAAATTTGATAGTGTTTATGATACCGATTTATGATACCGATTAGTTACAATTACTAATAAAGAAGAATTCGAAGCTCTCTCATGCAGTAAATAAAGGCACTGAAGTTGAAATCTCCAAGTCTCTCAATCCAACGAGCAACTCGACCCTCCGGATTCTTGAACTATAGGAGCCATTTGAGCGCGGCTTGGTCGGTTCTCAGCAGAAACTTTCTTCCGTAGAGATACTTGTAGAAGTGCTACCCCTTTGACTACTGCCAGTAGTTCCCTTCTCCTGACGCAGTAGTTCCGTTCCGTTTTGCTGAAATAGCCGATCACCCTTTGAACTTCGATACGGAACATCGAGCTGGATCCAGCCTCAACAACGCTGATGCCCTATCAAGGAGACCTTGTTCAGAACAATGTGAGCACTGTCAAAGTGCCGAGAGAAAGAAAGCGAGCACTTGCAGGATGACTGTGGTGGATGATTCCTGGCAGATCAGGTCACTTCAAGAGGACCAGAAAAAGGAATCAGATCTTAAGCTGATCATCAGATGGAAACAAGCGGGCCAACGACCAACTTGGCACAAAAGATCGGAAGCAGATAGTGGTTCCCCAAAGCCGACAGACAGAAGTGATGATGAAAGTCCACGATATCGTCACGGGTGGGCATCTAGAAGTGACAAAAACGCTTGAAACAACTACAAGAGCGGTTCTACTGGGTCAACTGTCAAGCCGATGTGAAGAAATGGTCCAGAAAATGTGTCGTAACGGCAAGTAACGGACTCCAGAAACGGTCAAAAGCTCCTATGCGTCAATACAACGTGGGAAGCCCCTTTGAAAGGATCGCAATCGACGTGGCTGGACCGTTACCGGAATCGGACAAAGGAAATAAATACATCTTGGTCACCATGAATTACTTCAGCAAGTGGGCCGAAGCGTCTGCTTTGCCAAACCAGGAGGCGGCTACCGTTGCCGATGTCTTGATTAAGGAATGGTTTTGCCGTTTTGGTGTCCCGTTGGAGCTGCATTCAGACCAGGGCAGGAGCTTCGAATCGACGCTATTCCAGAACGAGTGCGAGGTCTTGAAGATCAAGAAGACAACGACAACGGCGTTGCGCCCACAATCGGATGGCATGGTGAAGCGGATGAACCGAACCATCACTCGACACTTGGCCAAAGTTGTCTCTGACCATCAAAGAGACTGCGATCAACATCTCCACCTGTTCCTAATGGCGTACAGGTCAGCGGTTCATATATATGCCAACTCTCACAATAGGTATATGCATTAAAATATTTCATAGAATGTAATAATTTGTTTTGGTAATATTTTGAAACTCTTTCAACCAGTTTTCGAAGTTAGTCGGATGATTATCTACAAAACGGTTATATTATTTATTATTATTATATGCTATTGATTTTAGCTCCATATTCAATATTTTATGTAGTTTTTCACGTTCTGATGCTTATAATAAACATGATCACTAACCTTTCCACAGACAAAAATCCCTTTCTCATTATCTTTCAAAACATAAAAGAACGATTTCACGGGATATGGAGTGGATGGAAATATTTTTCCAGGTTGATTTTGAGTTTGGGTCAATTTTGGTTATTATTTGTTTGGCAAAAATGAGTCGCCTGGCAAATTTTCAAAAATAATCGTTCCGTTTTCCGACAATGCATTGGTAATTTTGTAACGAGAATAAGTTTTTGTCTAGTTTAAAAATGTTGCTTCTTTATATTGTTCTGTTATATTAATAAAACACCCTGTTTCAATATTATTGCGAACAAAATCATGAACAAAACTTTCTATCAACATGTGTATCCGGTGTTGAAATCTTATTATTTATTTTTTCTAAATAATATTTAAACTGGTGTCGATCTTTTGATGAGAACTGGTTCATATTGAAGGGTTTCTTATCATAGGAAATTCGGATCCGATCTTAGTAAGCCTCCAACTTATAGAGGGCGCTACCACACTTTGGACGTCCCTGCATTTTATTTTTGAGTGAACGCAGAGAATTTATTGTTGTTAGGAGTCGCTACGTGCAATCATTCTCGAGATATTTGAATTTGAAATAATGAATAGGTACATTTGATTTTGCAATTATGGCGAAGCATGCATGGTGTTTCATTGACAGTGCCAAAAAATTAGGATATGAGTTTGCCTGCTTGAAAATAAAAAGAAAACTTCCAATAAATATGTGTCCGGAAATGCTTCGTTACAAGAGCTACAGGGTGTTGAAGTTGTTATTATATTTAATTTTTTTCAGTATTTTTCATTTTTTTTTCTAAATAATATTTGAATAAGGGTTGTTGATATAACATTACAAACTAGTCAACTTTTACCTTTTTTACTGAAAATATGGAGCAATCATACGAATGTAATAACTTCTAGCAGGTTACCTTCGCCATAATTTCAAAACCACATGTGTGTCAATTATTTCAAATCCAAATATTTCGAGAATGGTTGCACGTAGCGACTTCTAACAAGTATAAATTTTTTGCGTAAAAATGATAAAGAATAGTATATTTTTCAACGATCGGGAGATGGTGGATATTACTCACGAGGATGAAGTTTGTGATACTCGCCTACTGCTCGTTGCGTTATCATCTGAGTGAGTAATATGAATTTCCCGCGAGTAGAATATACTATACTTTTTCTATGATTATTCAATAATTGAAGCGAGCTTTGAACTTATTTCGCATGATAACAAACCCCAAAACACAAATTTTCATCAAAAGATCGACATTGGTTCGAATATTATTTAGAAAAAACCAAAATGAGTAAAATAAAATTTCAACACCTACAGGTGGTGGCTCTGTTACGAAGCATTTCCGCATTTCCGGATACATGTTTATAGGAAGTTGTGTTCTTATTTTAATGCGAAAAAAACTCATCCCAAATTTTTTCCCAATATTAATGAATCACCCTGTACAGGCTAGGTAACTAAGAATGCGGTGTACTAGCTATATCTCGGAAACGGAAACTATTCATCGTAGAGGCTTGCGGCAAAAAAATGTATGACTAAAACGCCCAAGAGAAGAGCCTGGAAAATATTTTCAAGTCAAGTCGTTACGGGGCGTAACAACCAACACCAAGTAGAAAAACAGGATTTTTATAGAATTTTGCCCAATGAAAATATATCGATGGCATAACTGACTATTTACCTACACTTTTTGTTTAAAACTTTTTTTTTCTATCTATCAAAATAAAGCGGTGTGAGAAGTTCAATATATTTTTTAAACAAAGGGAGATTTCTCCCGTTTCGCTTGACCGATTTCAAAGGACTTGGACTCGGGTTCACCACTTTATTTAGAAAGAAGACAAACACAGTGTAGGAATATAGTCAGTAAATATGAAAATACCCATCATCGATATATTTTTATCGGACAAAATTCTATAAAAATCCTATTTTTCTACTTGGTGTTGGTTGTTACGCCCCCTAGCGACCATTTCAGAAACTTGGAAATATTTCTCAGGTTTTTCTCTTGGCCGTTTACTGATAATTTTTTTCGCCGCTAGGATAAATAGTTGCCCAGATACAGTGTACCTCGCATTCTTTAGTTGCCCACCCTGTGCATGATATTATTATGTATTGTAGTTTCACAGGTTTCACTGTTCTTACAGTTGTGAGTTGTGGTAAAAAGAGTATGAAACGTCCCGCTAAAGGTATAGGGGCAACATCTTAACCTAGACTACAAGAGTGCGGTATCTTTCATTTACTCAACAATGATAAGCAACTGAAATAACTAGCACCAGTCTAAATAGAAGGTATAACTAGACAGCAGGCAGACAGAAAGCTCAAAACTTCAAACAGTTTAAGCTCAAGTTTAGGTATAAAAATGAATAACAAATTCACAGATCACAGTGCGTGCACAAACGTAATTCCCCAGGACTCGTTGAGCGGTGGGACTCGTGTAGTTGGTTAAGAATAAAATTTCTGCGTACCGGCCGAATACTCGTTGGGTCACTGTGACACTGAAGACCACAGTATGAGAAGTGGACTTGCTGCAACTTCTAAACGGAAATTCGGAAGATTGGACCATCTGCGACGACAAAAGCCATGGGTGGGGAAGTAACTCCAAATCACGGATGGAACACGATACCTGTTCTACCGTGTGACGAAGAAGCTTCCACAACATCTGACCACCTACAGTGATGTCTGGAAACCCCTCAGTCATCTTCGAAACTTGATGCAGTCACAGGACCTGACTCATTTGCCTATTCCGAAGATGACCAATGACCAAGTGGACTGGCGAGTGGTGAGAAGCATGCTGAAGGTGAACTTCAAGAGGGGTGGCGTTGATATCCTGGTGTGCTGCTATCCTTTCCGGAGGACGAACCAGAGAAAAGTGGACTACTATTTCCACCGAACATCACACTGAAATTTTGGGGATAGTTGCCGATATCAACATGAGGAAATTCCGGGACGAAATGCTCCAAGAAAGGAGCAATGGGACGAAACATGCCCAGTGGCTCGAAATTCCAGTGCAGCTAGCAGCGGAAACAACGTTCCGACCATAATATTTCGTCAAAACACATCGAATTTTGTCCCTATTGTCACAAAGTCGGTCCACTCTGAGAATTTTCGAGAGGTTTCTCTACCATACCAGAAGCTTCGCCATCTATCGATATCTTCTCGAGAATTCTAGGGTATTCATGAATTATCGGTGAAGGCGGTCTAAGGTATATAAAAAGGGTCGCCATGGGGTTGAGAGTTCACTTGAGTTATTGATTAGCCGCGAAATATAAATCGTTTAAACAACAATACGCTGCGATTCCAATTTAAAATGTTTGTAAATAGTGAGTGCTGTACATAGTGACTTGAAATAAATAAATTTAAACTGAACAGTGTTTTCTATAGCGAAAAATATGACAATATGTCTATACCGAGTCGTCCCGAATGAGCTTGGAAATATGTTGATAATTCGTTTTTGAAATGTAATTTCAATGTCTATCTCCTCTCTATGTCTATTTCTCCATCATTACAGAGAACGCGCTCTGATTTTAATCAGAGCTATTCAAAATGAATAGGATGTTTCCAGGCTTCTATCTTCTTTAGACAACCAAACCAAGGCCCTACTTCACGGCCTCAGATTTATTTGCAAATCATACGTCCTCTTCTTGAGGGCTTGATTGACGACTTATATTTTTTCACAGCTATTGCACTTTTATAACAAAAAATTATAACACGAAGAAAACGGTGAGGCGTCGCGTTTTGACATTTTCAGCGTACTGACATACCCCTTCTGATTGGTTGTATAATTTTAAATCATGACGGCGGGAATATCACGAACCAATCATATCGCGAAACGAGAAAACGCCGTCCTTGAAATACGCACATCAGTCGCACCGAAAAAAGCATAGATACATCTATTAAAAACTATATGGGAACCAATTCTACAAGCTTGATGTCAGGATAAGATAAAAGATCCCGCTGTACTGTATATTTTTCGCATAAGTAAGTCAATTTTTTTCTATCGCCTGCCAAAACCAAACAAAAACTATACAGTACACAACAAGCGTCGCCCTTTGTTCAAATGGGACAGTTTCCAAATAGAGTTAAAAGATATTTTTGGGAAAAAGTAATCGCCTTCTGACAATGGTGGATTATTGTTGGCGCCATCAGTGGAGTGGATGGACTAGGAGCTAATAATGGCGCCATATTTAAATGGGGAATATTATCGGAATGAATTTTATAGGTAGTGGAACCATTTTGTGCTGGTAAAGATCTTTTCAATGGATATGAGGAAATAATTTTTATCTTACGTATGCAAGAAAAACAATTTATTCCAAATTAACATCAAAAATATATTTGTAAGCACAAAAGGTAACAATTGCTTATACGGTTTTCTGGTATTTTTTAATGATTTCCAAATTTTCTTATACAGGGTGGACCAGAAGTAATGGTACATATGCTAACAGTAGATTCCTCACACAAAAATATTGCGATGGACGTCAACTTGTTCAAATATATCTTGATAAAGGTTGCTCCTAGGCACTTCTACACACAATACCTTTTTCCTGTAAACCTGATGGAAAAATCATTTTATCGATGTTAAAAAAATGTACGAGTGCGTACAAAAAAGTTCTATCAATTTGAATGAGTGGAAAGATGTGTAAGTGGCGCTCCCTACAAGTAGGAGCAATGCCGTGGTCAGATTTGAATTTTGCATGTCAAACAATCCCCATACATCAAATTTCATCGATATAACTTGATTTCAAAAGTTATTTGAAAAAGTCAAATATTAAAATTCAACTTTGGCACCATGTATCTCTGTTAATATCAACTTTCAGATTTGAGTTGAGGTCTATCGCAATATTTTTGTGTAAGGAATCTACTGTCACCGTATGACCCATCACTTCTGGTCCACCTTGTACAGTCACAATCTCGTGTCTTTAGAGATTGCAAATTTACTGGCGGAGCGAAAAAATTATGAAATTTGATTTTTGATCATAAATAACGTATTTAGGATGCAGCTCTCGCGGCATCCATTTATGCCAGAAAAGACCAACTCAAACTAACCAAATCTAACCCAACTTTATCCAAACTAACCAGAACTAACCCAAACTAACCTGACCTAACCTGAAAAAAAAATCCTCTCTCCGCCAGTTAATTTGCAGTCCTTGAAGACACTACAATGTCTTTATGTAAGAAGATTTGGAAAAAGTCGAAAAATAGCAGAAAACCGTATATGCAATAATTATAGTTCACAAAATGATTCCCAAGGAAACGAACCCCCATAAATTATTCCCAAATAATACAAACATTGGTATATGTATTGATTTTCACAAACATCCAATCAAAACTTACAAAAAAAAACAATACAAAAGTATAAATCATTATTACCTATTATAAGCATAACAAGTTCGAAAAAAACTTATCTAACCTCAATAATTCTGTAGAACTCATTTATAAATAGGTAGATATGCTATAGTCCATATTTTATAAGAACGGACGAATTGACCGTTATTTTCACCAAGGTGATGAAAATAAATTCCCTAAATCACCGTCATTCGCTAATATGTCAAGCGTCTGACATTAAATTTTAACCTTGATTTACAATATGAGAACAGAATCGGATTTCCGAATTTTTCTGAGTGATATTATTTTGTTGAGTTTTTTTGTGTTTTTGATGTTTATTTCGTTGTTATTGTTCATATTATTTTCAAGATACTGTCATAATTTATTCGGACTTCATAGAAGCTTTTTGATCTGTTTATCATTGGTTTACAGGTAAGTGAAGCGGTATAAATAATTAATGTTATCTATTTAAAAATTTAAAGTAATAATTCTAGTTTTGGCAATGATGGATAGCATGACTGTTGAGCCTCGAGCTAGTTCCAGCATTGCTCAGGAATCAGATTTTTAAGATTACGCTGTATGTAAACTGATGAAAGCTTAAATTATATGATTATAGATTATTATAGATTGAGAATGACGAGTTGTCTTTCGAGGAGCTTATAACATCTCCGGGTACAAATAGTGGGACAAAAAAAAGTACATTTTAGTATATAGCGTAGATTGTGAATCGTAATTATAAATTGTTGCAGATAAAGGATGAGGAGTCGTTTCTTGAAAAAGATACATTGCCCAAGCTTCCTGTTTTTACCTCTGGATACAAAAATAGTGAAATTAGAATCAACCAAAAGAAGGCCAAGCTTCTGCCTATTTTATTTTCTTCAACTATCTAAGGGATGAGAACAACAACATGACATCTCCTCTAAACATGTGTGCAAGTGTTCTGTAATAACCCGAATAAATTATTAAATTTGATTATTTAATTACAAAATTCGCACTAGGGTTTGCGCAGTTCAAATCTCGATTGAGGTTGAAAAGTTGTAGAAGCGTTCGAGACGAAACCCAAAACTTAGCTAGTATGTACTTACAATTTTATAAATGAATACGGTCCTGTAGTTAAACACAGCTTAACAGTTGGAACGCGCCAAGTCTGGCTGGCAACCTAATCATACTGTGCGCTAGTATCATGGAGAGCACTCCTATAGCAGCTGTAGAACAACAAATGTTTCTCACCAAGTCGATTAGGTGGCGCATCGATCAAAATTAGATTGTCAATCTGACGTATAATGACGTTGATACAGTTCATTTTTTATTTAAA
Organism: Orchestes rusci; assembly: GCA_958502075.1. Taxonomy (NCBI): domain Eukaryota; kingdom Metazoa; phylum Arthropoda; class Insecta; order Coleoptera; family Curculionidae; genus Orchestes; species Orchestes rusci. The sequence continues at coordinate 55,623,108 of OY293305.1, read as the reverse complement.
GTTACAGTGACAGATCAAAATTTTAGGTTAAAGGTTGGCAAACATGTTTTATCACGATAGTCATAAGTGGGATTTATAAACTAGCCGTTTGCCGTTACCGCTAACGCCGACGTTTGACGTTCGAGATAAACATATGGACGCGCCTGCATACATTTATATTATGCCGTCTGCCGTTGGCGCACCGCTAGACATCGTTCATCTCCATATTTTGCCGTCCACCGTTTGTAGCTAAAGCCATAGGAAAATGGCTCAATAGGTTTTTGTTCCCATAATTCATATATTTATCATAAAATTAAGATTTGTACCAAAATATACTCGGGTCAGTCACCAAATCTAACTAAACTAAAACAAATTAACTTCAAAGTAAGTAAAAAAAAAAATGAAAATCTTTGACGACAATCGACGGTATAAATGTTTATAAATGCATTGGGCGACGGCAACGTAAGCGGCACCGGCGAATGTCAACCGTTACGGCGGACGGCAAGTTTATAAATCAACCTATAGACTGAACTGTGATTCGCTGTATTTTGCTATGTTCAAAATGTATTTGATTTGACAGAAAAAACGTTCGAGTATAGAGAGTGATGGTAATTTTGGAATTGATTATCAAAATCCTTCTTTAATCGAGAAAATCAAGTCGATTATCAAGTATTTTATCATTTTATTTCAATAAGCGAGCACTTAATGTCATTTAATTTTTTTTTGCCAACCTTCAACTTCCAATTTTGATCTGTCACTGTAACTTTAAATAAAAAATGAACTGTATCTACAGATTACTTGTCACCTTTTGAATTTCAATATGTTTTTAGAAATCAATAGAATGGTATTGTGATAGAAGGAATTCATCAGAATTATGAACCCAAGTGTTCCACAATTCAACGGCGCGGCAACTGCCATAGATGTGTTTGCTTTTTCTGGTAAGTAAGTTAACTCTGAGTTTTCGGAAAAACCGAAGGTGAGCTTACCACGCCATCTTGAAAATAAGGATGCGTGTGTTTCCTCCGTTCCTATTAGACCAACGATAAAATATCATAGAACCAAAGTTGTTCAGAATTACATTCCCATTCCCAAAAATTTTTATTCTAAACTTTTTTCTTTAAAATCAACAAAAAAAAATCTACGGGGTGATTCATAAATATGGAATGTGAGAAAAAATCGTACAGGACGAAATTAGTGCAGAATCACATTCCCAGCAACTTTTTTCCATTTATTATAATGGTTTCTGGAAGTTTAATTCTGCACAACTTTCGAGCTGTACGATTTCGTTCCTCCATAGAATCACCCTGTAGACGAGCCTGTAGATTTCTTATTACTGATTTTAGAAAAAAAAGTTTTATAGAAAAGTAATTGAGAATGTAAATTCGAACAATTTTGATCCTGTGATATTTTATCGTAAGTCTAAAATAAGAATGGAGAAAAGAAGTAGCTCCGTTATTTTCAAGAGCTCACCTCTGATTTTCCCGAAAACTTAGAGTTAAGCTATTGAGGACCCCCTCCCAAGTTAAAAACAGATTTTTGCGTTTTCCCGAAATTCTCAGATGACCCTATTTTAAGCACGGATGCACTGTACTATACAGGGTGTCTCACGGTGACCATCCATTAGAATATTTCGAGAAATAAAACGATTGGAATTCTGGAAATTTGTATGGTGAGGTTTAAAAGGATGCTCTCTTCAAATAAAATAACAGCTACGTTGCGCGATTTCCAGTTATACCGGAAGTAGGTGCCAACTCGCTTCTTTCAAATGGAACACCCTATATCTTATTACATTTTTGGATTCTACGTAAAATTCTAGGCAGATTTCATGTATCATGTCATATACCTAAGTATTAGCGTTTTTGAAATATTTTAGTGTTTATGTCAAAAATGACGTTTGAAGGCTCCTATTTGAATGTGAATTTCACCTATAAGAAAGCCTTGATTATTTGATTGGTATTGGATTTCTTGTTGAAAAGGACCTATTTCGATAGATTTTTCACAGCAATATGAAAACTATTATTACAGGGTGGGTCAAAAATAAGATCAAAAATTAAATTCAGAAAACGGCCAAAAATCAATTTTTTCAAATGGAAACCCCTAATTTTTATAATCTTATCTTGTTGTGCATTAAAAATAAAGGTGAGTTTGTACAAGATTGCCCTCCAAACATTCTTTTTTTTAATTTTTTTTTTTGAATCTTTGGAATGAACAATATTAGGTAAAGTCAGCCTTATTTTTAATGCACAATGAGATAAAATTATAAAAATTAGGGGTTTCCATTTGAAAAAAATGATTTTTGGCCGTTTTCTGAATTTAATTTTTGATCTTATTTATGGCCCACCCTGTAATAATAGTTTTCATATTGCTGTGAAAAATCTATTAAAGTAGGTCCTTTTAATAATGAAGGCTTTCTTATAGGGGGAATTCACATTTAAATAGGAGCCTTCAAACCTCATTTTTGACATAAAAACTAAAATATTTTGAAAACGCTCATTCTTAGGTATCGGACATGAAATCTGCCTAGAATTTTACGTAGAATCCAAAAATGTAATAATATATAGGGTTTTCCATTTGAAACAAGCGAGTTGGCAGCTACTTCCGGTATAACCGGAAGTCGCGCAACGTAGCTATTATTTGATTTGAAGAAAGCATCCTTTTAAACCTCACCATACAAATTTTCAGAGTTCCAATCGTTCTTTTTCCCGAGATATTCTAATGAAGGGTCACCGTGAGACACCCTGTTAATCAATGATAGGCCGTAATTCTAAGGACGCATTCCTGAACCAAATGCCAGAAGGAAAAGTACTATAAGCATTTATTTTGTCAATTTTCCGAGAGACAGGGTGTTAAAGGTGCCGAAAAAACCGGATCTATATCTCCAAGATTCTTTTGCGGGTCTTGTTGAATTTTGGCAGTATTTTTCATTGTGATAAGACGCTAAATCAGCACTAACTAGATGGTATTATGAGTTCCAGTGGCGCCCTGAGGGGCAGTTTCATGAATAATATTGACAAAAAAATGTACGTCACTGACATTTTCGGATTTTTTTAGATGAAGCATCAAAAATACAACTTTTTTGTATCTCGATAGTTTTTCGTGGGTATATATTTCTTCATTTTCGAGGAAAAAAATGAAAACCACTTTATTGCATGTCGGTAATTTTTTAGGTAAAATAAAATCGACTCAACCTTTCTGGAAAGAGAAAAAGTTGTATTTTTAGCTGCTTCATCTGGAAAAAAATATTAAATTTTCAGAAAAAGTCAGTAGCGCATATTTTTCTTATAATAAAAAAACATTTTTTTTCTAAAATCTCAACACACTTTATCTCGAAAATCAGACTATTGAGAACACATTTTTATGGGACCTTTTCTCCTTAAATTTTGTTCGGGAATGCGTCTTTCGAATAACGGCCTATCATTAAGTAACACCCCAGGTAACACCCTGTATTAACCTAAATTAATTTCATCCTTGAAAACAATCATTATTGTGTAGTGTCGATTGCATTTTTGGGATTCCATATCCAATTAGTGTTTTTTGTTTCAGGTACCTACCTACATACTGTTGACACTGGTAATGAGTTGGTCAGGATAGAAAAGTGTGGCTTGGATATAGTTACTACTCTATTCAATTTCTTGATCATTTAATATTTATTCGACAGCTTGAATGGAAGATCATTCAAGACTTCTCCAGCAACACATTTTGGGACTGGAGCCACAAAATCATCATCTCTTAAAATTCTGGAGAGAGTTATAAAATTAAGATCATATTTTTTTGTGAAAAAAAGGAAAGAAACAAATGTAGGTATTCCGCCCAGCAAGAAAATTTTGATCAAAACAATAATTGAAAATATTAGAGATTTATGAAACATGACGCTGTCTTTGGATTTAACCATAATATTATGCACCAAACATTCAATCAGGATACCCCAGGGGCCCTATTCTCATTTCAGGTGAAGTGATCATCGAGTGAACGTGCTGTACAAAATCAATGTAGTTCACCGGTGATCTAGTGATCACACTTTCAAAAATAGGGGTCTAGAACTTTTTTATCAAAAAATCAGGCAAACGGGTGCAAGGAATGTCATTCTCTCCCCAAATGATTCCACCATATTTCTGACATATTTCTAGTCGGTTGGGGCTAATTATGAGGAAAATTTTCTACCAGTCAATTCTAACCAATCATAGGCTTGCATTTTGTTATGTTGCTTTGGCAACGACCTAATTTTATCGGAAATTTCCTTGCTCATAATCACGTGACTGAAAGATTAATAAGTGGAAATTTCCCTGGCTTTGCGCATCTGGATGTAGCTCCCATATGACTACAGTGTTGCCGTCCCCACTCTTCCTAACAATCCCAACCCAACCCAACTTTCACAGACAGAGATAAGGCAAACGGCAACACTGTGGTTGGTGCATGGGAGCTACATCCAGCCGCGAGTGCTTGACAGCTGTTGAAGACAAATATTTTTGATAAATGATTTATTTTCAACTTCCAATACAAAGTTGCAATGTTATCAATTATGGACAAGATTGGTTATAACTTCCAAATGTTTTATAAAATCCTGATTCCCTTCTTTCTTCCTCAATGGCGATTAGAGTAAGAAACCATTGGTTTCTTCCACTAAATGCGAGGTGAGTCCAGCCGCTACTATTAAATCTTCTCAAATAGTTTTGGCATGAAATTTTCTTGCCGAATCTCCCTAGAGCTCGAATTAATAATCCGGAAATTTGTTCTCGTTGCGAATTTTTCAAAAAATTCGCAACTCGACAAAATTTCCGGAAATAATTCGAGCTCCGGGGAGACTATAAGTGATGATTGCTCAGAAATTTGTCTAACTCTTCAAAGGCTCGCAGGATTCTTCTCGAGATGTATTTATTCTAGCATTAATTATTAGTTTCTTTCACATGGATTGCCAGAAGATGATGAAATTTCCGATTTTACTAATTTCAGAACTCCGCTGAAAATGTATCAAAAGAGTTAGCGGCACATATTGAAACCAAAGTACTTACTTATAGAAAAAAAAAAGATAAATCAGATAAAAACTTGAAAACAGTGATGATCGATGATCCATTTTCTCTGTGTATTCGTTTTCCATGGCAGTTAGCTGGATTGATAGTTTTCGAGAAAAATCTCCGAGATTAAAAAAGAATGGATGGTTTTTTGAAGTTTCATTTGGCCAGTTCATAAATTGATTATGAAAGAAATCTGCAAATTTAAAAATGTTTCTTTTATTCTCACTAGAACTCTACACAAAATGGCAATAAATAATTATTAATGGCATTTAAAGCTAGTTCTACTTAGAATGAAAGAAAAGATTACAAAATTAGCAGAATTATCTCATAAAATGAAAATTAATCAAGTATCGAGCTTGCCAAGTCTTGTGACGTCACATGAACTACTAGCTCCATCTTCCGTTCAAACCACGAACGAAATTTCTCTCCATGCCACTGGGAGCGCAGTTTGTTGCTCCAATTGTCAATATGGAAGAGTCCGAACCTAATAAAATAGTTACTGATGACTGCTTGTCATTTTCCGTTCTTATGAAAAATAGACTTTCACCATTGCTACCTGCATCCACTCTCCATATAAAACTATTTTTATTCCAACATACATCAAATAGGTTGGGAACAGGAACTCACTAGGTATGTTTATGTAGATACAATTTGGAACAACAGTTCTTTTCAAGCCTTCCTTGGTACTCAGTTAATGAATCCCCACAAAAATAGTGGAGTAAAAAAGCGGTGAAAATGTTTCGGTTTTTTTTTCGACTTAGAACCAGATGAAACCTCACCCAAATCATTAGTTAGGTTATTGTACATGAGAAATGGGCAATTACGACTTTTTTTAGTGGTACCGAGTTTTGTAAAATCGAGAAAACGTGCAAAAATGCGGAAATTCAAAAAAATTACTTTCTATCATTCACCTTTCAATAACTCTGAAACTATCCAACATATCCGAATGATTTTTTTTGACTTGAAGAGCATACATAAGCAATGATCACTGAGGCAATATATTTCTCAGATTTTGTTATGGAAAAATTTGATGCTTTATGCTGCGATTGAAATGTAGTAAAATATATGAGGAAGTTTCCAAAAAAGACCGCAGCCTTTTATTTGTTATAGTTTTCGAAATATGATTTTTTGAACTGCGCCATACAATAAAATACCGTATGCCATAAAATACAATACAAATAATGTTAATGCTGAGATATGAGATCTGGAGAGCAGAGTATTGTATTATTATAAAAAGGAAAAAAAGATCTTCAGTTTGGCGCATAATATAGGGAGTTCAATTTTAAAAAATCGAAGTTGCCTAGATTTTTTCATTTATCGATGCAAATTTTTTGTTTTTGAGAACTGAAGATAACATAGAAGTTTCATCATTTTTCCGTAACATTCAGTTCTCAAAAACAAAAAATTCGCATCGATAAATGGAAAAATCTAGGCAACTTCAATTTTTTAAAATTGAACTCCCTATATTATGCGCTAAACTGAAGATCTTTTTTTCCTTTATATAATAATACAATACTCTGTTCTCCACATCTCATAGCTCAGCATAAACATTATTTTTGTATTGTATTTTATGGTATACGGAGCACGGCACCGTCAATGCGGTAGGCTCCGCGCTATTGTATGGCGCAGTTCAAAGAATCATATTTCGAAAACTATAACACATAAAAGGCTGCGGTCTTTTTTGAAAACTTCCTCATTTATTTTACTACATTTCATTCTCAGCATATAGCATAAAATTTTTTCAAACAAAAGAGTTTCTCGCTTACTGAAAATGTCAATACAAAAAATTCAATTTTCCTTTTTGAGCTTTTGAGAAAAATTGAAAATAACAAAATCTGAGAATTATATTGCCTCAGTGATCATCGCTTATGTATGCTCTTCATTCGGATATGTTGAATAGTTTTGGAGTTATTGGATGGTGAGTGATGGAAAGTATTTTTTTTGAATTTTTGCATTTTTGCAGGTTTTTTCGATTTTACAAAACTCGGTACCACTAAAAAAAGTCGTAATTGCCCATTTCGTGTGCACAATAACTCAACTAATGATTTGGGTCAGGTTTCATCTGGTTCTAAATCGATTTTTTTTTTCAAGAAGGAAGCGACTTTTTCAGGCTTTTTTACTCTACTAAAATGTTTTTCGCAAACTCGGTGTACATTGTGAATTTTTCCATTGTCCATTGGCAAGTTTTGAATGGTTTATGCCTTGTCACCCTCTGCCGAAGTAATCCAGGTTCTGATTTAGGAAATCGATGTCTTTTGAATATGCTCATCACTTCTAGTGCATTCAGGTACGCATCAGTACTTTTTTACAGACACAATAATGACAACTAATAGTGTTTTTAAAAAAATTATGAGATATGTCTGGAGTCAGTCAGACATATCCCATAATTTGCCAAACTCAAAAACTCAAATTATTGACATTCACGTTACAAAATCTTGTCATCGACGGCGACTTGAGCGCCGTGGAGTGGATGGACTGATCCCTAATATAATATCGCCATTGCTCATTTACGAAAAATTTCTATAAGGAATTCTTCAAGATGACAGGTTGAGTGAATGGTGCGGGTGCGCAGCAGGATACTATAACAAACAAGATATGATCACGCGCAGGTTTCGCTGACGTCATTGCGTGTCCAAACCTCAAAATTCATAGGTTACCTAGGTAACTGGGTCACCATGATACTTAAATAAGGCAAGATAAACTCACGCCATAACACAATAACTCTCGCACATCCCCATCAGTTGTCATCACGTGACCTTCCTCAAACCTATACAATCAATCTCACGTGGGGACGTCATACGTGAGCCAGTTCAAATTTCAATGAGCAAATGGTTACTAGGTTACGGTATTGATGTTTTACATCTAACCTCACTTTGGGCTCGCAGTGACTTCATGCGCGGCTTGGTTCTAGTTCCGTCCAGCAATCGATCATATCTTAGGCGGATTTTGGCGTTAACCAGGTAACGATTTGTTGTTACCAGGTTTGGTGAGTAATTGGTTACTGTATCGATACCAGCTCGGGATCAAACCCCAAAACGTTCTGGTTACTAAAATTATTATTCATGGTATAACGTAACTACTTGATTAGATACCTCCCAAGCGATTTGTCCCTACGGCGAAGAAAAGTTAGGTTAAAAAATTCGTAACCTGGTTAATGCCAAAATCCGTCTCTTGTTTGCTTTAGTATCATGGGTGCGCAGGATAAGCACAGGATGTGTTCGGAGAGCAAGGATTTTTTTTTATAACGGTGTGAGTCTGGCGTAGGAAAGAGTGTACTACATTTTGATCTAGGAAGAACAAGACCAAAAAATAATCAATGTTTCTTAATTGGAAGGCTTTTGCTTTAACATGCATGATTTTTTTTCAGTTCTATGGAGATTGTAGCGGTAAAGATTTAGAAATACCTAATCTTAGAACATACTGTGACAAAACATGCCCAGTGGAACGAGCTTCCAAGGCGGTCGACAGCGGACACGACGTTACAACCATTGCATCTCGCCATCGAGTAACTCGGCTTTTGTCCCGTTTGTCACAAGCCCAAACCACTGTTAAGTTCTAGAAAAGCAAGGTTTATTCGGTTGCCTACACCTAGAATATTGGAGAACGTTCGCCATCTATCGAGGCATTGAAGAGGCTCTATATAAAAGGCTCCGCCATTCGGATTAGCCACGAATTATAATTATTGTTACAACATAAATACACGCTGCGATTGTGAACATAAATATTTGTGGTTGTGTTAGTGACTTTAAATAAATTAACTAAAACTGGACAAGTGTTTTCTATAGCGAAACACGTTAAATTAGTGTCAAAAGTGGGATTTATTGTGTGCTATAGAAACGGACATAAATATTCACTGTGATGGCTGCGAAACTAGTGTTTTCAACCGGATTGAAGGTCGCCGAGTTGAAGAAGGAGCTGGAGGAGCGTGACCTGGATAGTAGTGGTAAGAAAACTGATCTACAAACAAGGCTTCGTGAGGCTTTAATGGAAGAAGGCATGGATCCTGATACGTTCCAATTTGAGATTCCCGATCCCAACGCAGTAGTTGAGAAATTGTCCAAGAACTTGAAGGATCAACTGGAAGAATCTTCTAGAGCCATGGAAGGAAAATTGGAAGAGAAGTTTAATGAATCTTCTAGAGCTATGGAAGAGAATTCGAGGAAAATGGAAGAAAAGCTCGAATAATCCTCCAGAGCCATGGTAGAGAACTCGAGAAAATTGGAAAAGTTTGAAGAATCTTCTAGAGCTTTGGAAGAAAAGTTCAAAGAATCCTATAGAGCTATGGAAGAGAGATTGGAAGAGAAGCTCGAAGAAACTTCTAGAGCTATGAATGATCAGGTTGCAGAAGAAATCGGGAAACAGCTAGAAGATACAGTGAAGACTGGAAGAAGAAATAGAGCAAGTGAAAAGGCAAGTAACAGTGATCATGAAGCAACCAGACGTCCCATTCGAGAGCAAAGGTGCTAAAATCGAGTCTGATACCGTGCGAGTCCACATGAAAGCCCCTCAGTTTGATGGCAAGCTGTCCTGGAACAATTACCATCGCCAGTTCGACGCAGCAGCAAGGGCAAATGGATGGACCGCAACCGAGAAAGCTCTGGCACTAACTCTGGCGCTTCGTGGGGAGGCAACGGAGATCCTGCAGACACTGAACACCCAGGAACATAAGGACTACGATGTGCTCGTCAAGCATCTGGAGCTGCGGTATGATCAAACTCATTCAGAGCATGTCTACCATTTCCAGTTGAAGAACCGCATCCAAAAGTCCAACGAAACCATGCAGGGGTTTGAAGCAGATGTTGCTCGCCTGTCAAGACTGGCTTAACCAACCACGCCAGAGAATGTGATGGAAAGGCTGGCAGTCCAGGCCTTTTTGGATGGTCTTCGGAATCAGGAGATAAGGCAGTCCTTGATACTTCATCGACCCGACGGACTAGTCGACGCTCTGGCCAAAGCCTTGGAATTTGAAGCGGCAAAGCAGTCCGTGAAAACACCTGCGCGCGTTCGAAGGATGGAAGAGCAGGATCCCGCACAGGAGAAGACCGTCGAAGCTACTGTGAGGAGCGTCGTCAAGGAAATGGAGGCGTCCAAGCGAGGGGAGCAACGATGCTGGAATTGTGGGGAGCTTGGCCACATTCATAGCCGATGCAAGAAGGAGATACAGGCACCTTCTTCGACGTCGGAGAACTAGCGAGGGTCGATGCGAAGGGGCAATCGTCGACCTCTATCCAGTAGGCCCCGAAAAAAACTGCCATAGTTGCCTCTTTAGGACACAAACTGAACAGCGTGTTTGTGGATGGCTTGATTAATGAAGAGAAACGCACCATGCTGCTGGATACAGGCGCGACGAAGACTATCATCAGGCCCGACATTGTCACAACACCGACAATGATTAAACCAACAAAGTGGCGACTACGGACGGCAACATGAGACTTGGCTAGGATCCATGGTGAAGTGGAGGCAGCAGTGACTCTGGGAAGCACCAGCTTCGAACATCCAATGCTGGTTGCCGATATTGAGGAAAAAAAATCATAATTGGAATGGACATCATGAACACCCGAGGCTTCCAATTAGATTCCAAAAATGGAACACTAAGAACCAACAACGAGGAGGTGGTACTGCATGGGAGAGAGGAAGAGACAGTTCGTGTTTTGCTGGCTGGGGATTCTTCAATTCCCGACAGGAGCGAGATGATTTTGTGGGCTCGCCTGGAAGGGAAGATGAAAGAAGGAAGCATCGTGATGTTTGAGCCTAAAATACACGATTCTGAAGTAGGACGAGGCATTGCATGTGGAAAGAGTCTGGTACATGTGGGAAAGACTGTGCCCGTGAGAGTGATGAACGTCAACTATCACTCTGTAATTTTGGCGAGGGACACAGTTTTGGGGCTCTGCTCGTCAATTTCCTCTGTGGTGCGACAAGTATGTGAGACTGAGAAAACCATCTCTGAGTTCACCGGAGAGATGGAGAAGTTAGTTGTCACCTCTTCAAAAGATCTGGATAAGAGACAAAAACAACGATTGAGAAATCTGATAAGGAATCACGGCGACATCTTCGACAACGGGACTGGGGAAAAGGGCCGAACGAACGTGGTACGGCACACCATCAACACAGAGGGAGCACGACCGATCCGCCAAACAGCTAGAAGACTACCTTTGGCCAAGAAGGAGGAGGCGGACAAGCTCATCAAGGACATGGAGAAAGGCGGTGTCATCGAGCCTTCTAGTAGTCCATGGTCATCGCCAGTTGTTCTGGTTAAAAAGAAAGACGGTTCAACTCGATTCTGTGTGGACTATCGTCAGCTGAACAACGTGACGAAGAAAGACAGCTACCCGCTACCACGGATTGACGACACTCTGGACACCTTGGCCGGATCAAAGATCTTCTCAACCCTGGACCTCAAAAGCTGATATTGGCAGGTAGAAATGGCCCCCGAAGATCGAGAGAAGACTGCTTTCAGCGTTTGAACTGGGCTGTGGCAGTTCACTGTTATGCCATTTGTGTTATGCAACGCACCTGCTACGTTCGAGCGCCTGATGGAGACTGTTCTCAAAGGACTATCCTGGTCAACATGCCTGGTGTACCTGGATGACATAATTGAGATTGGCAAATCATTTGAAGAGCATCTGAAGAACTTGGAGGAGGTATTCCAAAGACTCAGAAATTCCGGTTTGAAGCTGAGTCCAACGAAATGCCAACTGTTCCGGAGGGAAGTACAATACCTGGGTCATATCGTGTCGGCTGAGGGTGTAGCCGTTGACCAGCAAAAGGTGGAGGCAGTTAAGGAGTGGCCAGTACCAAAGAACCCCCACGAGCTAAGAAGTTTGGGTCTGTTCACGTACTACCGGCGTTATGTCCAGGGATTTGCGAACATCGCCCGGCCTCTTCACAGGCTCACAGAGGCACAGAGACGCTTCCACTGAGACGGAGATTGCCAGGAGGCCTTTGACACGCTTAAAAGAGCACTTGCCAGCGCGCCCATCCTAGGCTACCCACTACCTGAGGGTAACTTTGTAGCATTCACATTTTCCTTTTGAATGATACTCACTAATTAATCTTCTAAATCGGTTTCTCCAATATTTATCAACAAATAACTTTAACCTTCATACATCACAGCTGTTAGTTTCCGGCAATGTTGCAATGTTTCCTATTTTCGGTCTGCTTTATGGTAATAAGGTGTAATCTTCTGGGGTCAGTTGGTTCTGTCCAGTTGATTGATCGCTTTATACGTGACATTTGTCAATGTCCATCTGACACTCTTGAGTGATGATCGATGGGAGTATTTGATTTTCTTTTTCGGCCTGGCTCGAGGACTTGTTCCCGTGATGTGCTGAAAGCCACACGTAAAATGTGCTGAGCGGCATTTTTTTTTCTTTAAATATTCGAATGTATCGTTGAGATTTAACGATATTTTACATTTATAATGTCTATGGACCTCCCCTGAAGAAATGGGTGTGATTTATACAGTGATGGTATAGATATTTGCCGAATTCTTTTCAACCTAACGAGGTGAGTTAACCCCACTCTTCACCATGGGTTGGTTACTGAGAATATACATAATTTTAGGTTTTTTTTTTTCTTTTTCTTCGAATCTTTCCAATCAACTCCATCACTAAAATACCATATGGATGCTTTGCTGGCTAAATCGTTTGATGTTTGAAGACTATCACCTTGTCGTAAACTTGGCTGTATGAGTCCTCATATGCTGCTGGAATATGTCGCAGGAATGGCACTTTGTGATGTTGGGATTGCCCGCACCGCCGAAGCGAACAGAAACTGTTTATGGCTGATGGTCTTGAGGCAGCAACAGTGACAGGCCAGTTTTTTTATTTAAATACTACTCCTTCAATATTTTTATCAACAATTACTTTTAATACTAATAACGATTTTCTTAAAACCCTTCATATTCGAGTTTGTAAACATTTCACTATTTAATTCATAACTATTTCCTTTAAGTAACTATTTTTTTATTAAAGTATCAACCTTTTTACGGTTGTACTCATTGTCATTAATTCCTCATTGATTTGTAACATTTTTTTTGTAACTGAATGGTACTTGCGCCGTATGTTGATATCCACGTATGACTACACCCCAAAAGGTTCATGAACATTTTACTCCCTGTAGTACCGGTTTAAATTAAACTTAATTCACCTTTTCACTTTTGCGGATTTTAAATCTTTTTCAATACTTAATTTCTTTCTTTTAATAATTATAACAGTACCTATCGGTCAACTTTTTCAAATACTGTAATAATACTTAACCACTTGAACTATATTTGAGTTCAGTGAGTGGGTTGGTGTGAGAACCACCCATATTTCAATTTTCTTCGACATCTTGTATAATAATGTAAATAAATGCTAGTTATAGTGTTTTGGGACACGCAGTGTTTTCTTCCACTCCAGACATCACAGTGAATCTTTTTACACAAGGTTTCTTTGTTTTCACCTATAAAAAATAAAGTGGCGCCCTCTTTTCAAACTTAATCATAATCAAAACGAAACCCTACTCTACACCCATCGCCAACGACTACAAGAGCTGCCGCAGCCAAATTTGTTGAAGCCAACTGGGAAGGTCAAAAGGTAGGCTACAATAAAGAAATGACGCCCGAAAACGTGGGGCCTGGTTCGTTTTGATTTTTTTTCTAAATTCAAAAATAAACTTGAAAATTCACTGTTGATGCTGGAAGGTTGAAAATACACTGATTTGCATTTGTTTAATTTTCATTACCATTCAAAATTCTTTTCTACGTTTTAAGTCAGTAAGAAAACCCCCGTTAGCGTTGCCCTTGTTTTTAGAGATAAATATCTCTTCATTTTTTTTTGCGTCAAAATTTCTTATTACGTATCGCTCAGCACGTAATTATTTTGTTCTTCTTTCATTAAGGCTGCGTTTGACACTTTGCGAAATTTGATACAATGTATGTAGGTATATTATAGTTTAATTTACCTGGAGTTAAATTGACATTTGTTTATTGATTTAATAGCATTATTTCTTCTCTTTAGCTTTCTCATTTTATAACCCTGATTACCGTGATAACCCTGATTACCCTGATAACCTTGATTACCCTAATTACCTTGATAACCTTGACAACCCTGACATTCTAGTAGTTTTCTTATTTCTAATAATTTTTTTTCTTCTTTATACAAAATGGATTGTTACAATTTTTTGCCTAATCATTTGTTGGAACATGAACTTGATTACGAACTGAGGATTCGTCTACTTGCTACTGCTAGGAATGTTGCTGATAAAAGAAAAATTTTGGGAAAAGTTCTTAGGAAGGAACAACAATCTCGTCCTGGATCTTCTATAGTAGTTGGTGAAGCTAATCTACATTTTCTGGAAGAACGTTCAGAAATTAAGAAAAGTCTTGAGTCCATTGAGAAAATCATTGAAGATTTTGAAGGTTCCCCCACTGATTCAGTATATTTGCGTATGCAGTCCCGATTATCCCATGTTTTTGGTAGAGCAAGGCGAATTCCCATTCCTGAAGATAACCGTGATGAAATCCACACTTATATTCAAGAAACTACTGCCACTTGTATTAAATTGGATGCTGATCTTAGTGATAAACTCACCACAAATTCTGAAGTAGAAACTCTCCCCGTCAATACTAACCCTGTCATAAATGTCGCTGCCCAAATAGTCCACTGCGCAAGTCGCAATATTCCATTAAGTGAATGGCAAGTGAAATTTAATGGTGACCCGAAAAAACTTTATTCTTTTCTAGAACGAGTAACCGAGTTGGCTCAGGCTCGTGGTGTTTCAGACCCTGATTTATTCCAATCTGCTGTCGAATTCTTTACTGGTGACGCTTGCATTTGGTTTCGCAGTATCAAATCTTCCATTGATGATTGGCCATCTTTGGTTCTTCGCTTGAAGAAGGATTTTTTGCATGATGATATTGACGATGAGGTTTGGGACCAAATCAAGAAACGTAAGCAGAGAAGGAACGAATCTACCATTGTTTTTATTGCCCACCTTGATTCTCTTTTTAATAGACTTTCTCGTACACCAGCTGAGTTCACCAGAATTAAATTCATTCGTAATAATCTTCTTCCCGATTTTATTGACAGGTTGGCTTTGATAGAGATTACTTCAGTCACCCAGCTTTCAGAGCTTTGTGGAAAATTGGAGGAGTCTGATTATTTGAAAAATAAAAATAGAGTCAGAGACACTGTCGCGGAGGTGCACAGTCCTCGTAACACATCTTCAGATCGACCTTCTTTCTCTTCTAGAAACTATTCATCAGGTAATAATTATTCATCTCGTCGTTCCAATAATAATTTTCGTAAACATTCAAATCAAGATTCAGTTGGTGAAGTTTCCAATCAGCCTAGTAGCTCCAAGGTTCCTTTCAATAGTTCCAATAAATCCAAAAAAGTTGTAACCTGCTGGAATTGTCAATTACCCAACCATACTTATTTTGATTGTAAAGCTTCCAGGAATATTTTCTGCTACAAGTGTGGTGAGCCCGATGTTAAATCCAAGGATTGTAAAAAGTGTTCAAAAAACGAGTAAGATTGGTGTCTTCAAGAGGCATTTTCACTGATCCATTAGTTTCAGCCTCAAAAAAAGTTTCAATGATTTCTGTTAAAACCCATTTTGATGAAGACGACTGGAGTCGTTGGCTAGTCAAGGTTGCTCAATTTTTAAATTCCCCCTCAAATTTCTCCAATCAACTTTCACCTCTTTTTATTGATAAAACCCTCGATAATCGACCCTATATTGTTGTCAAATTGTTTGACGTTGAAATTACCGTTTTATTGGACTCTGGTGCCACATCGTCAGTGGTAGGAGCCAGAGGGTTGCCTGTTTTAGAAAGATTGGGTCTTCAAATTAATAAATCTCCTGTTGATAATATTTGTACTGCTGATGGAAAGAAACAAACCGTGGAGGGTAGAGTTGATTTGCCTATTTTCGTTAAAGGTTCCTGTAGGATTATCAGTGCTTTAGTAGTTCCTTCATTATCTCAAGCCTTTATTTTTGGATGTGACTTTGCCAGAGAGTTCGATATCGTGGTAAATTTCAAGGACAATTGTTGGAATATTCAGAATGCTAATTGTCAAATTGATGTTTTGGAAGGTTTTTCTTCGAATTTTGCGACTTCTCGTTACGACTTATTTTCTTTAGATGACCTCCCTTTTGATCAGCGTATGCAAGCCGATAAATTAATCTCTTCTTTTTGTGAAATTTCCGGCAAGGATAAATTGGGAAAAACTGATAAGATAATCTGTAGCTTTCAAACCGGCGACGCCGTTCCTTTCAAGAGAAGACCATTCGTTATGTCTCCCTATATGTCAAATATTTTAAATAGGGAACTTGATGAAATGTTGAAGTTAGGGGTAGTTGAACCTTCTAAAAGTCCTTGGTGTTCACCCGTGCTCCTTGTTAAAAAATCTAATGGAGAAATGCGTTTCTGCTTTGATGGTCGTCCTCTTAACGAAGTTACAAAACCCGACAGTTATCCTTTGCCCAATATTGAACGGATCCTTACTTCTTTGCGTGATGCTAAATTTATTTCCTCTATAGATTTGAGAAAGGCTTTTTGGCAAATTCCCCTGGATGAGTCTTCCAAAGAAAAAACAGCTTTTGCAGTGGTTGGTCGAGGTTTATTTCAATTTGTAACCATGCCTTTTGGTCTTCGAAATGCAGCTCAAACCCAACAACGTCTCGTTGATGCAATTTTTGGTCCCCGTTATGAACCACACGTCTTTACTTACCTGGATGATATTTTAATAGTTTCCCCTGATTTTTCCTCTCATGTAAATCTTTTGTACGAAGTAAAAAATAAACTTAAAGAGGCAGGCCTAACCGTGAATCTGGAAAAATGTGATTTTTTCAAAACTTCCTTGAAATTCCTTGGGTATATCGTGGGTTCGAATTCTTTGAGAACTGACCCTGAAAAAGTTTCTGCAATGGTAAACTATCCTCGTCCTAAAAATACCACTGAAATAAAACGTTTTGTTGGACTTTGCTCCTGGTATCGTCGCTTCATAAAAGATTTTTCTACTCTTATGTCTCCAATCAATGATCTTCTCAAAGGTAAAAAGAAAGGTCAATCAATCAAGTGGTCCGATTCGGCTGAGTCTTCATTCATTAAAATCAAACAACTTCTCGTATCATCCCCTATTCTTTCCCAACCCGATTTTTCAAAACGTTTTTGTATTCAAAGTGACGCCAGCGACACTGGATTGGGTGGTGTTCTGACTCAAATTATTGACAATGAAGAAAAGGTTATTGCTTATGCGAGTCGTTCTCTTTCAAAAGCCGAAAGAAATTATTCCGTCGTCGAACGTGAATGTCTAGGAGTCTTATTTAACATTGAAAAATTTCGTCCATATATTGAGGGAGTTGAATTTACAGTTATCACCGATCATTATAGCCTGTTATGGTTAAGTTCTCTTAAAAATCCCAGTGGTAAATTGGCCCGTTGGTCTATGCGAATGCGTCAGCATACTTTCGATTTAGTTCATCGAAAAGGTTCCCAAAATGTGGTTCCCGACGCTTTGTCCCGTTCCCTTGTCATTAATGATGATAATATTATCGATTCCGACTCTATCTCAGACGAAGTTGTAGTGGGTGAAGTTGACGTTGATCGCATTGATCCATATTTTGATAATCTTCGGAAAAAAATTCTTAATAACCCTGAATCTTTTCCACAATGGAAAGTTGAGAATGAACTCGTCTACAAATTTATTCCATACCGTCTACCCATGAATATTAATCTCCCTGAATGGAAACTTTTTGTCCCTAACCCTCAAAGAAAGGAAATTATTGACTCTCTTCATAGTCCCCCCAATTGTGGTCATTTTGGATATTTTAAAACCTTGAATCGTCTCCAGGAACGTTATTATTGGCCAAAAATGCGCCAGGATGTCTTGAAATTTGTGAAACGTTGTCTTGTTTGCGGTTCGCAAAAAGCTTCGAATAATACTCCTATGGGTTTAATGGGAAAAGAGAAAAATGTCACGTATCCATTTCAAGTCATAGCTGTTGATTTAGTAGGTCCTTTTCCTAGGTCAAAAAAAGGTAATAAATGGATTTTTGTCGTCTCATGTTGGTTTTCAAAATACACTATGATTTTTCCGTTACGAAGTTCCAAGACACATTTTCTTGAACAAATTCTAGAGGATAGAGTTTTCTCTATTCATGGTCTACCCTCGCTATTAGTTTGTGATAATGGAAGCCAATTCACCTCAAAATCTTTTCGAGAACTCGCTAAACGTTACGAATTTAATATTCGTTACAACCCTCATTACTCACCCCAATGTAATTTTGTTGAGAGAAATAATCGTACTATTGGCACCGTGATTCGTAGTTACATCGATTCTCACGAAAAATGGGATCAACACCTCTCTCATATTCAATTGGCTATTAATACCTCCAAACATGAAGTCACTGGTTTTACCCCTTCGTTCCTTGTATTTGGTAGACATATTCCATTGTCAGGAAAATTTCATAGAGATTTGAATTCAGACATTCATAGTGATACTGCCCTCTGTCCTGGTGATCGTAATACTTACGCTGAGAATCTTGTCGGTTTGAGAGACATTTTTGTTGATGTTAAGAAAAGACTTCATTCTGCCCATGAAAGAAATTCTAAGGCTTATAATCTCCGTAAGAGAGATGTTTCTTTTAATGTTGGCGATCATGTTTGGAGAAGAAACAAGGTCTTATCCAATGCTGCAAATAAGTTTGCGTCAAAACTAGTACCTAAGTATATACATTGTGTCATTCGTAAAAAGTTATCAAACGTAGTGTATGATCTAACCCTTGAGAATGGATCTAGTTGTGGTAAGTGGCATATAAAGGATCTGAAGCCCTTTGCTGATTTTTCTTCTGAAGAGTCAGATTCCGCGGAGTAATGACTTTGAATAATGTTTATTCAGCCTATGTTTTTTTTGATCTTTTTTCATGCCCATTTTCCATGTTACCTTTTTTCTTTACCCCTTTGGTAATTATGCCTATTATCATTGTTTTTATTTAATTCAATTTTGAATTTTTTTTATCCATTTAGGATAAAACTGAAAACTATTCGGTTGGATAGTACTTGCCCCCAATTTACTACAGTCTTTTGAAAGCATTGTCTCTATTTATTTCGACTTTTATGCGGACTTTGAGCGGATAAGTAATTCCTTGACCTCGTTAATTCGGATTTTTTTGTCAGTTTTTGGAATTATTCATGCTCTCCACGCTTTCAATAGGTTTTTGTTTCCCCTATCAGGTGTCTTTCATTAATTTGGATTTGATGACACATTGATAACTTTTCACCCTTCGTGTGCTCTTGTGTTTCCCATTCATTTGGATTGGCTGACACACAAGAATCTCTTTAGCTTTTAGTTTAGGTTTAGTTACTCCAAGTTTAGCTGTAGGTATTTTCAACTTTTCTCTGTCCTATCCCCTACCTTGACTTTCTCTATTTGGCTTACCGGATTTTCTCTTTACCCTGATTTTGACATACCGATTGTGACTCCTTCCAGGACGGGTGATACACGTAGTTATCATGGATGGTATAGAAAGAAGTTATAGTTGAGTTCAGTCTTAAGACTAGGTTAATTCTGATTAACATTATTTTGTAGTCCTAGGTATAATGTTGGTGAATCCAATACTCTTTTTTCTTTGGTATTTTTTTTTGGGTAGTTTTAGTCCATGTCGAACATAAATTGTCCTGTTGGTACAATTTCTTTTGAGGAAGGGGGTAAATGTAGCATTCACATTTTCCTTTTGAATGATACTCACTAATTAATCTTCTAAATCGGTTTCTCCAATATTTATCAACAAATAACTTTAACCTTCATACATCACAGCTGTTAGTTTCCGGCAATGTTGCAATGTTTCCTATTTTCGGTCTGCTTTATGGTAATAAGGTGTAATCTTCTGGGGTCAGTTGGTTCTGTCCAGTTGATTGATCGCTTTATACGTGACATTTGTCAATGTCCATCTGACACTCTTGAGTGATGATCGATGGGAGTATTTGATTTTCTTTTTCGGCCTGGCTCGAGGACTTGTTCCCGTGATGTGCTGAAAGCCACACGTAAAATGTGCTGAGCGGCATTTTTTTTTCTTTAAATATTCGAATGTATCGTTGAGATTTAACGATATTTTACATTTATAATGTCTATGGACCTCCCCTGAAGAAATGGGTGTGATTTATACAGTGATGGTATAGATATTTGCCGAATTCTTTTCAACCTAACGAGGTGAGTTAACCCCACTCTTCACCATGGGTTGGTTACTGAGAATATACATAATTTTAGGGTTTTTTTTTTCTTTTTCTTCGAATCTTTCCAATCAACTTCATCACTAAAATACCATATGGATGCTTTGCTGGCTAAATCGTTTGATGTTTGAAGACTATCACCTTGTCGTAAACTTGGCTGTATGAGTCCTCATATGCTGCTGGAATATGTCGCAGGAATGGCACTTTGTGATGTTGGGATTGCCCGCACCGCCGAAGCGAACAGAAACTGTTTATGGCTGATGGTCTTGAGGCAGCAACAGTGACAGGCCAGTTTTTTTATTTAAATACTACTCCTTCAATATTTTTATCAACAATTACTTTTAATACTAATAACGATTTTCTTAAAACCCTTCATATTCGAGTTTGTAAACATTTCACTATTTAATTCATAACTATTTCCTTTAAGTAACTATTTTTTTATTAAAGTATCAACCTTTTTACGGTTGTACTCATTGTCATTAATTCCTCATTGATTTGTAACATTTTTTTTGTAACTGAATGGTACTTGCGCCGTATGTTGATATCCACGTATGACTACACCCCAAAAGGTTCATGAACATTTTACTCCCTGTAGTACCGGTTTAAATTAAACTTAATTCACCTTTTCACTTTTGCGGATTTTAAATCTTTTTCAATACTTAATTTCTTTCTTTTAATAATTATAACAGTACCTATCGGTCAACTTTTTCAAATACTGTAATAATACTTAACCACTTGAACTATATTTGAGTTCAGTGAGTGGGTTGGTGTGAGAACCACCCATATTTCAATTTTCTTCGACATCTTGTATAATAATGTAAATAAATGCTAGTTATAGTGTTTTGGGACACGCAGTGTTTTCTTCCACTCCAGACATCACAGTGAATCTTTTTACACAAGGTTTCTTTGTTTTCACCTATAAAAAATAAAGTGGCGCCCTCTTTTCAAACTTAATCATAATCAAAACGAAACCCTACTCTACACCCATCGCCAACGACTACAAGAGCTGCCGCAGCCAAATTTGTTGAAGCCAACTGGGAAGGTCAAAAGGTAGGCTACAACTTCATCCTGGATACAGATGCCAGCAATGTACGACTTGAGGCAGTGCTGTCCCAGATCCAGCAGGGACATTAAAGGGTGATCGGCTATTTCAGCAAAACCTTGTCGAAGCCGGAACGGAACTACTGCGTCACGAGCAGGGAACTGCTGGCGGTAGTCAAAGGGGTGGAGCACTTCTACAAGTACCTCTATGGGAGAAAGTTTCTGCTGAGAACCGACCACGCCGCGCTCAAATGGCTCCTACAGTTCAAAAATCCGGAGGGTCCAGTTGCTCGATGGATTGAGAGACTTCAAGAGTTCAACTTTGACACGGAACATCGAGCTGGATCCAGTCACAACAACGCTGATGGTCTGTCCAGGAGACCTTGTCCAGAACAATGTGAGCACTGTCAAAGAGCTGAGGAAAAGGAGTCGAGCACTTGCAGGACGACTGTGGTGGATGATTCCTGGCAGACCAGGTCACTTCGAGAGGACCAGGAAAAGGATTCAGATCTGAAGCTGATCATCAGATGGAAACAGGCAGGCCAACGACCAACTTGGCAAGATGTAGCGCGATTCTCCTCCAACGTGAAGTCCTACTGGGCTCAGTGGAACTCTATGGTTCTCAACGCTGACGTCCTGAAGAGAGTGGTGCAGAATCTGAATGGCACAGAAGATCGGAAGTAGATAGTTATCCCCCGAAGCCGACAGACAGAAGTGATGAGGAAAGTCCACGATGGCGTCACGGGTGGGCATCTAGGAGTGACGAAAACACTGGAAAACTGCGAGAGCGGTTCTACTGGGTCAACTGTCAAGCAGATGTGAAGGAATGGTGCAGAAAATGTGCCGTATGTGCGGCAAGTAACGGACCCAGAAACGGCCAAAAGCTCCTATGCGTCAATACAACGTGGGAAGCCCCTTTGAAAGGATCGCGATCGACGTGGCTGGACCGTTTTCTGAATCGGACAAAAGAGATAAATACATCTTGGTCACCATGGATTACTTCAGCAAGTGGCCTGAGCGTATGCCTTGCCAAACCAGGAGGCGGCTACCGTTGCCGATGTCTTGATTACGGAATGGTTTTGCCATTTCGGTGTCTCGTTGGAGCTGCATTAGGACCAGGGCAGAAACTTCGAATCGACGCTATTCCAGAATGTCTGCGATGTCTTGAAGATCAAGAAGACAAGGACAACGGCGTTGCACCCACAATCGGATGGCATGGTGGAGCGAATGAACAGGACCATCAACCGACACTTGGCCAAAGTTGTCTCTGATCACCAAAGAGACTGGGACGAACACCTCCACCTATTCCTCTTGGCATACCGATCTGCAGTTCACGAATCGACAGGCGAAACCCCAGCAAGGATCATCATGGGTCGTGAACTCCGGCTGCCCTGCGACCTGAAGTTTGGCTGTCCACCTGGTAAAGATGTCGCTGGGGAAGATTACGCAAGCAATCTTCGAAGAATAAATGGACGACATTCATCAACGAGTCCGTTTGCACATCCAGAGTGCCAGCGACCGGATGAAGGAGGCCTATGACGTAAACGCCGAGGAAGGCGGGTTCCAGGTTGGGGATCTGGTTTGGCTTCACAACCCACAGAGGCAACGTGGCTTCTCCCCAAAACTGCAAAGTTCTTGGGAGGGCCCGTATGAGATTCTGGAGCGAATCAATGACGTCGTCTACCGGATAAAGAAACCATCACGAGGGAAGCCGAGGGTTGTTCATTTCATCCGATTAGCTCGGTATGCTGGAAACCATGACGAGCAGGACGCTGAAGTGAGGCAGATCAGGTTACCCAAGAAAGACATGTCATTGGAAACTTTCATGTCTCTACACTTCAATGGCCAGAAAGTCCAGAATGGCGTTGTCCAAGAAAGGCAGCTGGATTTGTTCAAAGCACTGGCCGAATATTCGTTGGCTCACTGGGTCACTGAAGACCTTGGTATGAGGAGTGGTCTTGCTGCTGCTTTCAAGCGGAAATTTGGACAACTGGAACATCTACGACGACAAAGACCCGAGGTGGGGAAGGTACTGGAAATCATGGAAGGTTCACGACATCTGTTCTACATTGTGACGAAGAAGCTTCCACAACATCTGACCACCTACAGTGATGTCTGTGACTTGATGCAGTCACAGGACCTGACTCATTTGGCCATTCCGGAGATGACCAATGACCGCGTGGACTGGCGTATGGTGAGAAGCATGCTGGCAGTGATCTTCAAGGGGAGTGGCGTTGACATCTTGGTGTGCTGCTATCCTTTCAGAAGGACGAGCCAGAAGACAGTGGACTGCTATTTCCACCGAACATCACACTGCAGGTTTGGGGACAGTTGCCGATATCGACATGAGGACATTTCAGGACGAAATGCTCTAAGGAGGGAGCAATGTGACGAAACATGCCCAGTGGAACGAACTTCCAAGGCGGTCGACAGGGGACACGACGTTACAACCATTGCATCTCGCAATCGATTAACTCGGCTTTTGTCCCGTTTGTCACAAGCCCAAACCACTTTTATGTTCTAGAATAGCAAGGTTTATTCGGTTGCCTAGACCTAGAATATTGGAGAACGTTCGCCATCTATCGAGGCATTGAAGAGGCTCTATATAAGAGGCTCCGTCATTCGGACAGGGAGTTAGTGATCGATTAGCCGCGAATTATAATTGTTATAACATAAATACACGCTGCGATTGTGAACATAAATATTTGTGGTTGTGTTAGTGACTTTAAATAAATTGATTAAAACTGGACAAGTGTTTTCTATAGCGAAACTCGTTACAATACATTACCTCCAAAAGTATAGAAATATGGCTTGCATCCACATGTTCTCAAAGCTATTCTATATCTGCATTCCATGTAACAGATACTCGTAGCATAAACTGGCACATTTTCTGTCAAAGGTTCGTCATCAAATCGGCACTTTCTTTGTAGAGGTGTGAGATACCTTATATCATCCAACGAATAAGTCTCTATCATTTTGAAGTCAACCTCATATTCTTCACTCTGTTTCACTAGAATAGGGGACTTGGATAAGGCGTGAACGACTTCCAGAGGGGAGTGTATGTAGTACTGAAAATAAGTTTTTTATACCTATTTGTAGCTTCAAATATTATTGGCACCTGTATATGCACATTCAGATTTGAGTCATATCTTGCATAGCACAACCCATTGAGGTAGTGACATTTCAAGTTCTTTGTGGGCCATACTGCTGTAATTTTCTTTGAAAAGGTTTGGCTATCAAAAAGAATAATTGTGTGCATTATTTGCAATAATCACGTACAAAAATGAAAATACAGAGAAACATTGACGTTTATGAAACACATCAAAATAGTCTTCGAATGGAATTCATAGTCGCCAATTATTTCGGATCTTCAATCTATTGTCTATCCGATTAAGTTTCTTGTTTCGTAATCATGGAAAATAATTACTGATTGACGTTACTTTGGGTGAGCGTCACTGATTGATCGAGTTTCGATTATTTCATTTCAAAGCCTGATATTGATGACAGATTGCTTACCAGAAATTCTTAGTCACTATTTCTGATTTCTTTTGGACATTGCTGCTGAGGAACAGTGATAGATTTATGAATTGCCATCGTGTGAGATCAAATAATTAGCATTTTTTCCTATTTTGGAGAGGGTCTCTGGCAGCTTTACCTGTTTTGTATGTAGGAACCTGACATTTGCCAAAATTGAACTAAATACATGTCGAACTATTACAATTCTAGCGAGAAGATATAGATGGATTTCAAAATTTCAATTCACAAGCTCAGTTTTTGAAGAGTTATTCATTTTCTTCCAGTATATTCACAACCTTCTCCTCTGAATAACCTCCTTCTCTGAATAATCAATCATTATTTCTAGGAAGAAATAAAGGAAGCAAACGCTTATCGACGAATCTGATTTAAGATTGTTTGGCGCATTTGAAATAATTGAAGATTGACCAATAATCGCAGATTCACGAATCTCAGATTATATGGCAAATAATTTCCAACTATGAATTCCAACCTTCGTTATCAAATTATTAAATTCAGTATTTAGTTGATGAAAAAGATGACATTTTTGATCCTAATTTCTTAATTCGGTAGAGGGTAAGGGGATTTGTTCTCAAACGAAATAACATTTACCGAAATTGCAAGCATTATGACATTATCATGGATATTTATGTGACAAGAATATTACGTTGATTGTAAAGTACGAAGACGACGAAGTATTTTTGCGGGTCTCTAGTTTTTTATCAAATAGAATTCGTTGTTCTGACTTCTTATTGTGACACCCATCATATCTCAATGAATGAGGAAATATACAATACCCGAGAACGGACCTTATACATAGTAACGGACAGAAGAATCGTGCAGTCCACTCGTTTGCAGAGATTATCTTCAAATGAGGACACAACCGGATAGAGCTGTGGATAGAGGAAACCTGAGATTTTGAAGAAGTGATGTAGTGATGTGGACATATTGATAAAATCAAAGAAAAAAAATCTTTTTCACTTCACTAATTTGTAAAGTGGAAAAGGATTTGTTTCTCCAATTTTATCAGTGGAGGAAACATATTTCTAATGATGGGAGGATGATGAGGTGGGATTGCTCGAAGCCCGAGAGAATCGTATGATGCGGTAATTGTATCGAAACGAATCTTCCTCATATTTGGAACTATGATTTAGTGAATTACCGAGTTGATAACTTTCAAATTACAAGTCTAAACCCAAATACCACACTGCTTTCTCAATAAAATGCGATCAATTCGAGCAACCAAGAATTAATTCGCAATGAATAGTTAACATATAATATTCTCACTTACTTTGGTTCTAGTAGTTTTGCAAATTTTGAATTAAATGAGAAACAAAGTCCTCGTTCTGTCAACACGATTTGCCACTGTAAGTCAACGTCCTTTACGACCGTGGTCAATACTCCATCAAGATCGGGATGTACTTGCATGATGATTGAAAGAAAATCGATTGACGATATAGTCTTATCATTTTTGAAAGAGTTCAGTAGGTGCATATTTAGAATCGTCATATTTGAAATTGTTCTTATGAAGTTTAGATAGTATGTATAGTTCTGGTTATCTGTTGTGATACTCCATTTTCTGGAAATAAAACGATTACGGGAGGATTTTCAGTGTAACAATGTGAACACAATAATTCATAGACTTTTTTTCAAAATTTTAGTGTTTCTGTAATTGATATCATACCTACTTCTTCAAAAAAAGGTTTCGATTGATTGTTCAACTTATCGTGTGTACGCGGAGTCCCTCTACTTGTGATACAAACGAATATTTTGAGATCTTGGACCCCCTCTGATTTTAAAGTCCCACAGATCAAAATGCGCAATTATACAGGGTCCTTCATTAGTGCGTCGGGCAATCCTAGCGTGGCTATTTACAAAAGTAGAAAAAAAAGTTTTATACAAAAGTTGTAGAATGTGACTTTATGCATCTTTTAAAAATATTTTCAAACATACAGGGTGCGTCACAAAAGTATGGCACGAAAAAGTATGATTTTTTTAAATGGAACCCCCTGTATATTAATTGATATTTCAATTCTTTCTTCAATTTGGAACAAAAATTGTGCTACAACTAATGTTCCTAAATTCAACCGTTATCGAGATATCGCGTTTTAAAAATGGAATTTTTGCAACTTTGACATGCTATAAAACTCAAACTATTCAAGTTAGAGGAAAATGGTTTGCACTTTCCTATCTTAACTTTTCAAGAGCTCTTCTGTCATTTGGATAGAAGGTAACGTCAACTGTCAACTTTTTTCGGCACATTTTGACATTTTTTCACAATAATGGATTCAATCTCCTTGAATAGCTCTTGAAAAGTTAAGATAGGAATGTGCAATCCATTTTTCTCTAACTTGAATAGTTTGAGTTTTATAGCATGTCAAAGTTGCAAAAATGCCATTTTTAAAACGCGATATCTCGATAACGGTCGAATTTAGGAACATTAGTTGTATCACAATTTTTGTTCCAAATTGAAGAAAGAATTGAAATATCAATCAATATACAGGGGGTTCCATTTAAAAAAATCATACTTTTTCGTGCCATACTTTTGTGACGCACCCTGTATGTTTGAAAATATTTTTAAAATATGCATAAAGTCACATTCTACAACTTTTGTATAAAACTTTTTTTTCTACTTTTGTAAATAACCACGCTAGGATTGCCCGACGCACTAATGAAGGACCCTGTATAAGACTCGCACCCTGTGTTTTGAATCAATACAATGTGATCAGAAAAATTGGAAATAAAGACTGTAAAAATAAATTAATCGGTATGTTATCATATTATGACTTATAAGGGCTAAGGAAATTCATTGTCGTCCCTACGTGATACCTCACCTTTCAATAAAAGATTTTGCCTTTTCCTCATCAACCTTATCAACATAACAAGCAGTAGTAGCTGGTAAAGGATTCTCCCAATTTCTAAAGTCTTTTTGTATGCTGACAACAGTAGGATTTTCAAGAAAGTGATTCGCATTGCTTCGAATAAAAATGCTGCAGTAAATTACTGCTCCTGCAATCATCATGAACCAGATATACCTGAAAAAGATTGATGCTAGATGCAATGAAATAAGATTTTTGATTTTGGATGTAGAAGTAAAGTGATACCACATTTCTTGAAGTGGCGACTGAGTTTTTTTTTTTCTTAAACTTGAAATATAACCATCAGAAAAGATGTCAAGATGTGAATGAATCATGGATGACAAAAAAAAACAAATAATGGCGAAGACTGGCTTGGTATGAAATGTGTGCATTATTTAAGCACCTTGAGAAAATGAGCTGCGCTACTCGCAGACCAACGAATATATTTCATTTTCTTTGAAAGCCATTTGGCGGGAAAGGTGTCCTGAAAATATGGATGTTTTCAGAGCAAAACCAAAGAAACACGTTTTTTTTTTGTATGATGGTGCTTCCCACATAAAAATGCAAGCATATTCATATCTTCAGCACTTACTCAGAACGTGAGCATGTTCTACGAATATCTACTCATCTACCAAATATACACTCCCCGACATAAATTTCGAACAAGAATAATTTGAGTCAATTTGATATCCCTGTAACTTTTTAAATTTTTGTCCGATTTTGGCAAATTTTTTTTCTAAAGTGAAGCCCTATGTCTCGGGATAATACCCTTGATTTTTGTTCTGGAAAAATATTGAAGGTTGGTCATTATACAAGGAGAAACAGAAGCTTCTTTTTCACCCTCAAGTTTTCAACACCCTTTGGAAAAGTTTAGCGGCAAAATTTAGCTCCATTTTATTCTGTTGTGAAGTGTGATCTTTTCTCAACAAAAAGTTTTTTTCGTCATGGTAATATATGCTTTTTTAAAGAAGATACAGATGTTTGAAGAAAAAACTGCAGTTTTTTGATATTTTATCAACAATGAATGGAAATATTCTTATAATCTTGCATGAAGTTTAGTCCTTTGTCTTGTTATATTACCGTTGATTTTGATTTTCGAAAAATTCTGATGGCTTGGTCATTATACAGGGAGGAACAGAAGCTACTTCTTCACCCTTGAGTTTCCAACACCCGGTGGAAAAATTTAGCTCTCTTTCGAGCTCATTTATTCAATACATAAATTTCACAACACAGTTACAGGTATGTTTCCTAAAATTAAGCCTTATTCTAAACAAAAAAGGGAAAAACTTAGTATTACTTAATCCTAGTTTCCCTCTAGTGAAGGCGAATGCGCCCCCACCGGAATTGAAAACCGATCAAGACCACTGCGTGGCAGAGATCAGCGGGCAGGTGTTGGCCTCAACAACCCCAACATGTCCCTTAAACGGGGTAAGTCATGTCTCTCCTGCATAGATAATGGTTTCAGACATATGGCTGACGTGGGGGATGATCACACGGAGTGATTTAAAAACAAAGTAGTTGGCAAACGCGATCGGAAGTTCTTGATTATATGTCGAAATTGCATGAAGAGGAAAAACAGACCTAAGAACCTCGCTTGAAATATTCATGACTAGAATATGCACTGATCTAGAACGAAAACGTTGTCCTAAGAATCAAAAGGAGAATTGAAAAATAAGAAATAGTCAATTCTGCTGCCATATTTTCACTGAAATGATGACTCCCCTCTGTCGATGAGAGCGTTCACCATTCCATCAACAACACCGCGTTACAGTTCACAATATAGCAGATAACTTCATCCCTACCGCATATTCACCATAGACATCTCCTCGGCCCACTAACTAATTTGAGCGACACCCGATGGTCCGGTGAGGAACGCACCACTAGTCCCAAACATGAACCAAAACGGAAGGTCAGTATCAGAATCCTTACCAGCAAATACACCTCTGACATTCTTTCGAAATAACACACATTTCGACGTTACATCAGTTAAGACATAACGCCGACTGGCCTGGATAATATTCTGCTCACGGCGGATTCGAAGTATCAGGAGCAGACAAGCCGATGACAGATTGAGACACCGTACAATCCGCGCAGTCGCGCCGGGGTTTGTCCAACCCAGTGGGCGTCACCTTCCACTGTATGGGTGGTTGGGCTTCACAATCAGTGTAGGCCAAGTCGACGAATCAGGCAAGAGTAGGGGATATTCTCTACTATGTGTCTGTGGAAGAAAATGGAGGATTTATTAAATGTACAATTTAATGAATGTCATCAACATGCTCTCTATTTTCGCGGTGGATTGCCAGTCTACCATAAACAGGTTTATGTGTGACATTGTTTGAGTGTCTGGTATTGGTAATTTGCTGAGTGATTGGTGAATTTCCAATCCTGTAACGGTAAAATCGATCAGACATTTGTTCAACGTAATCTTGGAATCTGCGCAATGTCATGTAAATTGGCGATAGGTGTTCTTCTCGGCAAGTTGAGGGCTGCACGTAAATAAAAATTTGGCGACCGTTGAATGCATGCAAATTGTTAATCAGACATGCTTCACCATACAGAACAGTCATAGATGATGATGGGTCCTATGACTGTCCTATATAGAGTGAGCTTTAGATCGTTAGACAATTTTGCACGCGGGCACAGAATTGGATATAAGCGCTGTCCGGCCAAGAATGACTTCTGCAAGATATTCGATGTATTTTGAGCAAATGAGAGTCTCGCGTCGATAACAACCCCCCAATACTTGAGTTTTTTAACTATAGCAATGGGTTCGTTATCGATTTTGATCGCCTCAACTATGCGAATGTTCGTGAATTTTCGACTCAATACCAAGCATTCACACTTTTCCCTGTTGATTTTTGGCTTCCATTTATGATACCATAGAACCAATGTATCCGAACAGAGTTGATTGATGCGCTGTCTGGCGGCTTGTGCGTAGAATTATCGTGAATAGACCATCACGTCATCTGCGTACATTACCATCTGTATGTGCTCGGCAGTGGGATTGTCAGCCGTGAACAAATTAAATAGCAGTGGCGATAGTACTGTGCCCTGAGGGACGCCTGCATGGAGATTTCTGGAAGCAGATAACGACCCCTCCACTCGGTCTTTGATGAAGTGGTTTTGTAGATGGGAATGAATGAGTTTGACTTGGAGAGGCGGGAATTTGTGGATGTGGTACAATTTCCACAGTAAACCGTCATACCAGACCTTGTCGAACGCCTGACTGATGTCCAGGGTCAACATGACGGTGTTCTGTTTCTTGTTGAACCCATCCATCGATCTTGCACGACTTTGGCTACTGCCGAGTCCCTTTTGGTAACCAAATTGAAAGGGTGGGACTTTGTCGAGCAAGTGGAGTTTGTGGAAAGACTGGAGTATTACACGTTCAGCAACTTTGGATAACGAAGGTTTGGAGACAGCATCTCCATCTATTGGTAGTGATGAGAAACCTACTATCAAGAACTAACATATGTAGTATTCACATGATGTAGAAAACTTGAAAAGGCATTTGCCACAATTTCAAGAATAAACGTTTCTATCCCACACAATAGCAACAATGCAGTTGAGTACTGCCAACGTTTTTTATAACCAAAAGCCCAAAGGCTAGGGGTTGCGAAAGACATGCATTTCTCTCCCACAGATCCATCCACAGACGCGTTTCGCTGTATCACAGCTCATCAGTGCGGCTAGGATCTGCAGGAGAGAAATGCACCGCTTCGCAGGGACGTACCAAAAGGTAAAGAAAAAACGAAGGTTTGGAGACAGCATCTCCATCTATTGGTGGTGATGAGAAACCTACTATCAAGAACTAACATATGTAGTATTCACATGATGTAGAAAACTTGAAAAGGCATTTGCCACAATTTCAAGAATAAACGTTTCTATCCCACACAATAGCAACAATGCAGTTGAGTACTGCCAACGTTTTTTATAACCAAAAGCTCAAAGACTAGGGGTTGCGAAAGACATGCATTTCTCTCCCACAGATCCATCCACAGAGGCGTTTCGCTGTCTCACAGCTCATCAGTGCGGCTAGGATCTGCAGGAGAGAAATGCACCTTCCGTGGAGGGTTTTTCAACAGGATGTTGGCCAAGCAGTCCTCCCCCGGAGCTTTGTTATTGTTTAGTGTCCTAATTATCCTGATTATCTTTGAAGGAGACACTAGGATTTTACCAAGCACATCGTCTGGAATGACGCAATCAAAGGCTGTGAGTTGCCTCACTAACTCCGTTACTTCGCTCTGGAAAGGCGTGACGTCCGGGTTTTCTCCAGAGGCTCTCGCTAGATTATACGCCAACGTCTCAAAAATTGGTCCAGGTGTCTGGACAACACCTCACAGTGATGGGATTTTGTTGAACTTGTTTCTGAGCAGTTTGCTGATTTTCCAGAGGAAGTGTGAACAACCCGGCTAGTGTTGCACTCCAGGATTCGCTTCGGAATTTGGAGATCGCCATCTCAACTCTACGTGTCAAATTAAAAACTCGTCACGCTTTTTTTGCGTTTTTGTGGATGTAGGTGGAAGGTCTCCTCTGTTATCAACTTTCCCATCAATTAGGATTGGCAAGAGATCAGAGGAGAGCGCATTGAGGACACGCAAATCTGGTAGATTAGGGATGCCTTTTGCCAGTGCTAGATCGATGTAGGTCGGTGACGTGCCATTGGCAGGGTAATGTGTTGGAACTGGAGGAATGAAAAGAATTTTCTTCAATGCAATCATGGAGAAAATTACCATTCCCATTACACATTGTTATTCCACATGTTGTGTCTGGCATTAAGATCACCAAAAACCAGCGTTCCCCTGACGTGCTGAAAAATGCGTCCAAGTCGTTAGGCACCATGGGTTAGTCTGGTTTCGCGTGGGCGCCGACAATGACAGAGCCATTTCGTAATTGAATAGCTATATTTTCGATGGCTGAGTCTACGTCAATCCGAATATGCGGAATATTCTGATTGACGAGCATTGCAACTCCTTCTCCACGCAGTGTCCTATCGACCCGGTGGACAACATAATTCCTTACATTCAATTGTTTGTTGGGAATCAATTTCGTTTCGGTTATGATCATGATATCAACTCAATGAATATTCAAGAAGTGGATCAGTTCGTCAAGTTTTTAGAAAACGCTGTTTGCGTTCCACTCCACTACCCTAAAATACTTTCTGTTGCTTATGGCTCCAGATTGTACCTTTGGGAAGCGTTAACCAGAAAGTTAAAGGTTACTGATCCTCTTTGTCCGGCTGGTGTGTCCCTTAATAACGCACGCAAGTCTGACATGCAATGAAAAATTTCCGACATATTGACCATCCGGTGTATGTCACTCATACAGCTAAAAACATCACTCACAGTTTAAATCGACTCACCCTGAGCTGGTCTCTGCTGCGTCTGCGCTATTGGTGGTTGTCTGGAATGCGTGGTCTGGGTCGGCCTTTGTGGTAAGGAGGGGGACTCGGTTGGTTTCTCCATCACCCCCTGTCTGGCTTTCCAAGCATTTACCCTTGGTGGGGGCGCTGAAACATATTTGATGGGGGGCCGACGAGCCGCCGTTTGTCCACTCGGTATTTATAGAGTGGGCATCCAGTTGAGGAAGCCCGATGGTGACCTTTATATTAGGCACATTTGAAAATTTTAAATTCGTCATTATATATATACAGTTTTGTGTGAGGTGCGTCTCTGCGCATCTCACGCATCGTGGGGCCCTGTGGCAGTTGCTTGTGGCATGGCGTCACATGACGCACCTCCTACATTGAATTATTTCTGTTTGCTTCTGCTTCCTCTCCCATTTTATACTATAAAAGCCAACGAATTCAATATTCTGCACCAGGTGGCCGAGCTTTACGGTTGGTGCGACCACGACCAAATACAAGGGCCTGGCTCGAATTTTCATTGCGTACCCTTACTTCCAGTTTGTGGACGTCTACTAACTCTTGTTTGACATCTTTCAGGTCTGGCCGGTGATCCAGGCCCCTTATTATGAAAGCATGTGTTGGGTGAGTATGTGTGCCACTCGTGGCGCACGTTCTCATCCAACTTTTTCTTCACGCGATCGTGGTCGTCTTTGTTGTTGAGCAAAATTCAGAGTTATTTTTGGTGTACTTCATATTAAAGCCACCTGGTGCACTAACCTTCAGATTTTACACTAATTCGGCGTGTTCGCTTTTCGTCTGTTGTACCCCCTTCATGATGAACGGTGAGGGACCCTTCTTCTTCTTGGTTGTTGCGGCTGTTGCTGCGTTCTTCTTGGATGGTGCCCGCGCTCTGTTGTTGGCCCCACTTCTACTCCCACTACTTGTGGTCGGCTGTCCGGCGTCGTTTGCCTCGGTCGCGGACGTCTGCGTTTGTGTATTTTTGTTGGTTTTCGGCTTCAGAAAGGATTCACGCGCCAGCTTATTTATCTATGCGGCAGCATCATCCCCCTCATTGTCGGATAAGGCTGAATATCTATTAGTGAGGGTCATCAGAATGAGCTTTTTGGCCCCTCCTACGTCGTTTTTTTTTTTTCTACTCTGGACTGTGCTGTCTTCTATCACCCACGGTGGATTTTTCTATGTCACTCGCCAGAAACCCTTGATTCTCTGTTGTTGGCCTTCTTATGACTCTTGAAGTGACCAAGGGGAATCTGGCAGACTTATCGTGCTCATCTGAGACGTGCCGTTAAGCGTCGGTGCGTGCCTGGAGGGTTACACCAGTCCTGGAGAGGTTCTTGGTGTATTCAGAACATACCTTGCAAGTTGCGCCCCATTTCTCGAGCTGTTGGCGCTTAGTTATCGTATATACACCTGTTTTTTTGGTGTAGGTCCTGGTGCTGGCGGTTGAGTATGTTGAATATGCCGATTCATATCCAGATTTTATGAGGCGTACCCATCGATCTCCATGCAAAGGTCCATACAGTTATGTGGAACTGGAGTGGGCAGAATGGCAGGGACTGTCTCTTCTGTTCCTCCCGGATCTGGGGTGGGCTCTGCGTCCATTTTCAGGCACTTGCCTGAACCTGGCTCAGCCGATGCCCCCTCAGATAGGCGGCCACCCTTCTTACCAGATCTAAAACATGCCCTGCGGTAGACTTCTAGAACGCGGGTAACACGAACGCGTATCTTGACGTCTCGAACACCACACGATCCTGGCGATGGATAGGGGGGTGTACACCCCTAAACCCACCTCGCAAAATTCCCCAGCTAGTGCTGGGAAAATACACAGAAAAACACTAGTTTCCGGCCGTTCTACGCAAAAACGCCGACCGGAAATTTAGCAAAACAAGCGACACAATGGGTCTTGCTATCTATGAAGATAAGCGATATCAAAGCGAAAGCATCTGCTCTTTCAAAGAAGATACAGATGTTCAAAGAAAATGCTGCAGTTCTCCGATATTTTATCAACAATGAATGAAAACATTCCTTTAGACTTGCGTGAACAATGATTATTCTGAAATTCCGTATTGTCCCAATCTACTCAATGTTCCGTTTTGGGCATATTGTTAACCTCGAGCACTCTTTGGAGGCGTTAGTATCATGGTGTAGACCATGTGGTTATACCCCACCACATGGCCGTACAGATCTTGTATTAATTGAAAATGGTAAATCGAACACATGAGATAGGTATGCTAGGATTGCAAATAAGACATGTTCGCAATAGACATCTGGAAACCTTGCCTGATTTGCGGGAAGCCCTTCTTGAAGAATAGCCAATATTTCTCAAGAGCCATGAAAAGCATGCCATTCGCATGGCGGAAGTCATAGAGATACGAGGTGATAATACGCGCTATTATTCTCAGAACATTATTTGTTCATGCAAGTCCATCAAAATGTGTTCATTCATTGTTGATGAAATATCGAAAAACTGCAGCATTCTCTTTAAACATCTGTATCTTCTTTAAAAAAGCAAATATTGACATGATCAAAAAAACATTTTGATGAAAAAAGAGCGCACTTCACAACAGAATATAATGGAGCTAAATTTTGCTGCTCAATTTTTCCACAAGGTGTTGAAAACTTAAGGGTTAAAAAGTAGCTTTTGTTTCTCCCTGTATAATGACAAAGCCATTTCACCAAAATCGGACAATAAATAAAAAAGTTATAGGAATATCAATTTTACTCAAATTATTCTTGTCCGGAATGTATTGTCGGGAAGTGTATTTTTAAACGTATATACACGTACCATATGTTTGACAATGCTTGACAGGATATAATGAACAATTTGCACATTTTTTGGAAATATGAAAAATATAAGGACTAGGAAGTACTGATGCCATTGATGTTTAAAGAATCAACCTACGACCTCTATTAATATAGTGATCACCGATTAAAGAGCGCCAATCAAGATCCATCACGTCACTGAATACATTATCCACCTCCGTCTGGCGTATTAATTGTGATAACTTTCTCTCTCTCGGGAGGGTTCTCCAACTCCACCCCGTTTTCGAACATACAGTGAAATTTGAGTTTTTTTTTTAGGGCTCTCAATATTGAAGAACTAAATTCCAGGGACCAAGTAGCCGTCCAACTAAGCTTCAATAAGGAAGGAACCCAGAAGGACATCATAAAAGCCTTGGTTTAACTTTCCTACGATGCACCCAGACCCCCACCATCGGAAGACCTGGAGAAACTAGTGGACCACTGTGGGCAGAGAAACCTACAGTGTATAATAGGTATGGACGCCAACTCGCATCACACCATCTGGGGGAGCAGCGATATCAACAAAAGAGGTGAGTCTTTATTGGATTTTATTATAACCCATGATTTGGAGATTCTAAACAAGTGCATCAAGCCTACTTTAGCAAACCGCATACGGTCGGAAGTTATTGATGTCACTCTGTCCACCTCCCGTATCAATCCCGATATCCAGCGGTGGCGCGTATCCGACGAACCATCCCTGTCGGACCATAGGTATATACTGATGGAAATCAATAGTATTGACAAGCCGTCAGAAATGTACCGCAACCCACGCAAAACAAACTGGACTAAATACCGGGAGGAGCTGGAGGCGGGGTTGAGCGGGATCAAGGAACGTATGCGTAACATATTTGATGTTGAGGTGGTAGCGGAACAACTACGAAACGCCATAATTCACTCATAACATCAAAGTTGTCCGCTAATCCGGCGTTCTGCATGCAAGGACACAACCTGGTGGAACGAGAAACT
Organism: Orchestes rusci; assembly: GCA_958502075.1. NCBI lineage: Eukaryota > Metazoa > Arthropoda > Insecta > Coleoptera > Curculionidae > Orchestes > Orchestes rusci. The sequence continues at coordinate 55,586,349 of OY293305.1, read as the reverse complement.
TGAGAAAATGAAGGGGGAAACACGCAGACTCTTCAATGTAGCAAAGAAAACCGGTGAATGGGATGAATACCACCATACTCTGACGAAATACAACAAAGAAGTAAGGGAAGCTAAGAGGAACTTCTGGAGGAAGTTTTGCACTGAGGTCGAAGAAACCTCGGAAGGCGCACGCCTTCGGAAAATCCTAGCTTAAGATCCCCTTCCACCAATGGGAACACTTAAGAAACCAAATGGGGAATACACGAAAAATGGCGAAGAAACCATTGAGACACTACTCAGGGCACACTTTCCAGACTCGACTATAATCAACTCGCAACAGGGAACCAACTCCCTATCTCCTGAGATCCTTCGGATGAGAGGATCAAGAGACGATTGGGTCATAGCCCGATTGTGACACCAAATCGAATCGAATAGGCCATAAACTCATTCGAACCATACAAAGCACCTGGATGCGATTGGATAATACCGGCACACCTGCAGCGGGGCGAAGCCCAACTAATATCGATGCTGTGCCAACTATTCAGAGCAAGGCTGGCAACGGGACACATACCCATGATATGGAAACTCTCACGAGTGGTCTTTATACCGAAACCCGGGAAAGATAGCTCTTAGCCCAAGGCATTCAGACCAATAAATCTCTCGTCGTTTCTACTCAAAACGATGGAGAAAGTGATTGAAAGGCACATTGGGGAGACCTCCTTAATTGAGAGGCCACTACACAAAAACCAAAACGCCTATCAACCTGGTAAATCATGTGAAACTGCTCTGCATGAACTTGTTCATAAAATAGAGCAACCACTGAACAACCAAGGAGTTGACCTAGCTGCATTCCTTGATATAGAAGGAGCATTTGATCACACCTCCTTCAATTCAATGACCACCGCAATCAATCGGCGTGGAATTAAAGACACAATTTGTAGGTGTGTAGCCTACCTTTTGATCTTCTTAGTTGGCTTCAACAAATTTGGCTGCGGCAGCTCTTGAAGTCGTTGGCGATGGGTGGTAGAGTAGGGTTTTGTTTTGATTATGTTCAAGTTTAATAAAAGGGCGCCACTTAATTTTTTTTATGGGTGAAAACAAAGAAACCTTTTGTAAAACAATTCACTGTGATGTCTGGAGTGGAAGAAAACACTGTGTGTCCCAAAACACTATAACTAACATTTATTTACATGAATATACAAGTTGTCGAAGAAAGTTGAAGTATGGGTGGTTCTCACACCAACCCACTTACTGAACATAAATATGGTTCAAGTGGTTAAGTGATGTTACAAAGTATTTGAAAAAGTTTACCGATAGGTACAGTTATAATTATCAAAAGAAAAAAGTTAAGTATTGAAAAGGCTTTAAAATCCGCAAAAGTGAAAAGGGGAATCAAGTTTAATTTAAACCGGTACTACAGGGAGTAAAATGTTCATGAACCTTTTGGGGTGTAGTAATACGTGGATATCAATACACGGCGCAAGTACCATTCAGTTACAAAACAAAAAAAGTTATAAATCAATTAGTAATCAATGACAATGAGTACAACCGTAAAAAGGTTGATACTTTAATAGAAGAACAGTTACTTAAAGGAAATATTTATGAATTAAATAGTGAAATGTTTACAAACTCGAATGTGAAGGGTTTTAAGAAAATCGTGATTAGTATTAAAAGTAATTGTTGATAAAAATATTGAAGGAGTAGTATTTAATAAAAAAACTGGCCTGTTACTGTTGCTGCCTCAAGACCATCAGCCATAAACGGTATCTGTTCGCTTCGGCAGTGCGGGTAATCCCAACATCACAAAGTGCCATTCCTGCGACATATTCCGGCAGCATATGAGGACTCATACAGCCAAGTTTACGACAATGTGGTAGTCTCGATAGGTTAAAAAGAATTCGGCAAATATCTATACCATCACTGGATAAATCACACCCATTTCTTTAGGGGAGGTCCATAGACATTATAAATGTAAAATATCGTTGAATCTCAACGATACATTCGAATATTTAAAGAGAAAAAATGCCGCCCAGCACTTTAACGTCTAGCACTCCTGGCTGACGGGATAAAGTCAAAGTGAGGACAGGAAATAGTCCCATGTACCATCGACCAAAAGTCAAGTTGACATTGTCAAGCTGTCAAGTGTCTGACAAAGAATAATAAATCAAATGGACAAACAGCAAATGACCCCAAAAGATTACACCTAATTGCCATAATGCAGACCGAAAATGGGAAACATTGCAACATCGTGCCGGAAACTAACAGCTTTGAAATATGAAGGTTAAGGTAATTTGTTGATAAATATTGAAGTCACGGATTTAGAAGATTTCTTGAGAAATTGAATTTTAGTGGAAAATGTGAATGCTACATTCACCCCTTCCTTAAAAGAAATTGTACCAACAGGACAATTTATGTTCAACATGAACTAAAACCACCCAAAAAAAAGAATTACCCAAGAAAAAAGAGTATTGGATTCACCAACATTATACCTAGAACTACGAGATAATGTTAATCAGAATTAACCTAGTCTTAAGACTAAATTCAACTATAGCTCCTTTCTATACCATCCATGATAACTACGTGTATCACCCGTCCTGGAAGGAGTCACCATCGGTATGTCAAAATCAGGGTAAAGAGAAAATCCGGTAAGTCAAAATAGAGAAAGTCAAGGTAGGGGATAGGACGGAGAAAAGTTGAAAATACCTACAGCTAAACTTGGAGTAACTAAACCTAAACTAAAAGCTAAAGAGATTCTTGTGTGTCTGCAAATCCAAATGAATGGGAAACACAAGAGCACACGAAGTGTGAAAAGTTATCAATGTGTCATCAAATCCAAATTAATGAAAGACACCTGATAGGGAAAACAGAAACCTATTGAAAGCGTGAAGAGCATGAATAATTCCAAAAACTGACAAAAAAAAATCCGAATTAAAGGTCAAGGAATTACTTATCCGCTCAAAGTCCGCATAAAAGTCGAAATAAATCGAGACAATGCTTTCAAAAGACTGTAATAAATTGGGGCAAGTACTATTCAACCGAATAGTTTTCAGATTTATCCTAAATGGATAAAATAATTAATCAAATCAAAGTTTCATGGGAAACAATCAAAGCAGCACCTATAGCCTAGATTACTGAAAATACTAGCAAAATAGTAAATAGAAAATAAGTAAGGTTGAGACATAATAATTGAATTGATCTGGAAAAGAAACATAGACTGAACCAACATTATCCAAAGTCATTCCTCCGCGGAATCTGACTCTTCAGAAGAAAAACTAGTAAAGGGTTTCAGATCTTTTATATGCCATTTACCACAACTAGATACATCCTAAAGGACTAGATCATACACTACGTTTGACAACTTTTTACGAATGATACAATGTATATACTTAGGCACTAGTTTTGACGTAAACTTTTTTGCAGCATTGGATAAGACCCTGTTTCTCCTCCAAACATGATCGCCAATATCAAAAGAAATATCTCTCTTACGGAGATTATAAGCCTTGGAATTTCTTTCATGGGCAGAATGAAGTCTTTTCTTGACGTCCACAAAAATGTCTCTTAAACCGACAAGATTCTCAGCGTAAGTATTTCGATCACCTGGAAAAAGGGCAGTATAGCTATGAATTTCTGAATTCAAATCTCTATGAAATTTTCTTGACCTAGACAATGGAATATGTCTACCAAAAACAAGGAATGAAGGTGTGAAACCAGTAACTTCATGTTTGGAAGTGTTGATAGCCAATTGAATATGAGAAAGGTGTTGATCCCATTTTTCGCGAGAATCGATTTAACTACGAATCACGGTGCCAAAAGTACGATTATTTCTCTCAACAAAATTGCATTGGGGTGAGTAATGAGGATTGTAACGAATATTAAATTCGTAACGTTTACCGAGCTCTCGAAAAGACTTTGAAGTGAACTGACTCCCATTATCACAAACTAGAAGCGAGGGTAGACTCTCTATCCACTCTCTCCTCCAGAATTTGTTCAAGAAAATGTGTTTTGGAACTTCGTAACGGAAAAATCATAGTGTATTTTGAAAACCAACATGAGACGACAAAAATCCATTCATTACCCTCTTTTGACCTAGGAAAAGGACCCACTAAATCAACAGCTATAAATTGAAATGGATACGTGACATTTTTTTCTTTTCCCATTAAACCCATAGGAGCAGTATTTGAAGCTTTTTGCGAAACGCAAACAAGACAACGTTTCACAAATTTCAAGACATCCTGGCGCATTTTCGGCCAATAATAACATTCCTGGAGACGATTCAAGGTTTTAAAATATCAAAAATGACCACAATTGGGGGGACTATGAAGAGAGTCAATAATTTCCTTTCTTTGAGGGTTAGGGACAAAAAGTTTCCATTCAGGGAGATTAATATTCATGGGTTGACGGTTTGGAATAAATTTGTAGACAAATTCATTCTCAACTTTCCATTGTAGAAAAGATTCAGGGTTATTAAGAATTTTTTTTCGAAGATTATCAAAATATGGATCAATGCGAGCAACGTCAACTTCACCCACTACAACTTCGTCTGAGATAGAGTCGGAATCGAGAATATTATCATCAATTATGACAAGGGAACGGGACAAAGCGTCGGGAACCACATTTTGAGAACCTTTTGGATGAACTAAATCGAAAGTATGCTGACGCATACGCATAGGCCAATGGGCCAATTTACCACTGGGATTTTTAAAAGAACTTAACCATAACAGGCTATAATGATCGGTGACAACTGTAAATTCAACTCCCTCAATATATGGACGAACTTTTTCAATATTGAATAAAACACCTAGACATTCCCGTTCGACAACGGAATAATTCCTTTCGGCTTTTGAAAAAGAACGACTTGCATAAGCAATAACTTTTTCTTCATTGTCAATAATTTGAGTCAGAACACCACGCAAACCAGTGTCGCTGGCATCACTTTGAATACAAAAACGTTTTGAAAAATCAGGTTGAGAAAGAATAGGGGATAATACAAGAAATTGTTTGATTTTAATAAATGAAGACTCGGCCGAATCAGACCATTTAATTGATTGACCTTTCTTTTCACCTTTGAGGAGATCGTTGATTGAAGACATAAGAGTGGAAAAATCTTTTATGAAGCGACGGTACCAGGAACAAAGTCCAACAAAACGTTTTATTTCAGTGGTATTTTTGAGACGAGGATAGTTTACCATTGCAGAAACTTTTTCAGGATCGGTTCTCAAAGAATTCGAACCCACGACATACCCAAGAAATTTCAAGGAAGTTTTGAAAACATCACATTTTTCCAAATTCACGGTTAGACCTGCCTCTTTAAGTTTATTTTTTACTTCGTACAAAAGATTTACATGAGAAGAAAAATCAGAGGAAACTATCAAAATATCATCCAGGTAAGTAAAGACATGTGGTTCGTAACGGGGACCAAAAATTGCATCAACTAGACGTTGTTGGGTTTGAGCTGCATTTCGAAGACCAAAAGGCATTGTAACAAATTGAAATAAACCTCGACCAATCACTGCAAAAGCTGTTTTTTCTTTAGAGGACTCATCCAGAGGGATTTGTCAAAAAGCCTTTCTCAAATCTATAGAGGAAATAAATTTTGCATCACGCAGAGACGTAAGAATCCGTTCAATATTGGGCAAAGGATAACTGCCGGGTTTTGTAACTTCGTTAAGAGGACGACCATCAAAACAGAAACGCATTTCATCATTGGATTTTTTAACAAGGACACGGGTGAACACCAAGCACTTTTAGAAGGTTCAACAACCCCTAACTTCAACATTTCGTCAAGTTCCTTATTTAAAATATTTGACATATAGGGAGACATAACGAATGGTCTTCTCTTGAATGGAACGGCGTCGCCGGTTTGAATGCTACCGATAATTTTATCAGTTTTTCCTAATTTATCCTTGCCGGAAATTTCACCAAAAGAAGAAATCAATTTAACAGCTTGCCTACGCTGGTCAAGAGAAAGGTCGTCTAAAGAAAATAAGTCGCAGCGAGAAGTCCCAAAATTCGAAGAAAAACCTTCCAAAACATCAATTTGACAAGTATCATTTTGAATTTTCCAACAATTGTCCTTGAAATTTACCAAGATATCGAACTCTCTGGCAAAGTCACATCCAAAAATAAAGGCTTGAGATAACGAAGGAACCACTAAAGCGCTGATAATCCTACAGGAACCTTTAACGAAAATAGGCAAATCAACTCTACCCTTCGTGGTTTGTTTTTTTCCATCGGCAGTACAAATGTTATCTACAGAAGATTCAATAATTTGAAGACCCAATCTTTCTGAAACACAACTCAAACAAACTCAAATTTCAAAATGGCATTTTTTTGAGCATAAAAGTGCATCAATTTGTATATAAGTATTATTCTTAGCACATGTTCAGAACATATTTTCAATATCCTTATACCAAAAAGAAGATACTCAGCAACTCAGCACAAACTAGGTTCATCATTTTGTTACGTGAGATTCTCGGTATCAAAACTATTTCACGTAATACTTTGATCAAAGCCTCTTTAGAATTACATGGCAACATTATTTTTTGTTTGTCAAGGATTTGTCAATTTTTATATTTTGGAATTTGCCTGTTTAATCAGTTTGTTTTCTTTTTCAACTACTGAAAAACCTTGCAGTAGTTGGTAATCTGATTCTCTGGATGGTATAACAGCATAAGTAGAATGATATTTCATAAAAGCCGAGTACTCTATTATCTTCACTATAAAAGGTTCTAGAACGTTGAATTACCCCTAGTTACGCTCGATTGTTATTTTTTTATCTTCAATAATCTATCATTATACAACGTCTATCATCCGAATGTTGTAATGAAAAATTTGACAAGAAGTTTCTGGAATTATTGCTATAGAGTCCCTGTCCCTCACATATTGGGAGCAGATTGATCAATCATTTCTCTTCTTCATAGTTGAAAAATATGTCCACGATGAACACAATAGGTCTGTTCGTAGAACAATCACAAACCAGTCAGAACCAATCAGCATTCAGCATTTGCAGTTTGCAAACTATTTCTGATTATTTTGACCAATCGATGAAGCGATGATCGATTTGTGATCGTTCCAAGAACAGACCTAATATTTACCTGTCTGTTGTCATATTATAACATACCGAGTCTATCGTGTTTCGGAAAAATCATGATGTACGTGGTGATTATTGATTGAATTTTATGTAGCTTCCTATTTATTACCCCAAAACTATTTGTCCCAAATGCTTGTAACTTCATTATATCAAAATATCGAATGATTTTCCTGTTCTGGTGACACGGGCGGCACCAATATTCAACTTTATTGATCAAATAATCGTCCGTTTTCAGTTGAAAACTTTTTAGTTATCTTGTTTGCTTTACCATTTTGTAAGGATTTTTATAATCTATTTCTTTATGATGACCAGAGCATCAATAGTTGCTTCTATTCCTCTGAACCCGCCAGAGTTTGATGAGGAAGATTCGAACGATCAGGACTCAGTCAAGATTCAGCGGAATGAACAATATGAGCAAGTTGCTGAAGATTCAGTCTGTCCAGATCACAGAATGGAAGAAGCTTCTTTGGCAGCTACATATGATGTTCCTACTAGAGCTCCTGGGAATTTCAAGTTCAAAGAGGTGAGAACAGAATTCATTTTTTACTTCATTTATTCAAGTGATCCCCATTAACTTTTGTTGTCAATATATTGTGACGAGACATTATTTTGTCGCCGATATTTGCCCTGCAAAGCCACTGTGTGATGCGCGAACGCGGTGGAAACTTATAGTCAGTTCTAGAAGGATCTGGGGTAATCTTGCATTTTCGGCGAAGGGGCCGGCATGGGATATATAAGACTTCGGAGGCAGCCGCCATATTGGCTTAGTTCTGTTATTGATTGGCCGCCAAATATGAATCATAACACATAAATAGGCTGCGGCTATGATATAAATTGTTTGTGAATGGACAATTTGCACATTTTTTGGAAAAATGAAAAATATAAGGATAAGTAAGTACTGATGCCATCGATGTTCAAAAAATCCACCTACGACCTCTCATAATGTAGTAATTACCGATTAAAGAGCGCCAATCAACATCCACTACGACACAGAATACACTATCTATCTTCGTCTGGCGTATTGACTGAGATGACTTTCTCTCTCGGGAGGGGAATATGGCCCCACCAAGTTTGAGATCATGCAGTGGAATTCGCGTCTTCTTTTTCATTAATTTAGTATATTTTTGGGTATTTCGGAAATTTTTTTTTGCTGTTGACTTTCAAATTATGTCTACAATACGTATATAAAATTTCAAGTGATTTGAAAATTTATGCAAATTGTCCATTGTGAGTGCTGCACATAGAGACTCAAAATAAATAAATTAAAACTGAACCGTGTTTCCTATAGTGAAATTCGTTACAATAGGTCTGTCCACAAAATTTTGTTTTTTATTGAAAATGGTAGATATGCGTGTAACATGAACCCCTATAAAGTTTTTTTAAAAATAGTCAAATATTTTCTGCGTTATTTGCTGAACAGATTTGCGTAAAACGCGTAGAGGCTAGAAAAAGTGTGTGACGTCACCCACTCGCTTATTTACTGTTGTAGTCATACGTAACGTACTGTAGCCATAGATAAAGATAAATGAAATATGACTAGTGTTATACACGGTTCGGCATTATAAATATGTAATATATTATGGTGGCAAGAAAGTGGAGTTCTGTGCCTGAGTGCACGAACCGACAAGTATAGAACGCTTACGAATATTCTTGTGAGTAACCAATGCAGACAGCAAAAATAAATTTATGGGTTCTAGTTACTTCCAGGTGTGTTTGAATTTCGCAGGTTTGGAACGTAAAATGCATTGCTTAAAACTTTTGGCACATGATTGATTCTAAATTGGTATGGATCAAGTTAATTCTATAGAGAGATCACCCAAAAAACCGTAAAATAATTCTAATGCATGTATACTAATACGCCATTAATTATTCACTTATCTGACATCATAGACGTCGATGTGATCGAACTGCTCGAAATTGGTCATGTTGTTGTTGCATTGACAACGACAACTGTTATCTTCCAACACCAGGTGCTGTTGCCAAGTATTATTTGTTTTTTTTTCTGTGCGGCCGAAATTTGTGAGTGTGTACTGTGCTCTTTTGGTTGAGTTTTTAGTTTGGGTTAATTTTGGTTATTCTGGGTTAGTTTTGGTTAGTTTGGGTTAGTTTGAGCTAGTTTGTTCTGGCATAAATGGATGCCGCGTGAGCGGCATCCTAAATACTGTAGAAAATAATAAGTTCTCTCCGCCAGTAGATTTGCAACAAAATTTGGAAATCGTCAAAAATAGCAGAAAACCGTATGTATAAGCAATGATTATTGTTACCAAGTACCATTTCACGTTTTCAATATAGTCGTTTTCTAAATTTGTGGAAGTTGATTTCAGTTTGACAACGGTGTACGATAGAAACAGCAATTTTATAGATTCAGAGAGTTTTCGCATTACTCATTTGTTGATTTTGACCTTATTTCAGGAACTTTTGAAATTAGTTTTTTTCGTTCAAATATCCGTTTTCCAAAATTTTTTTGCGCGGGATTCATTCTATATGATCTGATCTTCTGGTGAAGACAAAAAAAAAAACGAAATTCGGACATACCCCAAGTGCTCCGGACCCCTACATATTATTATCAAAAACTACGTCACGTCTACCTTTGGCAAATTATGTGAATCTCCTTTCTGGAAACCGTCCTCCATATTTGCGGAGAATAAATAAACTTTCCTGATAATCAATGGCAATGCTCTACACTGTCGAACTCAAAATACATGCAAACTTTGATAATGTTTTGACGTCTAACGTCACAATAATTGGATATAAGTACGTTCCGTCTTTCTAGCAAGTATCTGACGTCACAGTGCGTTTTGTTCGCTAAAACAAAGCACTCATTTTCAACGGCTGTAGTTGTATTTAGGATTGATTTTTTTGCAAGCACACTTCGACTATAGTTATTATCATATCGGAATATTTGTTCTACAACACTTTTATTGTATATTGATTTTTGTGTGGACAGATCTATTGGTATCAGAAGTGGGATCTATTGTGTGCTATAAAAACGGACATAAATATTCGCTATTATGGCCACGAAACTAGTGGTTTTAATCGGATTGAAGGTTGCCAAGTTGAAGAGGGAGCTTGAGGAGCGTGATTTGGATACAAGTGGAAAGAAAGGCTGATCTAACAACGGCTTCATGAGGCTTTAATAGGAGATGGCATTAATCCCGATACGTTCCAATTCGAGATTTCTGATCCCAATGCAGTTGTTAGAAAATAGGAGGTAAGGTTCGAGGAATCTTCTAGAACCATGGAAGAGAACTCGAGGAAGATGAAGGAGAAGCTCGAAGAATCTTCTAGAGCTATGGAAGAGAACTCTAGGATGTTGGAAAAATTGGAAGAATCCTCTGAAGCTATGGAAGAGAAGTTCCAAGAATCTAGAGTGGATGCTCAACAGCTCTCAGATGTTCGAGCGATGCCAGCGCGCACCATCTCCTCGAATTCTGTGCGGGCTATTCTCAAACGGTCTGGAGGTGAACGTCGGGCTCGAGGCGCTACTGAGGGTCCAGAAGTGACTCGGATATGGTGCTGGGTTGAATGGTGCAGCGTGCGTGGGTCTCCAGCGGGTCTTGTGAGGACCGGATAGGAGGCGAGAAGGTTAGCATATGGGCCAGTACTGGTTACGATCTTCAAACTGGGTCCACTAGGCACAGTCGTTGATCCAGTGGCGGTGAGCGATGTCAGGTCATCCACAAGACGAGAACGTCGAACGTCAACGAGAAGATCGTAGTAGGACAAGAAATCTACTCCAATGATAGGCTTACTGACATCGGCAATCACGAAACGCCATAAGAAGTCGCGTCTCAGTCCAAAATCGAGATGCAACACTTTAGGGCCGGGCCGTACGTAGTGATGGTTGTGCCGTTCGCTGCCAGAAGCTCGTATGTGGTGTGATTTAAACGAACACGAACGAGGGATTTTGGATAGACGCACAAGTCTAAACCAGTGTCGATTAGGTATTAGGTAAGTGTATTATGATCCGTGACGAGCAGTCGGCGTGAAGTTCCAAGGCAGTCACCATCCGCCATCAATGACTGCCGGTGGAGTTTTCCGATAGATCGCAGGGTGACTTGCAGTTGCGAGCATGTTTGTCGTAAGGCCTATGATACCAGCAACGAATTTTGTTACTGACTGGCTGCATCAACTGTCATGGGAGTTCTGAAAATGTGATCGACGAAAATAAGAACGGCTCCGTGGATGTGGTGATGAAGAACGGGTGTTCAAACTGGTGACCTGATGGGCCAAATCCACGATCTGCTGCTTTATATTCTCAAAAGGCGGTTTCTGATTGGTAGTGACGGAGTTAATACGTGAATCTTGGGTAACCTCGAAAACTTTGTCTGTCAGGTTAGCAACTACATCTAGGTCAGATCCTGACTGAGTAGCAATGATGTGTGAAGGTAGCCGGTCAGTCCATAAAGTGCGCAGCAAATTTTCTGGTATGGAACTTGAGTCTGCAAGTCCACGAAGGTGTCTGAGAAACTGTGAAATTGTACGGTCTCCTAACTCCTCTTGTGACAGAACTTGGCGTACTCGCTGTTCCGCCGATTTGGAAAAACGAGCCATGAGTTCACGTTTGAGTAGCTGGAGGAGACTGAGGATGATGTCATTTACCTCCGCAGTGTGGGTGTTATCTAGTTGTGGAGTGACATGACTGTATTTGGTTGAATATTGAGGGGTTATACCTGCCAAGGTGAACTGTGACTCTACTTGAGCAAACCAAAGTGCGGGATCGCTGGGCAAAAAATGTGGTGTTTTGGAGTCACTCGTGAAACCACTTCAACTGTTGATGTATCGGCTTGACGGTTTGAAGAACATCCGAGAATAGGGTTCGAATTGGGAACAAAATGTGGGGCAGAGGTTATTGTAGGATCATTCGTGTTGGAAAGATGAAGGCGAAGCGAATGAATCTGCGCTTCATAATCCGCTTGTGTTGATGCGAGCTGCTGGTTGAAGCTCTCTTGTTGAAGTAGCATTTTTGTCTCAAACTGCTCCTGTTGTTGAGCAAACATTTGTTGCCCCATCGCTGGAGGTGATCCGTTGTCCTCCGTCGGATTGAAAACAGGGCTCGACATGACAAAACAACTGGAGCACAACACGTATGTCAACTGACAAAGGCACCATCAAAGTCACACGCAACCGACCCAAACGAACTTGATCACGTCGGGGTCACCAATGTGGAAATTCGTATCCCTAATGAAAATCAAGTTTGGGTAACTGGATACTGCGATATGTTAATGTAATTAACAAAGTTAAAGTTAAAAAATGAAAATGCCCGGATAACCGTTAAAACTTTTCCTCTGCGACGTCAAGAAGTGACCTGTTGTTTTTTGTTTCCCAGTGACTCTCTTCTTTTCTCTGGTGCCTGTCATTCCCAGGGTGGGTTCCGGATTCTTGCAGAAGTGCATAGTGCGTCACAAAGTGTCGCCACAATTTTCAAGTGCTTGATGGCACATTTTAGCAATGTATGTTGAGCTGATAAACGCTTACCTATGTTTCATTCATACCATTGTTGATATAAGTACAGTACTGTGATCAAGTATTAGAAGATGATACATAATCAGTTGATGCATCTATAAAAAATAGTTAGATATAAAACGTATCACTTACCACAAATAAGTCGAATCATACCACTAAAGGCATATGAAAGGGTTGCTTTTTATTCCGTCTCGCTTATTGTCCAGTTTTGATAACACCTTTAAATGTGGATGATTAACTGAGCCATGTTGTGTCTAACGGGTTCGGACATAACCCTTCATTCGTAGCATGTGCATGTATATGTGGCTTCTTGTGTTCTTTCCCCAACAAGTTTTAGACTGTTATCAAATGCACGAATAAATCCTGTACTGTCGATGAATTTGTTTTGATTCAATACCTACTTATTTTTGTTCCAAACTCACTGCACAAATAAACATGTCGTTGAACTTAGAAACGGACAAATACCTTGATCAAATGTCAATTGTTAACTAAAAATATTGGCATCGTTTCAGTCTAAAAATACATTTCATGGATTAAATATTACATATCGTTTCATATTTACTCATTGATTGATAAAAAAGCTTTACATGAAGATCACCTGTTAATATGTGATTAGACATTGCTTTATGCAAGGCTATTAAAAGGCATTGGCTATTGTATAATGAAAATGTAATTGGGTCAACAGGCATCTTGAAAATTGGACATTGGCCTTTTTATGGGTAATGTGCCCTTTCCTTATTTGACAAACAATGCATGTTTGCAGTTGTCAATATTTTGCAAATAATGCACATCAATAATTTGCTATCATGATGCCAACGATGCCATCATGAAATATGTACCTTGCCGACCAAAGGTGTTTGCTGGGTCAAAGTTCACTTAAAAGCCTTTTAGTTTGATGGTTTATTGAGTTTCTCTGCAGGGTGGGGTGTCATTATAAGGTTTTGTCAAAAAAGGTCCAAATCTCCACAATTTAAAAATGGATTATATTTATCTCATCAGTTCGACGTGTTTCGGAGTAGCCCCATTATCAAGAACTGTGATAAGTTTTACTATATCTTTAAACAAGATACGATTTTTAGTCTGATGGAATAAAACTTATAAAACTTACCTCATTTTCACAAAAATTGCACAAACAAACCGGACACATCCTTAAAAATCAATAGATTACAAATTAAAACAAAATATGTGTATATGTAAACAAGCACTTTTAACCTAATTATTTATAAAAATGGTCGTGTCTAAGGTACAGTCTTATGTATCTATGCTATTCAAATTCCTTAACAATACGGGCCGCTTCCAAAAAGTGATTAATAACCGGATCGTTTAAGATACTCACATCCCCTAACAGTTTCTCTCTAGCGATTTCAATTGACTCTAAGGCATCCAGTTTTTTCCCATTGGAAATTTCATGAAGGATTTTGAAATTTTTGTGAAAATCAAATGAGTGATTTTCCTCCTTCAAATGGACTCCAAATGCGGATTTGTTGTTGTTTGGAGACTTTAGTAAATTCAAATGTTCTTGGACCCTTGTCTTGAAATTGCGCCCCGTCTTTCCAATGTACGTGGAGTCACAGAGTGCATTGAAGATGATAAACACCACTTTTACAACCCGCTGCCACCTTGTCTTTGAGTTTTGAAAATATACTCTTGAGTTGGAAATTAGATTTATAACAGATTTTAATATTCTCTAGATTTTTTCCAAGAATGTTGCCTATTTTTGTTGAAACAGGGCCTATGTATCTCAACGATATATATCTAGGCGGTTGCCAGGGTGTTATAGATTCGTCTATGGAGGCGACTAGATCTCTTTGTACCTTTCTATATTTTCTGTTTATGAGTCTATCAATGAGCTGTGTCGTGTAACCGTTGTTTGTGGCAATCTGGTAGATTATATTTCTTTCTGCTATGAAACTCATAGGAAGCATCGGTATTGAAAACAGACGATGGATCATTGAATGGAATGCTGCCAATTTGTGTGTGATAAAGTTGTTCGAATCTGAAGGGATTGCGTGGTTCGTCTGGGTTGGCTTTCTATAAATAGAATACAGTAAGGTGTTACAGTTTCGGGTTAATGACAAATCCAGAAAATTGAGTTGGTTATTGTATTCTACATTCATTGTGAATTTAATGTTCGGGTGTAAGCTGTTCAAAAAACCCAGAAATTCATCCAATTCCTCTCTCGTGCCGGTCCAAATCACAAATGTGTGATTTGGATGAATTGGATGAATTTCTGGGTTTTTTGAACAGCTTACACCAGAACATTGAATTCACAAGTGGAGATTTGGATCTTTTTGACAAAACCCTTTTTAGTTTGATGGCAAGCTGTCATGGAACAATTACCATCACCAGTTCAAGGCAGCGGCAAAGACAAATGGATAGACTGGAGCGGAAAAAGCCCTGGCATTAACTCTGGTACTTCGTGGGGATGCGATGGAAATCCTGCAGACGCTGAACACCCAGAAGCAGGAGGACTACGATGTACTGGTGAAGCACCTGGGGCTTTGATATGGACAGACTCAGTTCGAACACGTTTAACACTCTCAGCTGAAGGACCGCTCTCAGAAGATCAACGAGTCCCTTTAGAAATTTTAAGCTGATGTAGCTCTCCTTGCACGACTGGCTTACCCAACCATGCCAGAAAACGTTATGGAGGGGGCTGCTGTACAGGCCTTTTTGTATGGACTGCGGGTCCAGGAGATGAGGATGTCCTGACAATCTGGTGGATGCTTGTCAAGGCACTGGAACTCGAAGCGGCGAATCAGTGCTGTAAGCTTCCTGCGCTCGAGCAAAAGATGGATGACCTGTATTCCGCAAAGAAAAACACATTCGAAGAATCTGTGAGAAGGATCGTCAAAGAAGTACACGCCTCCAAGTCAAGGGTACTGCTTTGCTGGAACTGTGGAGAACCTGGGCATATTCGTGCCCGCTGTAAGAAGGGGATACGGGCACCTGCGTTGGCATCGGAAAACAAGGATCATCGCCCAAAATCAAGCCCAGAGTTCTGTCACAATGTCGAGAAAAAGGAAGCGAGCGTTCGCAGGACAACTGTGGTGGATGATTCCTGGCAGTCTGAAGTGCTTCGCGAAGACTGGGAGAAGGATTTAGATCTAAAGCTCATCATTGGATGGAAGCTAGCAGGCCAACGACCAACTTGGCAAAGAGGTCGCACGATTTCCAACCACAGTGAAATCCTATTGGGCTAAATGGGACTCACTGGTTATTAGCGATGGCATCCTGATGAGACTAGTGAAAAATCTGGACGGCACGAATCGGAAGATAGTGGTTCTCGAAGCAGACAGGCCGAGGTGATGGGAGAGATCCATGATGGACATCTGGGAGTAACTAAGACCCTAGAAAAGCTGCGGGAGAAGTTTTTCTGTATCAACTGCCAGGCTGATGTCCAGGAGTGGTGCAGGAAATGCGCCGTCAGTGCTGCAAGCAATGGCCTAAATGCTCCAACGTGCCAGTATAATGTTGGAAGCCCGTTTGAAAGGTTGCCATAGATGTTGCTGGACCATTTCCTGAGTCAAACGGAGGAAATTAATACATCCTGGTCGTGATGGACTACTTCAGCAAGTGGGCCGAAGCGTATGCCTTGCCAAACCAAGAGGCAGCAACTGTAGCTGATGTACTATTCAAGGAATTGCTCTGCCGTTCTGGTGTTCCATTGGAGCTGCATTGTTGGACCAGGACAAAATTTTTGAATCAGCGCTATTCCAGAACGTGTGCAATGTCTTGAAAATCAGAAAGACGAGGACGAGTGCGCTGCATCCACAATCGGATGGGATGTGGAGCGGATGAACCGGACCATCAACCGACATTTGGCCAAAGCTGTCTCTGACCATCAAAGAGACTGGTGAGAACACTTTCAACTGTTCATCTTGTCGTACCGATCTGCAGTGCACGAATCGACAGGCGAAACACCCACTAGGATAATCATGGGTCGCAAACTCCGCCTGGTGAAGATGTCGCTGGAGAAGACTACGCAAGCGATCTTTGTAGAAAAATGGACGATATACACCAGCGAGTCCGTCTGAATATCCAGAGTGCCAGCGACAGGATGAAGGAGGCCTACGACGTGAATGCCGTGGAAGGCGGGTTCCAGGTTGGGGATCTGGTTTGGCTACACATCGCACAGAGGCGACGTGACTTTTTTCCAAACCTGCGATGTTCTTGGGAGTGCTCGTGTGATATTCAGGAGCAAATCAATGACGTCGTCTACAGGATTCGAAAGCAACCACGAGGAAAACCTAGGGTGGTTCACTTCAACCGTTTAGCTAGGTATCTGAGAAACATCACGATCAGGACTCTTAAGTGAGGCGGATCAGGTCATCCGAGAAAGATATCACTGGAGACTTTTATGTCTTAATACTCCAATGGCCAGAAAGTCCAGAATGGCGTTGTCCAAGAAAGGCAGCTGGATTTTTTCGAAGCACCGGACGGCTCACTGGGTCACTGAAGACCTCAACATCAAGCGACGACAAAGGCCAGAGGTGGAGAATATTCTACATATCAGGAAAGGGACACGACACCTGTTCCACCTTGTAACGCAGAAGCTTCCACAATACCTGACCACCTACAGTGATGTCTGGAGCGCCCTCAATCATTTTCGAAACTTGATGATTTCACAGGAACTGACTCATTTGGTAATTCCGACGATGACCAATGACCTTCTGTACTGGGGTGTAGTGAGAAGCATGCTGGAAGTGATCTTCAAGGGAAGTGGCGTTGACATCCTGGTGTGCTGCTATCCTTCCAGGCGGACAAACCAAAGGACAGTAGATTGCTATTTTCATCGTTCATCGTGCTGCAAGTTTGGGGACAGATGCCGATACCGACATGAAGACAATTCGGGAAGAAATGTTTCAAAGAGGGAGCAATGTGACGAGACATCATTTTGTCACCGATATTTACCCTGCAATGCCACTGTGTGCTGCGCAAACGCGGTGGAAACTTATAGACAGTTCTAGAAGGATCTTGGGTATTCTTGCATTTTCGGCAAAGGGGCCGGCGGCATGGGATATATAGGACTTTGGAGGCAGCCGCAAGTTTAGTTGAGTTCAGTTATTGATTGGCCGCGAACTATAGATCATAAAACATAAATAGGCTGCGGTTGTGATATAAATAGTTTGTAAATTGTGAGTGCTGTACATAGTGACTTGAAATTAAAATAACTTAAAACTAATCAGTGTTTTCTATAGCGGAATTCGTTACAAAATAATTTATAGTTGCGTGACGGCCCAAAAAAAAACATTCGCTCGTTCAAGAAAGAAATTGGTTCAATATGTTCCACTGTCGATACGCTAATAATCTAAACACCATGTGGATTTTTATTCTTGAGGTTTTTTGATTTCCTTTCATTTCTGAGTAACAGTTTGCTTTGTATTTTCATTCATGCGTCTTGAAACTCACTTTTCTTTTCCTAGGCAGAAATAAATGAACCAAAGTCCTCGACGCTAGAAGGAGACGAATCACAAACCTCCTTGGTAGAATCTCGGAAGATGATTTCAAAAACCAAAGAACATGGTGATGGTGGAGGATTACTTGATGACAAAAGAGATGATATTACAATCTCACTCTCTTTGGAACCTGTTATTATCAGTGAAATTGATACTCAGCTTGAAATTTCGATAAGTACCGGAAATTCGAAAAGTGGAAATCCTCTTAATGAATCGACTGATCATGAGTTGATATGTCGTGTGCAGGAAATGCTGAGAGAAAATGAGATTTTGACACTGGAAAACCATTTATTCATGTCATTTTTGGAAAAGAATGATCCTGCTTTGGTGGAAGGCCTGAACGATTTGATTGAACTTGCAAAGAAAAGTTTTTACGAAAGCACAACTAGTATTAGAATGGATACATCAAGTACCATAAGTAGAACAAGTCGCTCCAGATCTGACTACTATGCTTGTTTGAGCAGCATTGCTGATGGAAAAGGACCAAAAATAAATTTACCCCAGAAAACTGAAATGGTATCTCGAGCTATAGAAGAAATGTATGCTAGTCTTCTAAAACATATGGAACGGAGTCGACTAATCAAAAGAAATCTTGAAGCGGAATCGGAAGAATTTTCCATACGTGAAGGTGAAATAAACGAAGCATGCGTTACATTTGAATCCAACGTAGTTTCACAAGGCGTGGATAAACTCTTCACACGAAAAACTCCAGCAGAAAAGTTTTTGAAATATATGGATGATTGGTTGAAGACTGCATCCTTGCATATTGACAAACTTCGATTAAGAATAGGGGCTTATAAGTTACAATATGATAAAATCTCTGCTTTTTTGCTTCAAAAAAAAGAATTGAGAGATAATGTACATGCAGTCGACTTTGATCAACTGAAAATCGAGAAGAAACAGTTTCGCCACGATATAGAAGAAAATAATCTTCTTCTTCGAAGGTTGAAAATAATGAACAGACATGCAAATGTTCTTTTAAGTGACAATAAGAACTTTGTACAAAAGCAACAAGAGGATTTCAAGACATTCACTGAGCAGTTATGCAGTAAGTATAAAGAGACTGAAGAAATAGCACTGAAAACTACAAAGGCCATGAATGAAATTACTACTCAGAAGCACATCAATAACAACTGTACATTGCTAAAGGAAGTCTTTAGCGTACCAGATATTATGGAATATGTCGAGAACAAGAAGCAACTGGATGAGTTAAAAAAACAGATCAAACTTTGGACTGGAAGGCGAAAGATACAAGACATTGCACTCAATACTTGTATTGGTCAAATGAAGCAACTAACTGGAGCTGAGACAATAGAGATGGAGTACGAATCTGGTCATTCATTTTAGAAGAAAACATCCTGTGTGCTGACAATGAACTGGAAGAAGTTCTGTTTTATTTATGTTTATTGTTATCATCTCTTCCATTGATACATGAATACAGAAGGCCTATGGGCGGAAGTACGTCGTTTATGGGTTTTTCCTTATAATTTGCCACCCCTTCAGAAAATCTATGCAAAAAAAAATGTTCAAATGAATGTTTTATGATTTTTCCTAAAGCTCACATTAAAAAAAGGGGGGGCCTTTCAGAGCCGCACTGTAAAGCCCAGTAAAGATGTCGGTTTTTCAAAACAGTAATCCAAACAGAAAGATATTTTCAGGGTTGCTTAAGGACTGTCTCCTAAGTATCCAACCAAAAGATCTGACTCGAACTGCTGGTACGTTTTTTGCTGAAGAGGTGGTTTCCTGAACATTTTTTTAGAAACAAATGACCCAAATAAAAGTTGTAGATAATGAAGAACTGAACAACTTTGCCTTTTTATTACGGATTTTAGGAGCCTCTTATGTTCCTAAACCAACGAGGTATCGCACTAATTAAAAGAGAGGTGGTTGTTTTTAATCCTATTGAAAATGTATTTTTTGTCTCTCTCTAACACATGAGTTCTTATGGAAAAATCCATCAACATAATTTTTTGGAATGATTGCGATACATTGTTGGTTTAGGAACATAAGAGGCCCTCAAAATCCGTCATAAAAAATCCAGGACCGTATTTAAAAAAACAAAGTTGATGATGGCTGCTCATAGACGAAACGTCGGTTCTTCAATTTAATAACGCTATTTTGTAAAGGGCGCAAGTGACAATGAAGAAGTTCCATTCATTTCAAAATATATCTTTAAATGTGGTCAGAAAAAAATGAAAACAATTTTGAAAAATTTCGTTTTTTTTTCGGATAATTTCGGACTTAGTCAGAATTTCTTGGCAAGGCGCAAACCAATACCGGAAGCCACAGTCAGGGGCATTTTCCAAACTGCAATGCTGCAGAGACATCGAGTTCAAGAAAACGCAAAGGTTCTGAAGACACCATAGAAGACAATAGCAAAAGACCAACCAGAATAAGAAACCAAGTCAAGCGGCAATAGAGGACGGGTAAAAATTACAAAAATTTATTTTATTTTATTTATTTTTTTATCTTATTGTATACTTGTTGTAGCTGTGATTATATAACTAATAAGAAACTTTAAATTTAATATTTATCTCTGGACCTCAGAGCCAGATGGTATTGAGTCCACGTTTGATCCATTTTGACATTTTATTCTAACCTTACTTATTTTTTCCTCTCTTTTCGATTCTGATTAGTATTAAGTCCATTTTTCTGCAAAATGGGGACTTGACATGCTATAAATAGTTTCAAGTCCAAAAAACTATCGAGCCACATGATATTATAGTCCCTTAATACTGTCTGGCTCCGACAATCTTGTTTCCTTTCAAGTATTCTCTCAAGTATTAAGTCCAAAAGTAAGGTAAGCGTTCTGGACTTAATACTTTTAAAGATTTTTTCTGTTCTAGTAATTACAGTATTAAGTCGCACTTGTTTGCTTTGATTCTCAAAAGAAGTATGTTGTGTTTACATTAATGCAAATAAAAATTGCAGTTCAATTGAATGAATTGATGAATAATTTTAATAATAATAACAATGATGAATTGATGAATAATTTTTTTCTATTGTATTTCCAAAATGAAGAATGTTTTTTTTTTATTTCTTTTAAAAAAAATTTTCTTTGCGTTGAATTGTTTCATTTGTATCGCTTTTTCCTAGTGAAAGAAAATATCATGTCCGGTATAAAACTTGTCCTTTTCTGGAACCACATAATCTTAAGTCACTGATTTAATATCATGTCCCATAATATTAAGTCCAAGCTTAGAGACAAAAGATATCAAGTCCCTTAATTTGTAGATAAATTACTCAAATTCGTCAAAACGCATAATTTAAGGCTTTCATTTAGTCGAGATAATGATGATTCAACCCTGAAAACACAAAAAACCAGAATAAAGATACTGTTTTTCTCAAATTATTCTGTCAAAACCTTACATCTGCTCTCCTTTGAATTTTAAAACGAATTACTTAATACTCTCTGGCTCTGAGGTACAATCTTTCTGCTCTTATTTCAAGAATATTACTCAATCGTAGTCTCAGAAGCTGTTTGTGGATCACAATAATTATTAGACCTATTGATTAAATCGTAACAAAATGAATAGTTACATTAGAGACTTCAACGATTTCGAACATGAATGCTTTTCAATCACTAACAGCTCTGGGTTGATTGCAAAGATAGAGAAGAACAAAACGTACTTCACATTATTCCATTCCAATATAAGAAGCATCAATAAGAATTTCGATGAAACACTGTGTCACCTCAAAAAGTTTTCTCAAAATAATATTTGCTTTGACCTAATTGTATTTACAGAGACCTGGCAAATACACGATATTAACATGTTTTATATAGACGGATATAGATTATTGTATAATAATGGCAGGTATAATCAAAATGATGGTGTTGTGGTATACTTTAAGGATATTTATAAAAATCAACTAGAGTACAAAATTGAAAAACTGGGGGGTATCAATTTCCTAAATATATACTTGAACGATTTAAAAATACATACAAGTGCCATATATAGATCACACGGAATTGATCCTCATATATTTAACAGTGACTTACAAACTTTTATACAGACTAAAACACGAACAAACTTTACACATTTTATTCTAGGCGATACCAACATCGATATCCAGTCATCTACTGACATCAGTAATGAATACCTGAATAACTTATGCCTGAATGGATACATCTCCTTAATCGACAAATACACTCGCATCCAAAAAAATTCTGAAAGCACCATTGATCATATCTTTGTCAGAGGGATAGAAGGAAGGAGAGTTGAATAATTCTTGTATGAAACGGACATAACAGATCATTTTCCCGTCATTGCTTACATGGTTGTTCAGGATAACACCATACTGCGGCCTGAAAAGAGGGAAAAACGTAAAATTCATGAACAAAATTAGATCAAAGCATTAGAAAAGGAGAACTGGAATGAGGTGTATGGAGAAGAAGATGTGAATATCGGATTCGAAAATTTTATATCCACCTTTGAAAAGCACATTGAATCGGAAACTATTAGATACGTGATACCAAAAACTTTCAAGAAAAGACAACCTTGGATAACACAAGGACTTATGAAGTCTGTGGAGACCAAGCAACATATGTACAACAGATACCGTGCAAATCCAGACAAAAAACAGAACAAAACGGACTACAAGAAATACAAAAACAAACTACAGAAACTAATCCAAAAAACTAAAACAAGCTACTATAGAAATCTTATATTACAAAATAAAAATGATTCAAAATCACTGTGGGACACAGTCAATTTTGTACACCGAAAACCGAATTCACAGATAAACAAGATAAAGATTAATCAAGAAATATTGAGAGACGAACTAAAAATAGCAAACCATTTTAATGATTGTTTTGCTAACGCTGGGAAGCAACTGGACAGTCGTATTGTTACTCCCGTGTCTTCCGTCGTAATACGCAAAAT
This sequence comes from Orchestes rusci, assembly GCA_958502075.1. Lineage (NCBI taxonomy): Eukaryota > Metazoa > Arthropoda > Insecta > Coleoptera > Curculionidae > Orchestes > Orchestes rusci. Next base: position 55,563,472 of record OY293305.1, on the reverse strand, counting down.
AAATAACCATTCGATATTTTTTGAACCAACGGATGAATCAGAGATTGACATGATCATTAGACAGCTGGATGTGAAGAAAGCACCCGGATTGGACAAGATTGAGGGAAAAACACTGATGTTGATAAGACATTTTATCAAAAAACCACTCGTGATGCTAATTAATGTAATTCTGGAAACTGGAATATTCCCGGATATCCTCAAACGAGGGGTTATAAAACCGTTATTTAAAAAGGGGGACACAAGTGACGATACGAACTATCGTCCAGTAACTTTAATATCCAATGTAGCCAAAATAGTGGAGAAAATAATCAAAATCAGGATGATCAAATTCATTAAAAAAAATAACTTGTTATCAGAAAGACAGTATGGTTTTCGCGAAAACATGTCAACCGAAGATGCTATGGAGTTTTTGACATCAAATCTTTACAAAAGTATCAACAATTACAAAGCGGTAATAGGTGTATTTCTCGATTTGGCCAAAGCCTTTGAAACTGTACATCATAAAAAATTGATATCTATTTTAGAAGATCTTGGTTTTAGAGGAAACGCTAAAAATCTGTATGAATCATACCTTAAAAACCGATTACAAGTCGTAAGAGTAGGAAACTCACAAAGCGGGAAAATAGAAATTACGTATGGTGTACCTCAAGGTACAGTACTTGGGCCAGTACTTTTCTCTTTATACATAAATGGTATTCTGGAGATGAAGGACGTCGAAAACATTTCATCATTTGCAGATGATACAGTTATAGTGTACGAAAGCGAATCATGGGAGAACGATAGAGCCAAAGCTGAAAATAAATTGATACTGGTGAAAGAATGATTCGATGAAATGTCTCTTTCTATAAACTTCGAAAAATCTAAATACATCGCATTCACTACTACGAAGAAAAAAAATCCAGATTTTGAAATGATAAAAATAGGCGAAATGATTATAAAAGAGACTAACCACATCAAATATCTTGGAGTAGAAAAAGACCGACATCTTAAGTGGAATTACCATATAAATGATTTAGTGGAGAAAGTGAGAACGCTACTTTTTTTGTTTAAAAAACTCAAAAAGATTCTTGGTGAGAATCATTTGGAAACCATATATTTTGCATTGGTCCAATCACACTTGCAATATGGAATTATCGGCTGGGGAGGAACCTATGATAAGTTTATGAAACAACTAGAAATTATGCAAAAACTGTTCTTAAAAATTATTTTTTCAAAAGACCATTTATTCAGATCTGATAAACTCTATAAAGAGAGCGATGTACTGGACATAAGACAGTTATACGTTTCAAAAATCCTTATCTATCAACACAAAAACAAAAACAGACTTACCTTAATTGACCACACTCACAACACCAGACACAGAAAAAAGATCCAAACAACTACCTTTAAAGCAACAAAAACACACGTACAGCACTGAAGTTGGTTTTTAGCTCCGTACATATACCGCATATCACCTTTCGACATCAAGAACATCAAAAACATACAACTTTTCAGAAAAAAACAAAATGTTGGATTATGAATAAAGAAAGGAAAATGATTCACGATCGTGTAAATATGAAATAGGTAGCCTTGATATTCGTAAGTATTAGAAATTGTTTTAATAATATCTGTAGGTTCATAGTTGTAAATTTTTTCACGAATATTTATTTAGGGATTATTAAAAGGTACACCTAAAACAAGTCTTAAGACTTCTTAGGTTCGATCCTTATTTATTTCCAAAATTCTAGGATTAAGAAAAATTGCATGTTAATGTTTATGTTGGAAATAAAAAAGTATAAAAAAGTATAAAGTATGTTGCTGATGGTGCACTGCTTATTCCACACGACTTTATGAAGCAGCCATCCGCCATCAATTACTTCTCCATGATTCTCTCTCATGACGAACTCTGGGCCAAAGTGCTTGAATGAAGGAAGGCTATTTTTTGTTTTTGAAAACCATATCTCTTACCAGCGGAATTTTGACATTTGATGTTCTGTAACTCATCAAGTGTTGGAGCTGTCAAAAAGATTTATAAGGCAAATAAGTTGTTCAACTCTTGATCCTCTATAAATTTACTGAGGTCATTTTGCTCTGAAAAATTGTTGGGGAAACCACCCATCTTCAGCGCAAGACGTACCAGGAGTTCGAGTCAGATCTTTTGGTTGGAAGCTCAGGGGGCAGCCCTCAAGCATCCCTGAGAATATCTTTCTGTTTGGATTTTTTTTTGCCGACCCCTATAAGCCGACGAAAACTTTACTGGGCTAATAAGCAATTGTTACCAGAATAACTTTTGATATACCATGTGATGAATATCTGGATTATAATTTCGAACGTGGTATAAATCCTATTTTATCCAATAGATGTCTTCACCGTATATATACAATAAAAACAGATTTCTCCAAGTTTTTGAGAAAAAAGTCAAAAGTATGAGGACTACCCGTTGTAGGGCGCTGGCGAATTTTATTTCAAACTATTGTATGGGAGTTTGCTTTATATTTTGAGTGATATGTGGAACTACCATCATAACGGTCGATTATTCCAGATAATAGACGAGTTAGCAAAAAATTCAATTCTGACCAGAAATTCGGATACAAATAATGTTCCCAACTTCAACCGTTATCGAGATATCGGAAGGTAATTGTCAACTTCTTTCGACCCATTCTGACTTTTTTCGACAACAATTGATTTTATGTCCCTAGAAAAGTTGAGACTAGAAAGTGCAATCCGTTTTTCTTTATCTTGGAATGTTTGAGTTTTATAGCATGTCAAAAATTCAAAAAAGTCATTATTATGCGTATGTTATTTTTTGCTCAAAATTGAGGGGAAGAATTGAAATATCCATATTATGGAGTATGGGTTCCATTTGGAAAAATGCAACTTTGATTTGCAATTACTTTATGCCCGACCGTGTATGTTTCAATTTACTACAGATATGTAGATTTTCAAACGTCTCACATCTTTTATAAGAGACATTCTTTTCAAGCTCGTGTAACTTCTTCTAACAGGATTTGTATTGAATTTTTTTCAAGAAAAAAAATGTACGCCACTGCTTTTTTCCAAAATCAATATTATTCTTGAAATACTCATCCACTTTAGGGTCTATTTGGTCGCTTGATGATTTTTTGTACGACGAACGGTTTTCGTTTAAAGAAATAAAAGCGATTATGATGCATGGCAAAATCGCTAAAATCTGATATGGTATTTTGTATGTAAAATTCGTTAATTCGTTTTTGTCTAACTTGAATGGAAGTAAGGTCAATCACCTACAAAAAATTGACCTACTTTGATACAAATTAGACAAAAACGATTTTAACATACCTACATAATATCAAGAGACCAAATTAATAATGAATAAATAAATAGATAATCGTCTATTTAGCAAATCAGCCATAAAAAAAAGATAATGATACCCAATGTATAATAATACAACACCTCATGTACCTATAACGAACAAGATAAGAAACAAAAGCTGAATGAAGGATTAAAAATGAAGAAATGTCTTCAAAAAATAAATGATGAAATATAAATTCACAAATATAAATAAAATACATTGTAAACGGCAGAAGATACTAACATATGATATTACATGAGACAACACTACATATTATAATTTTCCAAAACATAACACTTGATACAATTCTTGAACTGATCTAGATTTTGTATATTATCTCTTATGTCACATCACAGGGGGAACTATTAAAACTAATGAGAACAGTATAAAATATTTTTTCATTGGTCCTTCCAAGCGATTAGTTTGAATATAAACTAACTCTCTCGATAAATAATCCAATTGAGAAAAAGCAGTGGCATACTATTCTTCTGTTGTAGAAATTCAATACAAATCCGGTTCGAACGCCACTAGTGGAGATTTTTAAAAAGTCTTATATATATTTTTTTATTTATTGGTCAAAAGAAGTATACCTAATTTTGTAAACAAATCTGCAGTGGTGGAAAATTTATGATGAAAAAGGCACTTTTTTACATGATTTAATTTGAAAAATTATCTTATTTTCTTGCATTCCATACAGTGTTAGGAGGGATGTATCAGCTGAAGAATCACCCTGTATATTTTTGGAAAGCGAAAATGTGGTTATCTTGAATCTGTAATGAAATATAGGGCAAAATATTTGAAAAAATCAAACTTCTCCAAATTTTCCTGATTTCCAATAGTGATGGTTCTTTCGCTTAGTTATTATAATATCTTCAAGAAAAATCCCCCCACCCGATTTTGTTAAAATATTCACTCAACTTTTTGAAAAAAAAAAACCGTATTGTGCTTATGACCAAACGACAGAAGTGAAAAGTTCATCAAAGGCGAGATTAATAATACAAAATATTTTTTTTTGTTATTCAACCACTGCGCATCCAATTTTCGTGGAACGGCATGTGCACAGAAGCGCAGACATTGATCTTGATCTGTCGTTCTGTCGATTCTACTTCATTGCAATGTCATTATTGTCCATTGTCGAGGATCAAAGCTTTGATCCTTTCACCCATGATTGTCTTATTCTTTCGAGTTTGTTCTTGTTGATGGTTGCATTTTCTGATACATGTTTTTACTTTGTATGGGTATAATGATTAATAATGAGCATTTTTTTTTTGTCTTTTTCAAAAAGGTTTTTTTGAAACTGTTGGTGCTCAAGACTTTAAAGCCACAGTGTCATTCGTGAAATACAGGATGTCCCGAAATTAGGTTGAAGCATTTGCACGGTATATTCTGAACTCAGAAAAAATATCAGTTTGCTATATAAAAATTTCTTTGAAAACGCTTTGGTTTCGAGATACATGGTAGCATATTTTCGAGATTTTCCCAGAAAAAAACAAATGTAATGGTATTTTCATTTCCATTATATTTTAGAGGATACATTTTTCAATAAAAATGTTAAAAAAAAACGATTTAAAAAAATAATTCATTTTTTGTTTTTTTTCAATTTTTTAATAAAATAATGTATCCTTTTTTAAAGTATATTGAAATAAATATAACATCACATTTGATTTTTTTGAAAAAAACTCAAAAATATGCTACCTCTTCAGTTAACGCCATCTAGAGGCGACGGCGCTGGTCAAAAATTAAAAACCAAAAGAGTGTTTTGCAGTACAGATCATGCTCTTTCATATGAGCTCGAGTTCGTTGGAATCGGTCAAGCGAAACGGGAGAAATCTCCGTTTGTTTAGAAAGACAATTGAACTTTCCCACCGCTTTATTTTGATCGATAGAAAAAAACCTTTTAGACAAAAAGTGTAGGTAAATAGTCAGTAAATATGAAAACGATATCATTGATATATTTTCATTGTGAAAAACTCTATAAAAATCCTTTTTTTTACTTGGTGTTGGTTGTCACGCCCCCTAGCGACCATTTCAGAATCTTGAAAATATTTTCCAGGTTTTTTTCTAGGCCGTTTAAGTAATGAATTTTTTCGAGGCCAGCCTTCACGATGAATAGTATCCGGAATATGGCCGCTCGCTATCCTTAAATGATCACCCTGTATGTGGTGCCATCTAATAGAAGGTATTCTTACGGTTTTAAATAGACATAACTTTTTTGCCGAACCCTGTATCTTTGTTTTGAGTTGAAAAAATGATTGAAACAATATTTTTAAATAGAAACGGAAACCATGTTGGAACTTGCTGGAAGCAACCATTCTCGAGATATTTCAATGATACATGAATGGATCCATGCAATTTGGTTTTTAATGGCAAATTTTGTGGCGTTGGAAACGGCGTTATTATGCTTATTTTGACAAGTGTTTCAATGTTTTTTACTAAAAAAAGATACATCTAATTTGAGGATTTTTATTTATTTTTTCGTTTTTTTTTTATGGGATTTATTTAGATAAAACAAAAACAGAAATTGAACTTTGACACCTTGTATTTTGAAAAAAAAGCGTTTTCAAAGAAATTTTTATATTGCAAACTTATAGTTTTTATCAGTGTATATTTTTCAAATATTTCAACCCAACGGGACACCCTTCATATGATGGTATCAATACTGCAAACTAACGTGCAAACTAACACTTGTGCTCCGCTCATTCAAACATTTTTTGAACGCCATGACTCACTCGACTCGAGCGTGACGGCTCAGTTCAATACCCACAAAATAAAGTTTTCAGCGCGCCTTAAGAAGTTTTCACATGAAAAATTGAGGCTAGACTTGTACAGTGCCGGACTTGGAGAAAATATTGGGTGATGTAATTTCGGGAAAAAAAAAGTTGTAGGTACGTGATTGTTTTTTTTAAGAATTCTTTTTTCCGAAATACTCATTCTACTTCCAATGAAAAAGGTCTCTAGAATTTTTTATCTCCAAGGTACAGTTTTCAAGTGAAAAGAATAAAAAGCATACCTTCGCCTACTTCTTCAGAACGGAAATTTTCATTTTTCGTAGAAACCCATTTTTCCTTTTGCGATATCAAAAAATAAATACAGTTAAAAATTAACAGATTCGTGGTGGCTGCGAAAGTAGTCAGGAACGATCTAATCGTCCTCGCCCGTATCATCTTGTATTTGGAAACGACCTTTCGGATGATCAACGTCATACATCATCACACCGACATTTGGGTTCGCGTGGGGCTCCGACATCAGTCTAACAATTGAGACCACACAAGAGGTTTCCTACTGATAGAACGCTTCAACCCCCAAGTAGCACGATAAAAGCAATTCCGATTTGTTGAAGGTTTAAAACGGTTTTATTGTGATGAAGAAGAAGATAGTAGTTTTAAAGTGGCCTTGTAAATATACTGTCAGCTCTTAAAAACTTTTCAGCATTCAAACCTGGTTTTAAAGATTCTATAAAGATTAACTAATAAGATCAATTAACCTTAAACGTTTATTAGCTTCATTGTTGTTTTGAAGTATCTTGGTTTCAATGAGCCTTACAGCTACTTGGTTTTATGAAGCTCCTATGATTTGCTTGGTTTTCCTTATTATGACTTGACAGTTTTGAAGTAGTTTTAAAAATTCCCCTAATGTAACTTGTTAATAAATCAGCCAAATTTCAGAATCATTTTGTCGCTGAAAAATACATTTTAAAACTGTTTTATCAGTTCACGTTATAGCTGCCTTGTGAAATGTGATTGGGAATAATAATAATGATCTTTATTAGCAAAAGCTTTACAATTAACAAATTAATAAAGATATTTCTACATAATATAATATAAAGCTTTATTAAAACTGAACGCTCTAAATTCATTCAATATCTTATTTTTATTAACGATAAAACCAAACTCATACCATTCTATTACCCTAAATGAATGCACCATTTGGTTCAAATTTATCATCAGACAAAATGAAGAAATTGATGATAATAATTATTGGAATTGGTTGCTCGAGTTAGAGGACGGAGATAATGATGATACATTTTTTCTTCAAATGTCAGTAAAACGGACATTGTTCGACTGAGTATCGGCCGCAAAGTTTTACTTTTCCTCCGCCGGAGAGGAGAATAACCATGACAACGAAAACGTGAGCCTGGCGCCGCCGCCCGAAGCTATAATCATGGCAAATTGAAAACATTATGTTTTTGCCTAAATTATAAATTTGTCGACATTTGAAGAAAAAATAGCATATTTTATTTGGAGGATAAGCTACTTTTCCTCCATATAAAATAATACACTATTTCAATCAGACAACGAGATTCTTAATAATAGAATATTTTTGGATCTACGGGCACTTATTACTGCTCCTGGATCATTATGAAATGCCCACATAATATATTATACTGAATAGAACCATTTGATCTAAAAGTTTCTTTGTGAATTAAAACGGTTTTATTCAATTTCCTGCCGTCATTTTTACCTTTGTCGAAACGGGTGGTTGAAATAAAATGCAAACCATATAATCTTAAACAGAAAAAAAATATGAGTAAGTAGGTACAAACAAAGAAACAATGATGTTTGTCTCTAGAAACCGAGAGCTAGAGGTAAAGCAGCTTCACACTGCTGAACAATAGAGGACTGGAGTAATATGATGTTTCAGAAGAATATCCTTGAGAGTGTGAATCCTTGAGTCATTAAAAAAAACATTTTGTTCTAATGTTGTTCCGCAATTGATTTTTGATATTTTTTTGATTTGATTTTTGATATAAAGGGACTTGAAAGTTGAAAAAAAAGATTTTTTTCCAATTTCTTGGAAACCGCTTTCTATATTTTGTTGGAATTTGGTGGGTACCTACTACAATCCATGAAAACACTTCTATAGGGTGAAAAGTATTTTTCTGTTTTTACCGGTGCCGTCCGTTCATTGAATATTTTATCCGAAACATATTACGCAAATGCTTTTTATAAAATAGAATTGGTTTTTGGAATTGCTGTTCATTACTGAGTAAAAGTGATTCCTCGATAGTCGTTTGCATAATTCTGACTAACGGTTCTAGAAAAAAAAATAGAGGCCATGAGCTTTCTGGTTGAAAAAACATTGGAATGACCGAATAATACTCATTAAAATCAAGTTAAAAATTGAAAAAAGAGCCATTGCCCACTTCACAAGAAGTTTCATGACCCATTCGATATACAAAAATCATAATATGGTTATGGCCGTATTCACTCGGGTAGGTATACACATACAAACTTTTCATTTTTTTCTCATGGAAACCGTGCCTCGGGCGAAAAAACGTCGAGTGATCTCTTTTACTCAGTAACATAACACGAAATCAAATTTCAAGGTGGAGATTGATTTCCTGTGACATAACCCAAAACTAATTGTAGGTCGGTGCTGGCAAACAAAAAGTTAATAAATGTATTTTCTTCGCCTTCGTAACAGACCGTTAAAAATAATAGGAATCTGCACTAATAGTTACTGTCCGAACACGGATCATTTCATTAATTTGAAGAAAACATCTGTATTTACCTTCCTCAAGAGTATAAATATGAAATACCTTTGCGAAAGTAAAATGATGTTTAAATGATTTGATCGAATGCTTACCGTTCGATTTTCGAGAGACGCGTATCTCCTACAAATCTCATCCCATGTATAGAAGAGTTCTTTGAAAAGTATCTGATGAGACTGATGATATGTTTTGCAATCATGTCAGTAATAAACCCACGATAACTTGGATAAAAATGCGTGTACCTACATAGTTCGACAATACAAAGACATTAAGGTAGGGAATGGTAGTTAGAAGCTGATCCTAATGTGTCCGATAAAGAGAAAATCGTTAGATATTTTAGTGAATCATATCATATGATAATGCAGTCATATCAATGATTGATCTTGACAATACTATACTACGTATATTTCTCTATACAGGGAGAGTCTGAGATAAGTGCGCATTTGGCAAGGGCGTAGATACGGGGAGGAGTTAGTGAGAGGGGCTAATTACCCCCCCAGAATTTGACTACTATCCGATGCATCTTGAGTTATTTAGACCCCAAGATCTCCTATTATTCGAAATCCGATATTCTAATTCATAAAGCGATGTTGTCAACAGTTTCCCAATTTTCACATTGCTCATTGCATAGAGTGTTGTGAGTACATGATACCGTCCATTTTATGTCCATTCATGGTCCAGAACTAACAGAAAGTACATGTTTAATACGAATAGAGAATAAAAATGGTCGTCCATCTATCGTCCAATAGTGTGTAATTTGTATCGTTTGTATCGTCCTTTCTTTTTTCGAATATTGAACTTCTTTCTGCTGTCTGTTATGTGTCAAGATTTTGTTGATAGGCACCCTGTACATCGGTTCCAAAACTCCATTACCCCCACAGAAAAAAAAACTATCTAGGCCCTTGGCTGTTGGACATGGTGAATAGAGTATAGTGGGATGATCACTTTTTGTAAAGAAACATGTATTGTGTCCGCAGAAGTCTTGTTAAAAAAAATTCAGAGTGTTTAAAGTTTGGAAAAACATCGATTTTTTGCCTGTAGATTCGAAACGCCATAACCAATTTTGCTCAGACTTTCAGGGAGAACCTATATCTGGGGATCTTGATCTTGTGCATCTTTTTTTGAATTTGTTTGAGTTCTACTTCACCAGGACAGGACCTAGATAGAGATGTAGATATGGGGGTGAGCGTGGTGACTACCACAGCACTTTTTAGGCCACACAGCGGGCCCATAGCGGACCTCCAAGAGGAGCCTCCAGGAGAAGAGAAGTTGCTCTCCTGGACCATTGTCGTCAAGCCTTAGCCATTCAGCATAGGCGACAACTTAGTCGTAAAGCCACAGCATTTAGCTTAGGCGACAACGTAGCCCAAGGGCGGTCCCTCTGACCTCCCGTATGCCGTAGTTCTAACTAAGGTGCTGATTGAGAACATCACCTAGTTTTAGTATTGAACATACAGGATCCAAATAATTCAGGCTAATTTTATTAACTTTTTGACAGTCAGTAATCAATATTAATACAGCCTACTTTTTTTTTATTAGCCATTGAGAGTGCCACTAAATACAGAACAAAAAATAGATTCTGCTTACCGTGGGGATCGAACCCACGTCAATCAGAACTAACGGTCTCTCAGCGTGTTAAACGGCCCACAGACGATGCAATTTGTTGTACAACTGCATCGTACAACAGTGTCAAACTTGGACAACTATAGTTCATTATGTTGTCACTATCTATTATCGTTCAACACGGCACCAAAAGCATTAGCTGCTGTAGTAGTCGGGTTGTTTTCGGATGCTTTGAGAGATAGAGTGAGAAAAAAGAGAGACTTGTGATGTACAATAAATAGACACAAACATCAAACTTCGAATATATAAACTTTGTTCTATGCATCAAACGTGACGTTTATCTAGTAACCAAGTTGTACAACAGATTGCATCGTCTCTGTGGGCCGTTTCACACACTAGACCACTGTAGCCCCCCAGGACAGGACCTAGTGCGACTCTAACTTTTTGTTTGAAAAAAGTTTTCAAAGATAATTTTTTTGATTTTCCGTTCAATTCTAGACAAAAAGGTCAACATGAGATTTTATTCGATCCGTCGAGCGTTTTGAGATAAAAAATAAAATCGATGTAACGCCGAAAAAAATCACACAATCACAGGATCTAAGAAAAATAGGAAATCAATTGATTTCATAATAACTGCTTAAAGTGCTGCGCTCCGTTGCTTAACAAAGACCAATACTCCGAAAATTGTACTGACATTATTATTCTTCTAACGAAACGTATGTGGACACAAGTTTCTTTACAAAAAGTGATTATCTTAATATATCTAGGTACTCTATTCACCACGTCAAAATGCGCATTCATTTCAGACTCCCTGTATTATCTCAGTCTGGTCTTCGTATTAAAATTGAATATCGACAATACTGATGTAAACAAGAAAAATACCAAGTCTGGTCTCAGAATAAAATTACTTAGAGCATGCAGAAGCAATAAAGGGAATGTTGAAAAGCAGTGCTATCTATGTAGAGTTCATTTTTCATTTGAATTTACAGTGACAGATCAAAATTGTAGGTTGAAGGTTGGCAAACATGTCTTATTAGGGAACCGGTTTCACATTCGTTGAGATTGGACCTACATTTTGACGTGGACTCCGAACCACGCTCATCGAATCCATCGGAGCACAGACTGATCTACCAGTGTGTACTGGAGAAACAGACGCGTTCGCGGTGGAATTACAGAATAGGCGACCAGAAGCGACAAAACGTCAAAAATTGCATTGATTAAATGAGTGACGATTCTCTGACGTCACGTTTGAAGTATGAGACGATGGTCCCCCACTAGACACTGAGAGAACTATACTAATGCTCTACACTGTAAGAACAGTTGGTTTGAAAAGGTGGTAGTAATCTGAAACTCGATGAGGGTTTCATAATGATAAAGAGACTTGAACCATTTATCATATTGGTGATTATTAACGAACCGGTTTTTGTTTTCTTCTATACTCTATTTTTGTGTTATAAAAAAAAATTCTGTGTGTGAGGATTTAGATTTGAAGCTACTACTCCGCATTTGTATTCCACTTTCAGACATTCATCATTATTTATCAATAGGTAGTTATTAAAAAATAAAATATAAAACGGTACAATGTCAATTCGTACGATATCGGTTTTCGAGATTTCCATTGTTGAACTGGGCGGATAAAATAATTACCTACCCTTTTTGGCTTTATCTTTTCGAATTTCATCTCTTTTCTCGGAGCCGTCAGTTTAATTTTTTCAAGTAGGTACACATATAGGTAGTCTTTTTTGACAATATTTGTTACCTTGCATTAATCGCCCGAAACACCTCTGTTAATTTCTAGTTGAAACATCCTGTATATTCTATGAGTTGAAAATCCGCTTTCGTTTATTTTATTCTTCTTATATTTGTATACTCGAATATAAATAACGTATACATCATGTATATTCATTGTAAAAAAACTACAATATATATGATTTGTTTGTATTCTTTATCAAGATCTATTAAGTGATATAAAAACACCAAAAATAATGAATACAAAATATATCAATAAACAAACCTGATAAAATGTGGATTTTTTCTCTTGTCTCGACTATAAGGGAAATCTCATTGTCTTCCAAGGCACTTTTTTCTGGCATTTTTTCAACCATGCACCTTTGTCAGAAAAATGGAAGGAATGACATTGGGAAATAGGCCATTCTTTTGATTTTCTTTGGAAATGAACAAGAAATGAATTTTTCTTCGAGATGCAGTCTGCTTAGCCTCTGATATGAAATCTGCAATGCACCTGAATTGGGAAATATTCTCAATAATACGGAAGTAAACAGACTTTCTAATATAGGTGCATAAGTACTTACTGATCAGAGTCTTTAGGGAAAGAAAACATAGATATTCCATGGCCGGTTCTGTTCCAACAGCCCCGAAGAATCGCCTCTCGCCATATCACACGATATCCTTTCACAGAAAAAAAAACACACAAAATCAAAATGACGAAGAATATTCCAAATGATACTTAACAAACACCATCAGATACCGGACTAAAAGACCGAACCGTCAGTTGTTTGACAGTGGTCCCACATTTTCCCTTCCTTCCCAAAGATTTTGGCGGGAACCGTTTTGTCGCTTCTGGTCGCCTATTCTGTGGTGGAATCTTCCGACTGGCGAGTGTGTATCTTTGTTCTTCGTTCCCCACGAGAATATTCGATTCTCTCCGGCCTGGTTACCAGCGTGAATAAGGAGAACAATTATACCTTTTGCACTCGGCCGTGTGGGTTCGGCTAAAATACCAGGCATTCGACTTTTTACGGTCCATTGCCATTGCTCGGGATCGAAGATCGAACCCAGCACAGGGCCGGCTCTCACTTACTGACCCAACGCTTTACACGTTGCGCCAGCCCTGCCTCCATGTCTTATTATGATAGTCATAGATTGAACTGTGATTCGTTTTATTTCGCTATGTTCAAAATGTATTTGATTTGACAGAAAAAAAACGTTCGAGAACAGAGAGTGATGATAATTTTGGAATTGATGATCAAAATCCTCCTTTAATCAAGAGAATTAAGTCTTACATCAAATATTTTATCTTTTTATTTCACTTAGCGAGCACTTTATTTCATTTGATTCTTTTTGCCAACCTTCAACCTCCAATTTTGATCTGTCACTGTTACTTTAAATAAAAAATGAAAGGTATGTGGAGATCATTTTAATGTGTGTATGTATTTTGACAAAAAATACCATTACCAAATTGTGTCTTTAGATTTTGAGAGATTTTATTCTTGAGTACATATAAGTACTACAAAGAGATTGAAAAAATGAACCTCTTTATATACATGTTTAAATTGAAAAAATGTTGGCTTCCCAATCCAATTTTTTTCTTTTTGCTAGCAACTTTCAAATATGGCCTGGTAATTTAGGTACGCATTCCACTTGAAAAAAAATATTTATCTCAACTTTTTTTTAGGGTATTTCTGTATGATTTTTTTTTTCGTCGACAATCATATTTTTTTAACAAGCAACATTTTCATGGAAATAACTCTCGAGAAATAAAAATTTTGGTACATAATTTGTCCTTTTGTTTTCCTCATCGCCGGACATACTTTATACTGGCAGTATGTCCAGTTAGTGCAATATTTATACACATCCTTTTTTTTTCAAAAACTACGAAATAAACTAGCTCAATATCACTTCGGACTTCAAACATTCAGATGGTGGCCAAAGATACGCGTTATGACTGCAATACTTTCTCGCGCTTTTTGCTTCTTTTGAATTTTCTCAGCGTCGATGTCAACTTTGATCATTTTTGAAATAACTAGTGCAACTTGGGGGCTGATATTTGGTTTACGGTGTTTTTAGACATGAACACACACTTTACTACAAAAAACAAAGATGGGAAAGTTTTCTATAGTGAAGCTGAGCTTGGTGAACTATTCAATTATTTATCTGTTATTGTTACAAATAGATCCTGACAATTGTTGAAAGTGAATCTCATTCCACACTTATGATTTCATAATCATTATTTATCCTTTTCACTCAAAACATTATGATTCCAAACATAATGATGCTTTTTTCGTTCGAGACACCATTATTGTAGAAAATGTAGATTAGGTAGGCCAGGTTTTCAAACAATATAGTGGCTAGACAGCCATTTCTGTAGTCGTTTTTTATTTGCAAAACTGATAATAATTATTTATTGGTGGCATCAAGTTCTCTGGTGCATCTTGCTGGAAGACGTCTCGAACCAAATCAATTCACTGGTTCTTAAGAATTGATCAACGTAAATCTTAGAGGAATGGAAGAATTTTATGGATTTCATGCCACAGCCTCACCATAATTTTTGTTATTGAGAATGTAGTGCTTTGCAAGTAAAAGAGCACTATTTGCAGATCTTGAAATGTATAAATGCCGACTTTGAGAAATGGTAGAGTTCCCGGAGGGGGTACAACCCAGGACTTTTGTAACACAGAATAAATTAATTTTTTTCAAGTGAGATTTTATTGTTCATGCTATAAACTAAAATGTTAACCAAATTATTTTGTGCGCTTTTGATTTTTTGGTCATATACAGGGTGTAACAAATTCAATGTAACAGCATTGCTAATTCGTTAACCATAAAAGATGGAGAGTCGGTTAAATGAAAACGAAGTTGCGCAATTTTGATCTTACCAAAATGGTACTTCGAAACTTGGAAAATTCCGAGCACTTCCAAAGATATCCGGAAGTAGACGATTTTTTCAAAATCATTTTTTATCTTGTCCTGAAATTATTTGGATTGATAAATGAAAGCGAATAACACATTATCATGGCTACGTGTCCTCCTCTTCAAGATAAGGTTGTCAAAGTTAAGATCCGACGTTTCGATCATCTACAACCATCATCAACTTTTATTTTTTAAATACTCACTCAATTTTTTCGATCTATTTTTATATCACTATCAATCTTATGCTGGACTATTTCTCCGTTTGGTTAGTACTTATAGTGGAATTCTCGGGGACTTTGACTAGGGAATTTTGTTGGTGGAAGTGGAATGTTGTGAGAATATAAGGTACCCCAACTAATACTAGGTACTAAAAGGTTTTTTTACATTTATTACTATTGACTTGTCATTCAAACTCGATGTACATAATAGCATTGATAATTCGATAACCATATAAGAACTGGAGGGCTATCCAAAAATGATGTTGGGTTCGTATTTGAAAAAAAAAGTGATGATGATTGGAGATATTCGAAACGTCGGATATTAATTTTGATGCCCCTATCTATGAACAGTAGAAAAAATGACCATGAAAATGTCTTGGTCGTTCTCAATTATCAGTTCAAATAAATTCAGAACAAAATAAAAAAAAAACGAAAAAATCGGTTATTTCCGGATATCTCCGGAATTGTTTGGAATTTTCAAAAATTTGAAGAGGCATTTTGTTGAAAATGAAATTACGCAGATTTGCCTCCATTTAACCCAAGCTATATCTTTTGTAGTTAACGAATCACCAATGCTATTACATCGAATTTTGTACACCCTGTATATTTTTTTTTGTCAAAAGCGCAACTTTTCAATAGGTAAACTTGTTTATATGTATTATTACCAAAACATTGCATTTTGAATATTTAAATTTTGTTCTGTTTTACCTGGATTTTCATGATTTTGACGCCATAGGCACTCCACTAAAAGCTGAAAGTTTCCACTTAGAAGCAGCAGTGGGAGTAGGTACGGAATTTCGCGCTGTCTCACCCTTCTTTTTTGTTTCTAATATGACACAATTTATCGACTGTGTTTTTCCAGGGCATCAACATTTCCTGATCCTTCAACGAGTTTCTCAATGTTGAAAGATATTGAATTCCACGACGAAGTACTGAGATGATTCAGTTATCTTACCAATTATTATATAGTTGCTTTTTCTATTGAGATCTTCTTTTTCGCCATCGGTAGATTGCTGGCTTCTTGGTGAAGCACACTAAGCTTTTGTAATGAACTAGACATTTTCAAAAATGAGTTACTCCGACTACTTGACAGATTGAGACTCCACCTGATTCGAGCTGTAAAATCAAAAGACCCTTCAAATGATTTTCATGATTCGATAAACTTTTTTCCATACAATAATCATCATAAATCAAACAATGTATCGAAAACCCTTGTCCATTGTGATTGATTTCAATCGCATGAAGGACTACTTATCTTCCATGTGACTCAACATTTCATCAAAGAATTGGTAATTGATCAACAAAAACAGTATCGTACAGATTATTGCGGTATAAAGTGGACTGAAGATGTTTTCTGCTTTCACTTTGTTATTTCTGACTTTATACAGCTTTGTTCAGGTAATGATACCTAATACTTAGAGATATTGACATTTTTATGAAAAGTGCATGCATGCAAGCATTATAAGGGGCTCAGTAGGTATGTATATAAAATTTGCTCCAAAGATAAGCGAGGTTAGTTGACCTTATATATTTATAGCATAAAAATCATAAACATCACGTGGTTTATTCGTGATTTGTATACCATGACAATAAAACATTCTGGGAATAGTATAGTCAGGCGTATTTTTTAACAGTCCGCTTCTTTCCAATGTCTCATTCGTGAATGACCATTTGTTTTCTTTAAAGGCGGATCCAACAGTAAAGGTATCTGTCTACTATGAAACCCTATGTCCAGGTTGCATGAGATTCATCACCTATCAGTTAGATTCGACATATGGAACATTTGGATTAACGTAAGTTAATCTTGAACTAATTCCTTATGGAAATGCTAAGGTGAGTGTTATTTTTTTTTTGTAACAACTTTTGAACAAAATGAATTCAACCTAAGGCATAATACATAATACAGCGAAGTTATATCTTATTCATCTTCATTCTTATGGGCGGCATACTTCTCTGATAAAAATTAATAACAAATTTCTAGATCAGCGCAGACGATTTATAGGCTAATTCTGTGCCCGCCTGTAAGCGAATTTGTAACTTTGTATAAGCTTATGGGGTGATTCTGGGATCACGAACACCAGATCGTAAATAAATAATTTAGTGTTTTATGTAAGCTTTACTTCTGCAAATTGTTTATAAGCTTAGATAAAATTACAGATTTGAGATTTGCTTACAGACGTGCACAGAATTGGCTTATTATTCTGTGACAAAAAACATGCATTCTTCAAAGCTTGTTTTCAAATTCAATGTTTGGTTTGTCTTCAACCTTGGTTCCTTATAAGTAGGTGTAGGCTAACTATTCTTTTTCTCAGTTATCCCTGATAAGACTGATTAACGTTATTGAAATTATTCTATATCTTGATTTTTCAAGTTATTTTTCACTGTTAGTCCTTGATTTCGACTATACAGGGTGGTCAAATAAGCGAGGTAAGCGGCTGTATCTCGAAAACCACTCATTGTAGAGACTTGCGGTAAAAAAGCATACAACCAAAGTGGCCAAAAGAAAACACTGGAAATAATTTTCAAGTTCATACCTTCACCACTAGGCGGGGTCGAAAAGAAAAATCGATTCTACTCAAAAATGTTCAATTATAAGTGGCTGAAAGAATACTATCACTGTAATCCTTGTGGAATTCTGCTTTTTTATTGGCTTGACACTTTTGATGGTAGGACATTAAATAATGACGGGGAAGAAGAGTGCAGTCTGACTTATTGAAAGGCCTATAACTTCAGTTAGACTCAACAAATTTTAGCAAATAACGTCTTGCTCGACCTTTTCATTAAGAGAAAAATATAGTCATGAGAGACTGGTTAACGCTGCTCCCTCTAGAGGGCGCCAATGCAAAAGTTTTAAGTGTTTTTGATTGTTTTCAGACATTTCAAATAGAATGATACAATAGTTTTAGCAGAAACAGAAAGTAGATAAAAATTGCAAGATGAAACCTCTTTACCTCATCTTGATAACTTGACGCGTTCAGAAGTTATTGCCAGAAGAGCATTCAATTTTCAATCAAAAACATTTAAACGATCATCAAAGAAAAACAATTCAATATAATGCCTAAGATATTCAAACTGTTTTCCATCATGTTCCACGGAGTGTTCCACACTGTGTTCCATTTTCTGATGGGTAGAGAAAACTGCCGCTTCAATTTCAGCCGTTAGTATTTTTTGCATCTCGAATTCTATTTCCAATGTCTATCATTGTTGTGGGTTGGGTTTGATACACAATGTCTTTTATGCGTCCCCATAAATAGAAGTCGAGGCACGTCAAGTCGGGTGACCTGGCTGGCCAAGGAGATAAGCTGCCTCTTCCTATCTAGCGCCCTTGAAAGGTCTGGTTGATGTGACTTCGCACATTAATAGAAAAATGTGCTGGGCAACCGCCAATAGGAAAGTTCACAAAAAAATTAAAACGTGATAAACATGATTAAACCACAGAAATTAATCTCATTATTACATCTGTGAAGTTTGAGAAAAATCCAATAATTCGTTTATTCATTAATTCGTGCTAATATGGATTCAGTATCGCCAGAAATCGATTGTCCAGTGTATCTCATATTGTGTTGAGTATATCATACAGCAGAATTATTGATTTTGATATATGCACGAATATTTCCAAAAAGCTGATTCACATGATTTTCCGGATTTGGACGTATCTATAGTTTCCGACTTTCTGACTCCTTAGCTGCTTTTTATTTGCATCTTAAATCAGGTCAATTTTACCCAGATCACTAACATTTTTCATTTAGGATGTTTTATTTACAAACTGACTTGTAAGTGATCCGCTCACTTCCCCTTTCGCCTCCAAGGTCCGATATCTCAATTGAAGCCAAGGTATACTCGAAGTTGAGGTGAATTTTGAAATTGGCCACCAAAAGTGCCGTTTCTCAATTGCGCCACTCCTTTCATTTCGCTCAGGATCTGATTCAAGTGTCACAATGAAACACGACCTCCTCCGCACAACAACCAATCACCATATTATTGACCATTTTCAAAAATAAAATTACTTATATTTGACCAGTAGGATGAGTAGCG
This sequence comes from Orchestes rusci, assembly GCA_958502075.1. Classification (NCBI taxonomy): domain Eukaryota; kingdom Metazoa; phylum Arthropoda; class Insecta; order Coleoptera; family Curculionidae; genus Orchestes; species Orchestes rusci. Next base: position 55,544,205 of record OY293305.1, on the reverse strand, counting down.
AAGCAGCAGACTTATATTGATTTTGTGATGACTTAATTTTCACAGTTAGTGGTCAACTATCTACTTCATCTTTGAAGATAATAATCTTTCTAAGCAGATTGAATCTTATCTAATTCACTGTGGGCCAAATTATGTTGAAACACAATTTGACCCTGAATATTTTTTTTTTATGGATTTAAATGATTTTTGGGATATGATCTTAGTCAGAATGTTCCGGATAAAGCCTGAGTTACATATAATTTCACTTCGAAGTGGAAGTGACGGATTACCACCTGACAAACCACCTTGAATTTGTGTTCCAAGTCACGTTAGCCGATATCGAATTTCTGATGCAGCAAAAATTTGGACTGGATTTGGAGGTTAGATAAATTGGCGATTCACGCCATTTGTTTGAGGTTTGTTTTGATGTTGATATTGATTTTGCTTATATTATAAAGTTCATCTGGTCGTTTCGATGAGATTTTGATCACGTGATTAACTGTTACTGTTATACTATTTCTTTGGCAGCCAATTGACATTTGGTGAATTGAAAGTAGATAGATAGAAAATGATCTGTCGCCATTTATAATATGAGCCGCCATTTCGAAAACAAACCCTACATTATGTACTCCAAATGGCATGATTTCTTAAGAAGGGCATTTGTGGGAAAATTTTTTTCGAAAATATTGATATTTTAAGGCCAAAACCTGAAAAACCAAGTATTCTTTTGTGTGATGGTGCTTGTCGGCATGAGGACTATTTTTCACTACACTTCCATAAAGATTTCTTTAAATTCCATCGTTTCCAAGTTTGTTGAATAATGGTAAGATTTTTGACTTTTTTAGAATACTGAGATTTAAAAAAAAAATCAATAATTGATAATTTTTTAAAAAATGTTATCTCCTAATTTAATTTTAGATTTGGAGGGGCGTGACATTTTCGTGTACCCATATTCTTTTCCATTAGCGTTTAATCAAGATTTTATCCTCCAAAGATAGAACTATGTCGACTTTTTCAAGATTAACCAAGCAAATCCTAAAATGTCAAAAAATTTACGAATGGGGAACTTGCCATTTTTTTCTGTATCTTATTTATTTATTTTGAAGTGTGCGTTCATGTCTAAAATTACCGTACATCAAATATCAGCCCTTAAATCGCACTAATAATTTACAATCAATGATCAAAGTTGACATCGACGCTGAGAAAATTCAAACAAAGCAGAAAGCGCGGGAAAGTTTTCACGTCATAACGCGTATCTTTGGCAACCATTTGAATGTTTGAAGTCTGATGTGACATTGAGCTAGTTTATTTCGTAGTTTTTAAAAAAATTAAGGATAGTTATCATGAAATATTGCTTTGTGTCGCTGTGTTCTGATATTTCCAAAAAAAAATTCATTCGCGTGGCTGATGACAAAAATCGGCGACTAAAATGGTTAAGGGCATGCAGAAGCAATGGGTTTCCCCATATTTCGTTAAATAGCGGTACTATTATTTTATTTATGTAGAGATTTGTGTGAAAGTATGTTTTATGACCAAGAATACCATTACCTAATTGGGTTTTTAGATCTTGAAAGAATCATTTTTGGATACATATTACTGCAGAAAAATTAGAAAAATGAACATTTTCATTTTGTTTAACCAGTATACAGTATGTCCGGCGATGAGGTATACAAAAAGAAAAATAATGAACCAAAATTTTCATTTCTAGAGAAAGTCATTTTTATAAAAAATGTTGCTGAAAAAATATGATTGCCGATAAAAAAAATATATTTTATACAGGAGTACCCGCCATATTTCAAAGTTTCTAGCAAAAAGAAAAAAATTGATTTGGAAAGCCAACATTTTCTTAATTCAAATTTGTATTTCATTGAAAAGTGGTTTATGGTGTCAGGTTAATGATTATTATTGTGAGGTGTGTTATCTGATATTGGTCTACATACTTTTATGGATTATGCCTTCACTAATTATCACTAATAATTATTGGTTCATATTATTATATTTATCGTATCACGTTAGAAGTACTAGTGCGAAGTACATAATTAGATATTAAAAGATGTGTGTCTTCTTTGCCCATTATTAACACTGTAAACCAATAGAATGTTCAGAAGTTACATTTTTACTCAAAAATTCTGAATATATCATGAATGTAGGTAGTTCTCTCTTGAAATAAGTGGATTTTTTGACTTCTTGAAGACCCTGTACAAAATTTGGTTTTTTCCATCGACAATCGTTTTCTTTAGCAGGCAAAAATTCTTATAAAAAATGACTTTTTCTCGAGAAATCAAAGTTTTGGTCCAATCGTGCTTTTGTATACCTCATCACCTTTCAAAATGTAGGATACTGGTAAAATGAAATGACAAGATCCATTTTTTTAATTTGTAATACGTACCCAGGAATAAAATCTCTCTAAATGTAAAAACACAATTATTGGTATTTTTGTCATAATACAGGTACATTAAAATGATCTCCACATAAATAAATAGCACTGCTTTTCAATAAGATATTCTCCACATTTCTTCTGCATACTTTAAGCAATCTTGTTTGCCGATTTTCGTCATCAGGCACGCGAATAAAAATTTGTTTGGACGGAAATTTCAAATTTCAATAAGTACCTACACTGCGGTAGAGTGAAACTAACTCAATGTCACTTCAGAATCCAAACATTCAAATGGTTGCCAAAGATACGCGTTATGACGTCAAAACTTTCCCGCGCATTCTGCTTCGTTGAATTTTCTCAGCGTCGATGTCAACTTTGATAATTTATTGTAAAATAGCCAGTGTGATTTGAAGGTTGATATTTGGTAGACGGTGTTTCTAGACATGAACGCACACTTCAATAAGATAAAAAAAAATTGGCAAGTTACCTATTCTTAACAAACAACGTTGTTATGGAATTTCAAAAAAGCCTTGATGACAGTAGTGTGAAATGTTTTAAAATGCCTACAAGCACAATCATAACCATACCAATAAAAAAATTATCGTTTAATAGATTATGATTCTTGAATATCGATATTTTTCCAAGGCCTTTTTCTAAAAACGCCCTTCTAGAAAAATATCAGTTGGCCTGTTAAGTGGTTCATTTTTGAAACGAGCTTAAATGCAACATTTTGATAAAAATGTCGCAAGTCTGGTCCTGGCCAAAATTCGAAAGCGCCATTCTGGAGTGACATCCATAACATATTGACTAATATCATATCCAAAAATCATCAAAATCCATAAACATACAAAAAAGTTATTGAGGGTCAAATTATTTTCCAACAGAAGAATAATTACAGTAAGCAAGTCGAACGAAAGACTGCTGACGTCATACGTGGTGGCCTCGCAACGGTCGTTCTGTAGCCTCGCCAAAATGAATATTTTTTTTTCACTTGTTTCTAAGGAAAAATAACTTTTGAAGAGTTCTTATGATTGCTATGCGACTTTGTGTCCTCAGATCCATCGATCTTTGTAGAATTCAAAAATTAGTTAACTCTCCTATTGTAGAAACATGTTTTGCCTAGTTTCCAATGACACATCTAACAAGATCAGCAACTCATCAACCAAGAACTTTAAAAAGGAAGCGCCGGTCAACGGTTTATCGGAAAAGTATGGTCCAATAATTTTTTTTTCTATGATGCCACACACCACGTTTGTGACGGGCCCCGAGATTTTCCAGGTTTATTCCCGACGGGGATGAGGGAATTTGTTGATGTTAAAAAAAATGCTCGAGCGCCACCCTCTGGATTTATGTGGTAGAGGGCCCACAGTGCCTATCGGGGAGCTTTCAGACAGTGAAGAAAGTCCAGGCGTTCGTTATTTCCGCAAACTTCCGCTCTGGAATGGATTACTGAACTTTCTTGAAATAAAAACACGGTGTTAATGAAAATAAATCGATCAGTCTATTTGTCCCACTTATTGTTACAATTGGACTGGTTAATAAATAACTAAATCAAATCAACAATAATCTGATCTTTGATCAGCAAAGAAAAATAAAAAAAAAATCACATGAGAAATAATACTGATACGTTGGTCTAATCTCTCCCGGGGAGAATCAAAATTTCAGTTAAGTAATTTGCAACCTAATGGCAGTCTCAAATCGGCAAAAATAATAATATAACGTGAAGCGGCAGTGTGTCTCGTCGGTTGGCTTGTGATTGATTGTTTTGACGCGGGAAAAACTAAGAAGGAAAAATACAGTCAGAATTTAATTAATAGATTGTTAATTGTCTCATGGTCAACATTATTTTAGAAAAAATACGGGATCCATTGATAGATAAATGACTGAGTTATACGAAAATATGATTTAAATGATCAGAGACGGAAAATGACTTTGAAAACTAGCAAATCACGATAGAAAAAATCCGGAAATGTTTTAACTTCGTTACACACTCTTTCCACTTACAAAAAAAAATGTGAGTTTACGATCATTTTTCCTAAGCTATGCTTATCCTGGAAAACTTAGATTAAATTTAAAAAAAAAACAGTCATGACTGAAAAAAAAACTTAAATGATCACTGAAACAAACTTTACTGCGGCTGGATTGGCTACTGGTTTGATGGAGTCGACGGCTTCATCCTGGATAAATGGACCCCCCGTAGACACATCACACCTCGCACCTGGAGTAGTTACTTTCTCCTAACGGTTCGGCATCCGTCATTGGCCACCCCCCTGGCTGCGACTGAATGTCCTTGTAGGTGGGTTTGCTGATCCAGGTCTTGAAGTCGACTCGCCTTCCATGTTCCTTGTAGATTCCGGCATAAAACTTGGGAAAAAATGGTGTCGGCACCAGACGGTTAAGCAAAGATCCAGGGTACGATGTAACGGGGTGACATGTAGTCACAACTGAAAAGTGGCTCGGGAAAGTTACGATCGCCAGTACGGGCCGATGAAGCATCCACGTGAACAAATCAACTCAACTGATGAAAAAAAAACTGCAGACGGCAGAAAATAGAAACAACTTGCTTCAGGACCCAGAAAACGACAACAAATTTCAAGTTCGGATCTTGAAAACAATTGAGGCGACAAAACAAAATATTCCAAGTTCGGATCTTGGAAATAGAAATAATCGAACCGGTAAAACAAAATAGTCCAGGTTAGGGCCTTTGGACGCAAATGAAACTCAATACAACTTACGTGTTTCAAACACGTTCAACTTCAGCGGCGGGTGGATGACTTTCGGGTTATGTGTACCGGCGGGTGGTTTAGCGCACTTTTATTTGGACTCGTCTTCACTTGGCGGAGGCTGATGCACGTCTCCCCCAAACCCTAAGTAGTTAAACAAGGGGACTTCTGGACCACCGGCCAATCAGCGCTCAAGTGGGCGAGGCATATTTTTGACTTTTCCCTAGATCTCAGGGAATTTTTGATGAATCTGGCAACGTCGCTCGAAGACTGCTCATCTGGCAACGTCGCTCGATCTCGATCTTGACAGTTGACATAACGCTTCGATCTTGACAGCTTTGACAGATGACAGCTTTGACAGATGACAGCTTTGACAGATGACAGCTTTGACAGGGGATTTTTTATAGCTTGGTTCCTGGGTTCGAGATGGGGGGATTGAGGGGTGCGGAGGTTAGATTAAGTCTGAAAAAAGATTTTCCGATAGCGAGAATTGAACTCACGTCCTTTGGATTTGTACGTGACAGTGTAGCATTCACATTTTCCTTTTGAATGATACTCACTAATTAATCTTCTAAATCGGTTTCTCCAATATTTATCAACAAATAACTTTAACCTTCATACATCACAGCTGTTAGTTTCCGGCAATGTTGCAATGTTTCCTATTTTCGGTCTGCTTTATGGTAATAAGGTGTAATCTTCTGGGGTCAGTTGGTTCTGTCCAGTTGATTGATCGCTTTATACGTGACATTTGTCAATGTCCATCTGACACTCTTGAGTGATGATCGATGGGAGTATTTGATTTTCTTTTTCGGCCTGGCTCGAGGACTTGTTCCCGTGATGTGCTGAAAGCCACACGTAAAATGTGCTGAGCGGCATTTTTTTCTTTAAATATTCGAATGTATCGTTGAGATTTAACGATATTTTACATTTATAATGTCTATGGACCTCCCCTGAAGAAATGGGTGTGATTTATACAGTGATGGTATAGATATTTGCTGAATTCTTTTCAACCTAACGAGGGTTTTTTTTTCTTTTTCTTCGAATCTTTCCAATCAACTTCATTACTAAAATACCATATGGATGCTTTGCTGGCTAAATCATTTGATGTTTGAAGACTATCACCTTGTCGTAAACTTGGCTGTATGAGTCCTCATATGCTGCTGGAATATGTCGCAGGAATGGCACTTTGTGATGTTGGGATTGCCCGCACCGCCGAAGCGAACAGAAACCGTTTATGGCTGATGGTCTTGAGGCAGCAACAGTAACAGGCCAGTTTTTTTATTAAAATACTACTTCTTCAATATTTTTATCAACAATTACTTTTAATACTAATAACGATTTTCCTAAAACCCTTCGCATTCGCATTTATTAAAGTACCTATCAACCTTTTTACGGTTGTACTCATTGTCATTAATTCCTCATTGATTTATAACATTTTTTTTTGTAACTGAATGGTACTTGCGCCGTATATTGATATCCACGTATGACTACACCCCAAAAGGTTCATGAACATTTTACTCCCTGTAGTACCGGTTTAAATTAAACTTAATTCACCTTTTCACTTTTGCGGATCTTAAATCCTTTTTCAATACTTATTTTTTTTTTCTTTTAATAATTATAACAGTACCTATCGGTAAACTCTTTCAAATACTGTAATAATACTTGACCACTTGAACTATATTTAAGTTCAGTGAGTGGGTTGGTGTGAGGACCACCCATATTTCAATTTTGTTCGAAACTTGTATATTCATGTAAATAAATGTTAGTTATAGTGTTTTGGGACACGCAGTGTTTTCTTCCACTCCAGACATCACAGTGAATCTTTTTACACAAGGTTTCTTTGTTTTCACCTATAAAAAATAAAGTGGCGCCCTCTTTTCAAACTTAATCTTAATCAGAACAAAACCCTACTCTACCACCCATCGCCAACGACTACAAGAGCTGCCGCAGCCAAATTTGTTGAAGCCAACTGGGACGATCAAAAGGTAGGCTACAATAAAGAAATGACGCCCGAAAACGAGGGGCCTGGTTCGTTTTGATTTTTTTTTCTAAATTCAAAAATAAACTTGAAAATTCACTGTTGATGCTGGAAGGTTGAAAATACACTGATTTGCATTTGTTTAATTTTCATTACCATTCAAAATTCTTTTCTACGTTTTAAGTCAGTAAGAAAACCCCCGTTAGCGTTGCCCTTGTTTTTAGAGATAAATATCTCTTCATTTTTTTTTGCGTCAAAATTTCTTATTACGTATCGCTCAGCACGTAATTATTTTGTTCTTCTTTCATTAAGGCTGCGTTTGACACTTTGCGAAATTTGATACAATGTATGTAGGTATATTATAGTTTAATTTACCTGGAGGTAAATTGACATTTGTTTATTGATTTAATAGCATTATTTCTTCTCTTTAGCTTTCTCATTTTATAACCCTGATTACCGTGATAACCCTGATTACCCTGATAACCTTGATTACCCTAATTACCTTGATAACCTTGACAACCCTGACATTCTAGTAGTTTTCTTATTTCTAATAATTTTTTTTCTTCTTTATACAAAATGGATTGTTACAATTTTTTGCCTAATCATTTGTTGGAACATGAACTTGATTACGAACTGAGGATTCGTCTACTTGCTACTGCTAGGAATGTTGCTGATAAAAGAAAAATTTTGGGAAAAGTTCTTAGGAAGGAACAACAATCTCGTCCTGGATCTTCTATAGTGGCTGGTGAAGCTAATCTACATTTTCTGGAAGAACGTTCAGAAATTAAGAAAAGTCTTGAGTCCATTGAGAAAATCATTGAAGATTTTGAAGGTTCCCCCACTGATTCAGTATATTTGCGTATGCAGTCCCGCTTATCCCATGTTTTTGGTAGAGCAAGGCGAATTCCCATTCCTGAAGATAACCGTGATGAAATCCACACTTATATTCAAGAAACTACTGCCACTTGTATTAAATTGGATGCTGATCTTGGTGATAAACTCACCACAAATTCTGAAGTAGAAACTCTCCCCGTCAATACCAACCCTGTCATAAATGTCGCTGCCCCAATAGTCCACTGCGCAAGTCGCAATATTCCATTAAGTGAATGGCAAGTGAAATTTAATGGTGACCCGAAAAAACTTTATTCTTTTCTAGAACGAGTAACTGAGTTGGCTCAGGCTCGTGGTGTTTCAGACCCTGATTTATTCCAATCTGCTGTCGAATTCTTTACTGGTGACACTTGCATTTGGTTTCGCAGTATCAGATCTTCCATTGATGATTGGTCCTCTTTGGTTCTTCGCTTGAAGAAGGATTTTTTGCATGATGATATTGACGATGAAGTTTGGGACCAAATCAAGAAACGTAAGCAGAGAAGGAACGAATCTACCATTGTTTTTATTGCCCACCTTGATTCTCTTTTTAATAGACTTTCCCGTACACCAGCTGAGTTCACCAGAATTAAATTCATTCGTAATAATCTTCTTCCCGATTTTATTGACAGGTTAGCTTTGATAGATATTACTTCAGTCACCCAGCTTTCAGAGCTTTGTAGAAAATTGGAGGAGTCTGATTATTTGAAAAATAAAAATAGAGTCAGAGACACTGTCGCGGAGTTGCACAGTCCTCGTAACACACCTTCAGATCGACCTTCTTTCTCTTCTAGAAACTATTCATCAGGTAATAATTATTCATCTCGTCGTTCCAATAATAATTTTCGTAAACATTCAAATCAAGATTCAGTTGGTGAAGTTTCCAATCAACCTAGTAGCTCCGAGGTTCCTTTCAATAGTTCCAATAAATCCAAAAAAGTTGTAACCTGCTGGAATTGTCAATTACCCAACCATACTTATTTCGATTGTAAAGCTTTCAGGAATATTTTCTGCTACAAGTGTGGTGAGCCCGATGTTAAATCCAAGGATTGTAAAAGGTGTTCAAAAAACGAGTAAGATTGGTGTCTTCAAGAGGCATTTTCACTGATCCATTAGTTTCAGCCTCGAAAAAAGTTTCAATGATTTCTGTTAAAACCCCGGTTAAAACCCATTTTGATGAAGACGACTGGAGTCGTTGGCTAGTCAAGGTTGCTCAATTTTTAAATTCCCCCTCAAATTTCTCTAATCAACTTTCACCTCTTTTTATTGATAAACCCCTCGATAATCGACCCTATATTGTTGTCAAATTGTTTGACGTTGAAATTACCGTTTTATTGGACTCTGGTGCCACATCGTCAGTGGTAGGAGCCAAAGGGTTGCATGTTTTAGAAAGATTGGGTCTTCAAATTAATAAATCTCCTGTTGATAATATTTGTACTGCTGATGGAAAGAAACAAACCGTGGAGGGTAGAGTTGATTTGCCTATTTTCGTTAAAGGTTCCTGTAGGATTATCAGTGCTTTAGTAGTTCCTTCATTATCTCAAGCCTTTATTTTTGGGTGTGACTTTGCCAGAGAGTTCGATATCGTGGTAAATTTCAAGGACAATTGTTGGAATATTCATAATGATAATTGTCAAATTGATGTTTTGGAAGGTTTTTCTTCGAATTTTGCGACTTCCCGTTACGACTTATTTTCTTTAGATGACCTCTCTCTTGATCAGCGTATGCAAGCCGATAAATTAATCTCTTCTTTTTGTGAAATTTCCGGCAAGGATAAATTGGGAAAAACTGATAAAATAATCTGTAGCATTCAAACCGGCGACGCCGTTCCTTTCAAGAGAAGACCATTCGTTATGTCTCCCTATATGTCAAATATTTTAAATAGGGAACTTGATGAAATGTTGAAGTTAGGGGTAGTTGAACCTTCTAAAAGTCCTTGGTGTTCACCCGTGCTCCTTGTTAAAAAATCTAATAGAGAAATGCGTTTCTGCTTTGATGGTCGTCCTCTTAACGAAGTTACAAAACCCGACAGTTATCCTTTGCCCAATATTGAACGGATCCTTACTTCTTTGCGTGATGCTAAATTTATTTCCTCTATAGATTTGAGAAAGGCTTTTTGGCAAATTCCCCTGGATGAGTCTTCCAAAGAAAAAACAGCTTTTGCAGTGGTTGGTCGAGGTTTATTTCAATTTGTAACCATGCCTTTTGGTCTTCGAAATGCAGCTCAAACCCAACAACGTCTCGTTGATGCAATTTTCGGTCCCCGTTATGAACCACATGTCTTTACTTACCTGGATGATATTTTAATAGTTTCCCCTGATTTTTCTTCTCATGTTAATCTTTTGTACGAAGTTAAAAATAAACTTAAAGAGGCTGGCCTAACCGTGAATCTGGAAAAATGTGATTTTTTCAAAACTTCCTTGAAATTCCTTGGGTATATCGTGGGTTCGAATTCTTTGAGAACTGACCCTGAAAAAGTTTCTGCAATGGTAAACTATCCTCGTCCTAAAAATACCACTGAAATAAAACGTTTTGTTGGACTTTGCTCCTGGTATCGTCGCTTCATAAAAGATTTTTCTACTCTTATGTCTCCAATCAATGATCCCCTCAAAGGTAAAAAGAAAGGTCAATCAATCAAGTGGTCCGATTCAGCTGAGTCTTCATTCATTAAAATCAAACAACTTCTCGTATCATCCCCTATTCTTTCCCAACCCGATTTTTCAAAACGTTTTTGTATTCAAAGTGACGCCAGCGACACTGGATTGGGTGGTGTTCTGACTCAAATTATTGACAATGAAGAAAAGGTTATTGCTTATGCAAGTCGTTCTCTTTCAAAAGCCGAAAGAAATTATTCCGTCGTCGAACGTGAATGTCTAGGAGTCTTATTTAACATTGAAAAATTTCGTCCATATATTGAGGGAGTTGAATTTACAGTTATCACCGATCATTATAGCCTGTTATGGTTAAGTTCTCTTAAAAATCCCAGTGGTAAATTGGCCCGTTGGTCTATGCGAATGCGTCAGCATACTTTCGATTTAGTTCATCGAAAAGGTTCCCAAAATGTGGTTCCCGACGCTTTGTCCCGTTCCCTTGTCATTAATGATGATAATATTATCGATTCCGACTCTATCTCAGACGAAGTTGTAGTGGGTGAAGTTGACGTTGATCGCATTGATCCTTATTTCAATAATCTCCGAAACAAAATTCTAAATAACCCTGAATCTTTTCCCCAATGGAAAGTAGAGAATGAGTTCGTCTATAAATTTATTCCAAACCGTCTGCCCATGAAAATTAATCTCCCTGAATGGAAACTTTTTGTCCCTAACCCTCAAAGAAAGGAAATTATTGACTCTCTTCATAGTCCCCCCACTTGTGGTCATTTTGGATATTTTAAAACCTTGAATCGTCTCCAGGAACGTTATTATTGGCCAAAAATGCGCCAGGATGTCTTGAAATCTGTGAAACGTTGTCTTGTTTGCGGTTCACAAAAAGCTTCGAATAATACTCCTATGGGTTTAATGGGAAAAGAGAAAAATGTCACGTATCCATTTCAAGTCATAGCTGTTGATTTAGTAGGTCCTTTTCCTAGGTCAAAAAAGGGTAATAAATGGATTTTTGTCGTCTCATGTTGGTTTTCAAAATACACTATGATTTTTCCGTTACGAAGTTCCAAGACACATTTTCTTGAACAAATTCTAGAGGATAGAGTTTTCTCTATTCATGGTCTACCCTCGCTATTAGTTTGTGATAATGGAAGCCAATTCACCTCAAAATCTTTTCGAGAACTCGCTAAACGTTACGAATTTAATATTCGTTACAACCCTCATTACTCACCCCAATGTAATTTTGTTGAGAGAAATAATCGTACTATTGGCACCGTGATTCGTAGTTACATCGATTCTCACGAAAAATGGGATCAACACCTCTCTCATATTCAATTGGCTATTAATACCTCCAAACATGAAGTCACTGGTTTTACCCCTTCGTTCCTTGTATTTGGTAGACATATTCCATTGTCAGGAAAATTTCATAGAGATTTTAATGCAGACATTCATAGTGATACTGCCCTCTGTCCTGGTGATCGTAATACTTACGCTGAGAATCTTGTCGGTTTGAGAGACATTTTTGTTGATGTCAAGAAAAGACTTCATTCTGCACATGAAAGGAATTCTAAGGCTTATAATCTCCGTAAGAGAGATGTTTCTTTTAATGTTGGCGATCATGTTTGGAGAAGAAACAAGGTCTTATCCAATGCTGCAAATAAGTTTGCGTCAAAACTAGTACCTAAATATATACATTGTGTCATTCGTAAAAAGTTATCAAACGTAGTGTATGATCTAATCCTTGAGAATGGATCTAGTTGTGGTAAGTGGCATATAAAGGATCTTAAGCCCTTTGCTGATTTTTCTTCTGAAGAGTCAGATTCCGCGGAGGAATGACTTTGAATAAGGTTTATTCAGCCTATGTTCTTTTTTTGATCTTTTTTCATGCTCATTTTCCATGTTACCGTTTTTCTTAACCCCTTTGGTAATTTTACCTATTATCATTGTTTTTATTTAATTCAATTTTGAATTTTTTTTATCCATTTAGGATTAAACTGAAAACTATTCGGTTGGATAGTACTTGCCCCAATTTACTACAGTCTTTTGAAAGCATTGTCTCGATTTATTTCGACTTTTATGCGGACTTTGAGCGGATAAGTAATTCCTTGACCTCGTTAATTCGGATTTTTTTGTCAGTTTTTGGAATTATTCATGCTCTCCACGCTTTCAATAGGTTTCTGTTTCCCCTATCAGGTGTCTTTCATTAATTTGGATTTGATGACACATTGATAACTTTTCACCCTTCGTGTGCTCTTGTGTTTCCCATTCATTTGGATTTGCTGACACACAAGAATCTCTTTAGCTTTTAGTTTAGGTCTAGTTACTCCAAGTTTATCAGTAGGTATTTTCAACTTTTCTCTGTCCTATCCCCTACCTTGACTTTCTCTATTTTGGCTTACCGGATTTTCTCTTTACCCTGATTTTGACATACCGATTGTGACTCCTTCCAGGACGGGTGATACACGTAGTTATCATGGATAGTATAGAAAGAAGTTATAGTTGAGTTCAGTCTTAAGACTAGGTTAATTCTGATTAACATTATTTTGTAGTCCTAGGTATAATGTTGGTGAATCCAATACTCTTTTTTCTTTGGTATTTTTTTTTGGGTAGTTTTAGTCCATGTCGAACATAAATTGTCCTGTTGGTACAATTTCTTTTGAGGAAGGGGGTAAATGTAGCATTCACATTTTCCTTTTGTATGATACTCACTAATTAATCTTCTAAATCGGTTTCTCCAATATTTATCAACAAATAACTTTAACCTTCATACATCACAGCTGTTAGTTTCCGGCAATGTTGCAATGTTTCCTATTTTCGGTCTGCTTTATGGTAATAAGGTGTAATCTTCTGGGGTCAGTTGGTTCTGTCCAGTTGATTGATCGCTTTATACGTGACATTTGTCAATGTCCATCTGACACTCTTGAGTGATGATCGATGGGAGTATTTGATTTTCTTTTTCGGCCTGGCTCGAGGACTTGTTCCCGTGATGTGCTGAAAGCCACACGTAAAATGTGCTGAGCGGCATTTTTTTCTTTAAATATTCGAATGTATCGTTGAGATTTAACGATATTTTACATTTATAATGTCTATGGACCTCCCCTGAAGAAATGGGTGTGATTTATACAGTGATGGTATAGATATTTGCTGAATTCTTTTCAACCTAACGAGGGTTTTTTTTTCTTTTTCTTCGAATCTTTCCAATCAACTTCATTACTAAAATACCATATGGATGCTTTGCTGGCTAAATCATTTGATGTTTGAAGACTATCACCTTGTCGTAAACTTGGCTGTATGAGTCCTCATATGCTGCTGGAATATGTCGCAGGAATGGCACTTTGTGATGTTGGGATTGCCCGCACCGCCGAAGCGAACAGAAACCGTTTATGGCTGATGGTCTTGAGGCAGCAACAGTAACAGGCCAGTTTTTTTTATTAAAATACTACTTCTTCAATATTTTTATCAACAATTACTTTTAATACTAATAACGATTTTCCTAAAACCCTTCGCATTCGCATTTATTAAAGTACCTATCAACCTTTTTACGGTTGTACTCATTGTCATTAATTCCTCATTGATTTATAACATTTTTTTTTGTAACTGAATGGTACTTGCGCCGTATATTGATATCCACGTATGACTACACCCCAAAAGGTTCATGAACATTTTACTCCCTGTAGTACCGGTTTAAATTAAACTTAATTCACCTTTTCACTTTTGCGGATCTTAAATCCTTTTTCAATACTTATTTTTTTTTTCTTTTAATAATTATAACAGTACCTATCGGTAAACTCTTTCAAATACTGTAATAATACTTGACCACTTGAACTATATTTAAGTTCAGTGAGTGGGTTGGTGTGAGGACCACCCATATTTCAATTTTGTTCGAAACTTGTATATTCATGTAAATAAATGTTTGTTATAGTGTTTTGGGACACGCAGTGTTTTCTTCCACTCCAGACATCACAGTGAATCTTTTTACACAAGGTTTCTTTGTTTTCACCTATAAAAAATAAAGTGGCGCCCTCTTTTCAAACTTAATCTTAATCAGAACAAAACCCTACTCTACCACCCATCGCCAACGACTACAAGAGCTGCCGCAGCCAAATTTGTTGAAGCCAACTGGGACGATCAAAAGGTAGGCTACAACAGTCTAAACCAATACGCTAACAAGGTGCCTAAAATAGAATGTAGATTTGTGGTTCAGTTGCGGTGTGTTTTGGTCTTGTCTTAAATTATGTGTGGTTTCGTTGTGGGGGAATTCGAGCCCCCCTGCTCGTGGAGATAGTTTGAGGGCTTGATGGGGGGACGGGGGTACCTACGCCACCTGAGTCATAGGAATTTATATAGATTTTAGATACCGTTTCGGTGTGTTTTGGTCTTGTATTGTATGTGTGGTTTCGTTGTGGGGGACAGGAATTGCGAATCGCTGTGTATGACGTCATAGGGTTGCCTGTTAAATGATTCCCACTGTGTTTTGTTAGGGGGAATTCGAGCCCCCCTGCGCTTCGTGGATAGTTTGGGATGGGGGGACGAGGGTATTCGGGCCCCCCTGCGCTTCGTGGATAGTTTGAAGGCTTGATGGGGGGACGGGGGTATTGGGAACTCAGGTCTTAGGCTACTCTACTTTTGGTCTTCATATTTATTAAGAACGAGAATGAGTGAACTTGCAGAACGAATTAACAAGTTCTATATACGTTCGGCGCAGATCAAGAGTGACATTGAATGGTATGAACGAAAGAAGTCTATGATTCAAACCTTTGAGAAATTGAATCTTACACAGAATTTTCAAAGACCACAAATGAATAATAATTTTCAAAGACAAAATTTTCGATTTAAGATGGGGGGACGGGGGTATTGGGAATTCAGGTTTTAGGACTTTGTAGTTGTTGAGATGGCGCTTCGATTCTTTGATGGTTTGCTATTAGAATGATTAGATGACGTTGCTGAGCTGCGATTTTTAGTGACGTTTGAAGCAGGAATTGCGAATCGATGATGCTGTGTATGACGTCATAGGGTTGCCTGTTGAATGATTCCCACTAGCACTTCAAAAAATCATATATTTTCAGGAATACAGATTCTATCCAAAGTACATAATCGCAGATACTTGAGGAACATAGGGTACATAAAAAATTACTTTTACGATGATACAAGAACTAATAATTGATCTTTTCATATAAAGATTGATAGCTCCTTGACTTTGAACTCTTGTGCCAAATTGAAGCCCTGCATTGCGATGATCTTCATGATGGATAGGTTCTAGAAAAAATCAAACAAAAATAAGATAATGTTGAAAATGATAAATGATGTTCATTGAAAAATTATCAAAATTAAAAAAAAAACTTAAATTTTAGATACACTAACCCGATTATGTCTTATTACGACGTTATGCTGTTGAATCAATTGACTAATTTTTTTCGACCACCATTTCAAAAGAGT